>CM075447.1:10856102-11456102 GCA_037832335.1 Carallia pectinifolia | reverse complement strand
GAGAAGTAATTTGGGTCATATTGGACTGTTACTCTAAACCGGCCCACATCATTGATTTGTCTTACCCGCTCACAGTCCCTCAACTTGCCAGGATTTATTTTGCGTAGATCTTTAAGCTTCATAGGATGCCTCACACGATTGTTTTTTACCATGAAAAGGTTTTCACATGTGGGTTTTGGGAGGAGCTCTTTAAGCTAAAGGGACCAATGTTACTTAAGAGCTCGGCTTACCACCCTTAGACCAACGGTCAAACCGAAAGGCTCAATCAATGTCTGGAAGGATACTTGAGGTGCATGTGTTTCTTGAGGCCTTGACAGTGATTCCATTGGTTGTCACTAGCTGAGTGGTGGTATAATACGTCTTCCCACACCGACATCAAAATATCGTCGTATGAAGCACTATATGGCACTCCTCCAACTCGACTTGCTGAGCTTTCAGATTCTAGTACTAGTGTTGCTTATCCGGCAGAATTTCTTAAGGAAAGGGAAGCGCTCTCCAGCCTTCTTAAGCAGCAGTTGCAAAAATCACAACAACCGATGAAGTTTTTTTGCAAATCAAAATAGGAGTGAAAGGGAGTTGGAAGTTGGAGATTGGGTATTTTTAAAGCTGCAATCTTACAAGTAAACATTGGTGGCCATACGTTCCAATCTCAAATTATCATCCAAATTCTATGGTCTATTCCAGATAGTATAGAAGATAGGTCTAGTGGCATACAAACTGCAACTTCCTCTAGGTAGTAAGGCACACCCAATTTTTTATATTTCTTACTAAAAAAGACCTTGAAGTCGTAGAACTTAGTCTATCAGCAACTTCCAGCAGTGGACAATAAGGGGAAATTCAAAGTGGAGTCATTAGTAGTGCTGCAGAGGTGTATGGTTAAACAAAATATTACTGTTGTGACTCAAATTTTAATTCATCGGGTGCATATGGCTTTAGAGGAGGCGTCATGGGAAGATTTGTCATTTCTACAGGCCCAGTTTCTAGATTTTGATCTGTTTTCACCTTGAGGACAAGATTGGGTGGGTTTTAGACCCTACTTAATTGGTTGGTAGTCTAGTATTAAGTCAAACCTTAATAGCCCAGTAGTATGGTAGGTCCAATAAAGGAAGAGTCAGTAACGTCATTGTTAGAGGATCGTAGCATTGGATTCTCTTTTAGCTATCATTATGTTATGCCTTGGTAGCTGTCATCAAATTTGTTTGTCGATGCAGGCGTTACTAGTATAATGTCTATATATAGTGGGAAGATGTGAGAAAATGATCATGATGATTGTATTCAAGAATATTCTCTCTTAATTCAAATCTATTCTCTCCTCTTTTCTATTCTTATATTTTTATGTTATGTGTTAGGTCCCTGTGAAATTAATTTCCTGATTATCAAGTCCCAACCAATAAATATAACATTTATTTTCAAAGCTATTCTTTTAGCTCAATGATCTATTGTTTTAACTAAGGCTTTTTGGTAATGAATTTAGGAGGTTTCAAGTTTGATTGATTAGCATTTTGCTAAAACCTTAATATGACAGCGTAGAAGTCTACAACCAAAAGTTGTTAGGCTTCAGTTTTATTGTTCAGGTTTTTATTTTTTCTATTAAAATCAAGGACACCACTACAACACAGAGTCTAGATAAAAAAAAAAAAAAAGAAAAAAAAACTCATCAATTTGTTGTGAAAAAAACCCATGCTTGATTAAAAATAAATTTGGAGGCCTTTCAATGAATTTGGAGCTTTTATATATGGTTTAAAAATTTATTTATTAAACTTGATTAATAAAGAAAATACATAAAAAAAAAGTTAATAAAATTGATTTATAAAAAGTATTTTATATATAATTTACAAATAAAGTACTTTGGTATTATATAAATTTGTTTTTGATTATGAAGGGCAAAATTACCATTTGAATACATTTTATTTTTCTCCTTCACTTTTTACCTCATTTCCAAACAAAAAATTTTCAATTTTCCTCACTTATCACCTCTTTCCAAATATAAGAGATGATGCAAAATATTTATCTCTTCTAATAATCCACTCTCCCACACTTTTCTTTCCCATAAAATTTTATTATAACTCAGTGTAAGAGGCTTACCAAATTTCAAAACAAACACATCAACATTTTTAGGTCAAATGGGGAACAAAAAACAATGAAAGAAAAAGAAATCAAGATTAGAAGAAAAATTAATGATAAATATACCGATATATAACTTCTTGTTTGAAATGTAGCGGTTGGTCTTGTTTCACAATTTAATATAATTTGAATTCTTTTCTAAATTTTTATAAGCCAATCTTCGATTAAGTTAAGTTGAGGAGATAAAAGTATTTCACATATAAGGGGCATCACATTCAAATATTTAAAGAGTATACAGTCGCATTAGTTACTAAAAGGGAACGAAAATTTTGAAAACTAACAAATATATTGTCACCTTTTTGAATTGACAATTTAGGCTTCGTAGGAATTTTTTATAACAAATATACACACATCGTTGAGTAATTTCGATGGAGGCAATGACGTGTCATGCTGAGGCATCGTTTTTAATGATGTGTAACATAAATAATTGGCTTTTAAGGACCACGTCAGCTCCACATGGGTGTTGATATTAATATGAATATGCTTAAATTAATTTAACCAAATAAATGAATTAAAAAAATAAATCGAATAAAAAAAGCGAATGAATTTCGATAGTGCTTACAAGGAAATCAAAACCCTTTTTTTGGAAAGCAAAAAAGCTCTTTATTATCCATAAGTAGACAAAAGGCCCCAAATCAAAAACCTAAAGCAAAATCAAACAATAAAACTAAAACCTAACTCCCAATTATTGAAAGAAAAATATAAATCCACGCAAGGTGGAGACAGCGATAGGTGGGGATGTTTTCTTTCTGGCATGTGGTCCATGGGAATCAAATGACAGAAGGTGGTCCATGCTGTCTCGAGATCACAAAGTGGGGAGCAAATACAAGAGAAAAGAGTCTGAGTTGTCTGATTTGAGGCCATAAAGGTATGAATCCTGTGTTTTTTTAGTCATTTGGGTTGAATGTACCTAGGTATGAATCCTGTGGTCCATGGCAATGAGTTTTGTTGTATCTAGACATAATGGGTAACAAAGTTTTTTAATGGGTGTTCACTGAATGTTCAAAAATGGTAAAATATTAGAAATTTCTGTAAAATCATTTTTTACTAATAGGAGTATGATAGGGTGTCTTCAAAGTAAATAAAAAAATAGAACTATTAGGATTTTTGGAAATGAAAAAATAATAATGAATTCACAAAATATATATCTTGTGTGTAGGATGTTGATAACTGTAAAGCTTTATCATGGTGGGAATTTGGAACTTGAGCCTGAGGTTGCATATATTGGAGATATTAAAGGCCATAACTACAGACAGTCTGTCAATGCTATCTTTTGCAGCTGAATTGAAGAATTTGGGTTACCATAATGTTAAGGGATAGCTCTACAAATTTCCAAACCACAATCAATGGATAGAAGTAGGCCTTTAAGTTCAACATCATATAGGAAACTGTTGGGAATGTTGAATAAGGTGACTACAACAAGAAAACACATTACTCAAGTGTATGTCGTGCATGGGCTAGATGAACCTATTGCTCTTGTACCTTGTATTGAGCATGTACAGTTTGAAGAAGAAGGCACTATCAATGAAGACCTTGCAATTAGTGGAGTAGAAGAATGCAAATGGTGTTTGCACACAAAGGTAGTCAGGTTTTCTTGAAGCGACTAATAGAGTAGAAAAACATGTAAATGGTATAGGCACACAAGGTAGTCAGGTCATCATGTGACTGATGTATTTGATGAAGTAGCTAGAGGTGATGATCAAGATAAAAATGGTGATGATCAAGGGTATGCTAGGTCACATGAAGCTGAAAGTTCAAACACAAATATGAACCAAGATTATGATGGTGATACGGATGATAGCGATGAAGACCAAGAATTTATACCTACTGATGAGAGTGAAACAAATGTTAATATGGAGGATGAAGAGTTACTGATTGATGATGAGGAATACATAAATGCAAAGGAAAAAAGAAGCTCTAAATATGATACATATAAGGCAACTACTACCAAAAAAGCTTCAATTCCTATCAATGTGACGATGGCTGATATTGAGCAAAGTCATGTTGTTGGTGGGTGGTAGAGTGAATACGAAGATTTTGATGTGGATGTGAATACTCCTGTAAGTAGTGTAGAAGATGATTTTGAAGTTCAAATAAGGAAAATGACAATGAGGAAGAAGTATAGGGTATATGATCCAAATTGTGACCGCAGAAAACTAGAGTTCACTACAAATATGAGGTTTGAGAGTGCTGCTCAGTTCAAAGAGTGCATCCAAAGATATGTCATTCTTAATGGCTATCATATTAAGTGGCACAGGAGTAGAGAAAAGATGATGGAAGCACGATGTACTATTGGTTGTGGATGGAAAATCTATGGTAGTTGGGGTAAGAAGGAAATGACATTTATGGTGAAATCTGTGTTTGAAGCGCATTCATGCTGTCATGTTTTAAGGAATAAGATAGCGACTGTTGAGTGGTTGACAAAGGAATACATCAACAAGTTTAGAAGAAATCTCAATTGGCCTATAAAAGATTTGAAGATTACTATTAGTGAGAAATTTGCACTCATTGTCTTGGACATGCATTGTTATGGGGTGAGGGATAAAGCTAGAGATATGCATAGGGGTCCAATGGAACAAAATTATAGCAAGCTAAAATCTTATGAGGCTAAGTTGAACTTGAAAAATCTAAATAGCCTTTTCAAACTAGAAACAGATGACACAAAAAGTAGGATCAGCCCAAACCTATTTTTAGTAGGTTTTATATAGGCTTTAGGGCACTAAGGGAATGGTTCAAAGTTGGTTGTAGGCCAATCATAGGAATTGATGACTGTTTCCTGAAAATATTTCTTGGGGTACCTTGTTGAGTGCAATAAGCAGGGATGAGAACAATTAAATGTATCTCATTGCTTGGATAGTGGTGACAAAATGGAACACAACTTATTGCGATTGGGTTTTGAAGCTTTTAATTGAGGATTTTGGTCTCTCAACTGGTTTCAAACGAAAAATTATGAGTGACCAGTAAAAAGTATGTAAACATCCTAAAATATCTTTTTGTTATTCAATAAAGATATTAATGTTTATAATGTAAACATGCAGTTTTGCGATTCTTCATGCAGGGTATTAAAGATTCTGTTTTAGAATTGTTAACCTATGCAGAGCACAGAAACTGTGCTAGGCAGGTGTATGCAAACTAACATAAGAAGTTCATAGGTCACAAACTGAAGCAGTGCTTATGGAGAGCTGTTAGAAGCATTACTCAGGTTCAGTTCAAAAAAGCTATGGATAAAATGAAGGAATTAAGCCACGAGGCATATGATGATTTCACAAATAAAAAAGTAAAAAGATTTGTCAAAGCATTCATCAGCACCGGGCCCAAATTAGATATGGTTGACAATAATATTTTGGAGTGCTTCAATAGGTATATTGTGGAGGTGAGAACAAAGAGTATTATATATATGTTGGAAGATATTAGGGTTGCATTAATCGAAAGACTTGCAAAGAAAAGAACGTTGATGGAGGGAAGTCATGACATGATCTGTCCAAGGATTTGAATAAAGTTTGAGCACATCACGGTTGAGTCAAGGATGTGCACAGTCAAATCCAATGGGACTTTGAAGTTTGAGGTATTTTGTTGTGATGACAGATTTGTGGTGGATCTCAATTCCAAATCATCTGGATGCAAATATTGGGATTTAACAGGGATACTATGTAAACATGTTGTGGCATATATCAATTTTCAAAGGGACAATTTAGATGATTATATATCTAATTAGTATAAGAGGGAAGTATATATGGCAGTATATAGTCAATCAATAGAGCCACCTAATGGGTGGAAATCTTGGTCTGTTGTAGAGAACTGCACGATGATGGCATCGAAGTTCAAGACCATGCCCGGCAGACCAAATAAGGTAAGGAGAAGAGAGACAGATGAACTAATAGAAAAGCAAGGAGCTAAATGTACCATATATTGCAAAACAGAATAAGATTGTTGCAGAAAAGAGGCAAATGAGGATTGGCTATGGGTTTCTTTTTCAACATAGGCTAGGAATGTTTACTTTCGAGTATAAATGAATGAATTATTAGTTATTGAATTACTTTATAGTGTTGGAGTTTCTTTAACAACTGGAAATATTATTTATGTAGGAACCCACTCCAAATGCGCAAATAATGGTGTGCACCCCAAATCAGGTCAGAGGTTGCTACTCATGTGGGTACACATACATGTCCGACTCAGCCATCCGACAATCCTTGACTTGTGTTGTTGCTTGTGGAATAAAAAATGACATACTTTTGTTTAGTTTGGACAGTTTGCTCCATTTTTTGTACTAGTGTAGCAATCTTTAATTTTGAAACTCCATAACTTGTAATGTTTGAATTATCTTCACAATAGTACATTGTGCTGTTGAATTATGTTTGACAATGGTATATTTTGTGCATCTGACATATAAATGCAAATTTTTAACTTAATTCGGGGATACATCTCTCTTTTTATTAATCAATAAATGTGATTATTTTTTTAATTTATTTAGTTCATGCCAACTAAAAATGTACATGAGTTAATTAATTGAACAAATCAAACTTAAATACATTAACAAAATTACATAGTTTAAAGACACATCATACAAATATACAAAATACAGGTTCCCATCATTAAGCTAGATATGCAAACTTTTATACTATGGCAGAAACATAAATATACCATTCATTTTCTTCACTTGGAACAGACTAAGGATAATAATAAATAAAGAGACTAATAATATAATTAATCTCATCAATGACCTTACATAGCCTTTCAAACGAGCATTTTTTTCCAACAACAAGAAGTGCACCATTTTTAGCTCGGCATAATCATCTTTCAACTTGCCCAATTCCTCAACCCTCAATTTCAAGTCTTTTGTTTTTTAATCAATCTCTTTTTCTAGCAACTGAACATGGATATGATGCGCATTCTTGATTTTCTCAATACTCTCCACTCTATCTTTCACTTCTCTATTTTTGCTTCGAGGCGACCTAATCACCCCCATCAAACCTTCTCCAACTTCTGGATCAATCCATCTAAAGAATCTGCAATCATCTTGCTTCCAATATCAGCATCGGAGAAATTGATGTCCGGGGTTGTTTTGGCTCCATAAGGTGTACATCATGACATCCACACCATGGTTGCATTCAATGAGTCCTAGTTTCCTACTTGTAGCTGGTGAAGACCCACTTCCCTCCATTTTATCAATCTTTATAGAAGAAAGGTGTATCCCTCTATATCCCTCTCACTCTCTCGCACTTTCTCTCTGTCAATCATTCTTTCGCACTCTCTCTCTTTCTCTCACTCTCGCACTCTCTCAATCTCTATCACACTCTCTTGCTCTCTATACATCAGATTTTCCTTCCCAAAATTTAAGGTTCATGCTTTGGAGTTGCGGGTTTTTTCCACTTAGATTTCTTATTAGCTTAAATTTAACAACATTAATTGGGTTATTAAAGAATTTATTTATTTAATTTTATTGGGGTTATTGGTATTAGATTCATCAATACCAACGCCCATGTGGAGCTGACGTGGCTCTCGAAAGTCAACTAGTTATGTTACACGTCATTAAAAACGACACCTCAACGTGACACGTCATTAGCTTGTTGGAGATGTTCAATGGTGTGGCATATTTGTTACCAAAGATTTCTACTGAACCTAAATTATTAATTTAAAAAAATGAGGATATATTTGTTAGTTTTTGCAAAGTTTATGATTTTTTTAATAATTAACTCTAACAAAGATTACTAAGTCAACCTCAATTTTCCATAATTATTCAAAGATAAATGTTTATTTAATCTTACTAAATCCATTATAAAAAGTCCACACTTCTGAGTCATGGCTCTATAATAATTGAATGAATTCCCAACCACCGGACAACAAGGGTGCTTCAATCAAGAGAAGCAAGTACGGCAAATGGCATTAAGGGATAGATCTCAACCAAGACAGGCAGGCTAGAATTAAAAAGGTTAGCAAGTCCGCAATTCAACTTCGGGCGGCCCATCACCCATGTCATGGTTTGGAAATGTGGCAGCCGATGTCCATGCGTTCATCCTTAATTTGGGCCAAATTTTGGCTGACCCACTTAAATAGTTTCCATTTCCCAGTTTTACCCTACGGTACAGGCGGCCACCGTGGCTTTCTACTGTCGCCGCCTTTCCCTCAGCACTCTCATCTCTCCACGGCGACGAGGTCGTGGCGGCTTAACCAGAATTTCTCTTCCCGGCCCCCAATCCTTCCGCGATCCTCGGAAATTCCTTCAATTCTTTTCACAGTCAGTTTTTTGAGATTTGAGATCAAGAGCCTATCGCACACTCCCGACCGGTCATCTTCTTCAAGGTGGTTTTATTTTATATGTATATAGAAAAATCGAGTACTTGAAGCTAATGATTAAATTTTCTCGTCGTTTTCTCAGTTGAAAATGGGTTGGAAAGCCGCTGAGAAACTAATTAGGCACTGGAAAGTACTCAGGGGAGATAATGTGAGATTATTATTATCATTATTATTATTATTTATGAAAGGCTTGCATATCTCTCTATTTCTTTGCTGTCTTTATGTTTTTGTTCTTTCACCTCCTAATTTTGACAGGTGAACGTGTTAATTTTTCACAGGTGATGATAATCAGGGGCAAGGATAAAGGGGAGAGTGGTGTTATTAAGCGTGTGATTCGCTCTCAAAATCGCGTTATTGTTGAGGGGAAAAATCTGGTGAGAAAATTAAACTTTTTTTTGCTTTTTCTTTCGAACTCCGTAAGTTTTTTCGTTAGAGTGTGGTTTCTGTTTAATTATTGAAAAAACTTGTGTTTGTTGCATCACATGTAGAAGATATATTGCTCTTGGGAGATCATAGAATGTACTTATGGAATTATTGTTCAAGATGATTGTAACACTTATTAATGTGGAATGTTGTTGAGAGGCCGTGTCCTCGCACTCCTTAGCAGAATTGATAGTTGTGTGCGGCTACAAGTTTGAATGGTCGTATCAGTACTTTCTTATTTTTATTTTCTTCATTCTGCCCACTTGATTGTAGTTGGTGTACATTTGCTGCGTTATTGTTTAACTGGTCTTCATCTAGCCAATGTGATTGCGAATATATTGGTACTTTTACCTTGTGATGTTGAATATTAGGAATGGTTATATTGCCCAATGGCGTCTCATCAAGAATAGTTCTGATGAGCTTCTAAATATTTCTTTGGAGCTATGGTCGAGTTATTGGTGGTTATTTGTCGAAAATTGCTGCTTCTTAGTCTCTGACGTTACAATGGTCCGTGGGTTAGGATTTTAGCAACTCATAATGCTGATGAAGTGAGAAATACTTTGTCTGGTTATGACATTTGTGCTATGTTAAACTGATTGCACATGGATGTGAATGTAGTGTTAGATGTCCATGGATTGACAGCTTTGAAGTCCAAACTCTAAAAGTTAAACATTAAGGAGTGCCCAGACTGATGTTTGGCAATACTTTCAGCTGTTCAATCATTTTTTTGCTCCATCCCTTTTAAGTCTTTAAGATCTTCATGTGATCTTTTGTTGGTTTCTTTTGTGATTTGTAATCTTGTTTTGGAATATGTGTAGCTCAGTATGCCCTGCAAGTGAAACAAATTAACCAATGTACTTGATCTATGCATAAGATGGGCACACTTCTCATCCTCATTTACAGGTGAAAAAGCACATTAAGGCAGGCGAAGGCCATGAAGGTGGCATCTTTACAGTTGAAGCCCCACTTCATGCTTCAAATGTCCAAGTCCTTGATCCAGTTACTGGGTATGATTGTACTTAGTAATCTGGTTTGGCTATAATTGGTCTTTTTATGCTTGTGTTATATCTAATATTGAACCAAATTCTGCAGGAGACCTTGCAAGGTTGGTTATCGATATCTAGAAGATGGTACAAAAGTAAGAGTTTCCAGAGGACAAGGAGCATCTGGATCCATAATTCCTCGCCCTGAGATTTTAAGGATTAGGACAACTCCAAGACCTACTACAGGTAAGTGACTAGCGCTTAACACTGTTTTCCATGGTATTCATAAGCACTTGAAGATTTTAGCGTTGGCATTTGAAGGGAAACACGAGAAACTAAACCCTTCAGATGTTAAACAAGACGAGTGCGTCCTTTCTTTATTAGATATTTTGACCTTAGACAAAACTTACCTATGTTTGATGGATGTGCTGCTATCGCCCGCCCAATGCCACTTTGAAATTTGATTGATTATGCTACGGTTTGGGATTATATCTAGCCTGTTTTTCTGTTCTTTTCAGCTGGTCCCAAGGATACTCCTATGGATCTTGTTTTGGAGAGGACTTACGATGCAAAAACTGGGAGGGGAATGCCGGAGCTTTGAGAAACGTCAGATTTAAGGCAGCTTCGTTCTTAATTGCAACAAGGACGTGAGTTGTATTAGTTCAGATAGACATCTCTAAAAATGAAATGAGCATGGTCTTACGTGTCTGCTACGCCGTGCAACATCTATCGTATACAATTTTGGTTAGTTGTAGCATCAAAGAGCAACATTTCAAACCTGTTAATTGCAATCGAGTTTGCAAGCGTAATTGGATTTCTCATCAGTTGTGACAGTATGACCACTGCTTATTAAGAATAGCTCCATGTTAACGTAAGAAGAGGTGCGTGTGAAGCACGCAATGCACTTAATGATATCTCTATCAGTTTATTTGTTTTTTCTTTCTAAATTTGATATATCTTTCACAATCTATTATCCGTTTAACTGCATGTCCTTTCTTGTGTTGTAAAAAACCTTTAGTTCTATCAAGAAAATTATCAATCTGGCGCAATGTACTAGTGACTCTTAACAGCCTCATAATTTCGTTAATCATCACGTTTGCTGTAATTAGTTTTTAAAGCAAAATTTACGTTTTTTCCCATCGATTCCTTTTCGTTCTTTTGATTGTGGAAAATTTAGATGAGCTCTTGGCAAGGACTGATTAGTGTCGTCTTTGTGCTTTTATTACCATACGATCCTAACCATCGTCACAAATAGTATAACAAAGAACCGCGACTATTCCTAGAGGACAAGCAGGTTTTGGCGCATGTCCTTCATTCCTTCCTACTAGTGCCTTCTATTGCTTTGTCATCTTCGTTAAGTGATGGAAGACAGTTTATGATCCAGCTTTCCAAAAATTTACGAACGTGTACGGCCGCGTGAAGCGTCGATTATAGACGCTATGAACACATCGTTTCGCATGCAATAAAACGTCAGAGAAAATAATGTTGATGTGCCAAAATTTGATGTTATGATGAGTGTTTTAAATAAAATATGAGTCTTAAATTTTATAACGAGATTGTTAATATTTATAATAAAAAAAAATTAATTTTTATTAAAAAATAATTAATTTTATTATATTTAATATATCAATCAAAACACTAAACTTCTACCCATGCCTTACCTTAGTGCTCAAAACGTTAAAATTGCAGATGGTCAAGCAGAAGCCGAACTTGTCTTTCCTTACAATGGGTTTTTGTCCCTGCCATGGCTATTACGCGGCGATCAAGTTCCGCGCATGGTTGACACGTTAGACTGACACTCGTCTCCATGCATGCAACTCGATCCCCTGTTTCAATTCCCTGCTTTCTTCCTCCAACTCCACTATATAGCGGCGGCAAGTTTTACATCAGTCCCAGGAATCATCGAACTCAGCATCACACGGAAAGAAAAATGGGTGGGAAATTTCAGTTTTCTGTGGGTGTTTTGCTCCTCTCTCTTTTGTTTCTGTTTGCTAGTTTAGCTGTAGCCGAAAAAGATCCAGAGCTAAAGCAGTGCCAGCATCAATGCAAACAGCAGCGTCAATACGACGAGAGAGAGAAGGAAGAGTGCATGAAAAGGTGCGAGGAATACTACAGAGAGAAGAAGGAAGGAGAACGACACAGAAGAGAAGAGAAAGAAGGTGGCCAGGAGGATAGTGAATGGAGCCTCTTAGTTGATGAGCAAAGAGAATGCCTACAGCGATGCACAAAGCAATGGGGGGGAACTGGAAAAGAAAGAGCGCTGTGTCGCCTAGGCTGCCAAATCAGGTATAAGAGAGAGGCTGAAAGAGAAGAAGAAGAAGACGAGGGGTCCAAGAGACGAGAGGAGGAAGAGAAGCAGGAACAAGAAGGTGAAAACCCTTATGTGTTTGAAGAAAAGCATTTCACCAGAAGAGTCGAGACTGAACATGGGATCATCGACGTTCTGCAGAAGTTCACCCAGAAATCAAAGCTTCTCCGTGGACTCGAAAACTATCGCCTCGGAGTTATTAAAGTTGATCCTCAATCATTCGTAGCTCCAAGTCACTTCGATGCTGATGCTGTTCTGTTTTTCGCAGGCATGTGTATTCTATTCACAGTTTCACAAACTTCCAATTCATATATAACTAAACAGTAGTCAATTGCTGAGTAAACGGGTCATTTATAGTCTACATATTCTAATTATTTGGTTGATATATAAACAGGAAGAGGAACTATATCTATGATCCGCGAAGGGAAGCGAGAATCCTACAACTTCGAAAATGGAGACGTCATACTGGTTCCTGCAGGCACTCCTGTATATTTGATCAACAGAGACGAAAGGCAGAAACTTTTTGTTGTCAACCTTCTTCGTCCGGTCAATATTCCTGACGAGTACAAGGTAAATGTATTCGCAATATCGATCTCTCGATACAGATTTTCCAACAGGACAGGACATGGTACATAAGCAAAGGCGAAATGACAGTTAATTAGAATTAGCTTGGACATGTCCTGCTAAACATGTCTTATCCGCGTTTTTTGATGCAGGCATTTCACGGACCAGGTGGTGAAGATCCAGAGACCTTTTACAAAGCGTTCAGCTGGGAGCTGCTTGAGGCTGCTCTTAAGGTAAGTGAGTCCTAAGTGCTAATGTAAAGTCCACGATAAACTTGATTTAGCTGCTTTGGAATGTGGTCTGATTTAGTTTTTTCTTTGACATACCATGTACCAATAACCAGACTGATAGGGAACAGCTGGAGAGGATCTTCAGGCAGAGGCAAGGAGTCATTACAAAAGCCTCCAAAGAACAGATCGAGGCTTTGAGCCAGGGCGAGGAAGGAGGTGGCATTTGGCCTTTTGGAACTGAATCAAGCCGCCCACTCAATCTTTTCCGCAAGGGCCCAGTTCGATGCAACAACTACGGCCAGCTTTTCGAAGTGACTCCTGACGATTGCAAACACCTTCGGGACCTTGACCTTGCAGTCTCTTTTGCTAACATTACCCAAGTATATATACATATTTCCTCCTGATCCCGATCTTTAATTACCGTTGTCTTTTTTTCCCAGGAAATTTGCAAACAAATTAAATATTCTTAATACGGATATATATTGTGGGTATATAGGGATCCATGATCGGGCCTTATTACAACACAAGGTCGACCAAAATAGGCGTTGTTGTCGAGGGTGAAGGATACTTCGAGATGGCTTGTCCTCACCTTTCATCCTCCTCTGGTTCACGTAGGCAAGAAGAGGGAACCAGAGTCTCTGAGGAGGGAAGAAGGCCTACTAGATACCAGAAAGTAAGCTCGCGGCTGACACGCGGTACCGTGTTTGTTGTCCCCGCAGGGCACCCAGTAGCCGCGGTAGCCTCAGAAAAGAACAACCTGAAAGTGCTTTGCTTTGAAGTCAATGCTAAGGGCAACACTAGGTACCCTCTTGCAGGTAATGTAATCTAATGTCCCTCTCTTTTCATATCAATTAAAACAAATTATGAAATTTAACGTTTTTATTTATTTATCTTTGCTGCCATCTTTCGAAGTCTTGATAGTCTTTGGATTTTGGGGATTGCAGGGAAAAGGAATGTTATAAGTGAGATAGAGAAGGAAGCCAAAGAGTTGGCCTTTGGGGTGCCAGCCAGAGAAGTGGATCAAGTTTTCGGAAACCAAAATGAAGAGATGTTCTTCCCAGGGCCAAGCAGGAGGCAACACAAAGAGGGTCGTGCTTATGAATGAAAAGATAGTAATGGACGAAGAACAACCAAAGCCCTTTCGGGGTTTTTGAGACAGAGAGGCCTGAGGCTCAGCAACCTGAAGGGGTTTTTTGAAAATGTGTATAATGGTAATAAGCGAAAGGCATATATGTGAGAAAATAATACTAAGCTGCACTGGTAGCTCATATAAATGTAAGTCTTCCTTGTAAAAAAAGGAGAGATCAAAGACTACCACTGAGTTCTGACTGTTGCCTAAAGCTTTAATAAAAATGTTACTGATATGATCTGAATCTGCGAGTTCAATGGTTTGGTTATCATGATCGGTCATCAACAAATGTGGAAATGTGCGGAACGACGTAAGCCGTTGGGGGAAATTGTAATCAAATTGACATTTCATATTTGAAAAAAATTATAGCACCAGGAAAATTGTAATCAAATTATAATGATTACCCCCGTTGAGCAAAAGTACTCGCTTATTGTAAAAATGTGAAAGCTATTAAATAATTAATTACGCAGAAATTATCGTTTCAAACTAATATGGTCAAAGTCCTCTTTTTATGTATAGCAAAATTTAGAAAAAATAAACAAATTTGAATTATGGTCAAAGTTCTCATTTTATGTATGGCTAAATTTTAAAAAAATAAATTTATATAATATAAAATTATAAATGAGTTATAATAAAAAAAAATAAAAATTTAATAAAAAAATATAAAATAAAATTAATAAACACTATTAGTATAAACGTTGACTTTTATAAGAGAGACTAAACAAGGCAGCATTTGTGTTGAAATTGAGTTCTAAAAATTGACTTGATGCGCCGCAGATCTTTAGTAAGGAGCCGCCACGGCAAGAGGTTAGAGATTCATTGACAACTTTCAGTTTGTTCCTTCTAATTCGGTGTTTCAGATTTCGACTTAAAGATAGGTAGGGACGCAGTTCATGGAGTTTATATGTTCTTTTTGTTTTTAATTAAACAAAAAATTCAACAATTCTTCCACAAAATTACGTCTTGTCAGTTCACGCCTTGTACATTACTCCCCTTGCATTGGTTACAAATTATTTTGTATATTTTTTTTTTCTTTTAACTCCCATCTAGACTCGAAACTCTAAATTTTAAATTTTAGAAATGAGCTATAACTCATTTACCCACTTAAATTTCTAGTTATTTATTTTTTTCATTTGTGAAAGGAGGGGCAAAACTTCGGGACAAAGACGCACATGCTTCAGTGCCATCAGGAGAAAAGCTAATTCTCTCGGTTTCTATTTAAAATTAAATTTTTAATTTAACTTACTTTTTATTTTGAATATAACTGATTTATAATTTTACATAATATAAAATTTATTTAAAATAAAAATTAATGAAATAAATTCACATACAATAAAATTATAAATAAATTATATTAAAAAAATAATAATTTTTTTTTGATACATCAGTAAAGGAAAAAAGGAAAATAAATTATGACCTCAAATAAGTAACTCCTAAGTTATTACCATCAAGTAAAGAAAGTAGTTCAATAGGAGAAAGTTCTAAACAATGCCTTCAAGGTTGCAACCTGCCCCATCTTGGTTAAAAAGTCTGCACAAAGAATATGTTGAAAATCAACTCTCCAATCCATATGCCTCAGATATTGTACATCCTTAACCAAAGCAGTAAAAGGGCGAGTGTCACATCCCAACTTTGGAGGATGTGACCAGCACAATTATCTCGATTAGTGAACCCACTTGAAGACAGTTACAAGTTTTAAATTTAGGAAACGATAAAAATAAAATTTTTGGTCTAAAATATAGGCTGAAACAACACAAATACTCAACATAAATAAAAGGTAGTATAGGTCCAAATATTTAGAAATCTAAGGTCCAACAAACTAGACCCAGTATCACAACCCATAAAATATATATAGGCATACAAGAGAAACTGTACTAACGAAGTCTACTATATACTAAATACATATACACGAGGAAGTACCCCAAGTAACCTCTATGAATGCTCTGATCGTATAATAGAGACTCGAGTCTCAAAAACTGAAAAAAATGTTAGAAAGATAAAGAGTGAGATATATAAATATTATGAATAAACATGACACGCATAAAGCGAGAAAAAGACTATAGTAGTTATAATCAAGATAGACCAAGAAACAAATATATAACTAACAGAATATATGCATAGCTCCAAATCACAGGTCAAGTAAATATCTCACAGACATAACTAGAGAGTAAAGTAACAGACATGTCGAATAATAACAAACACTTTATAAAAGTTAATTAACCAACACTGTCACTCCCCCATTACGGTCAATAGTGGTCACACTTGCCTACTGAGGCGTATCACGAATACAAGTTCAATATACACACTGTCTACCACAACCTCCGATAGTTGAGTGCTTAAAACTCCTCACAACTTGGTATGTCTATGCATATTTTAAATATCAGCAATAGTAATCCCTCACATGGCTAAGGTCACAAGAAACAAGCAAACACAATAATAATAATAATAATAATAATAATAATAATAATAATAATTAAATACAATAAGCAACTTTATTCTATTTAGGAGTCCTAATTCATTTTATTAGAAGCTTACTATTTAGAAGATAATTTATTAGGTTAATCCTTAAAAGAAAAATTATTCAAATACTAGGTAAAAAAATCATACCAAATAATATAAATAAATAAATAAAGTAATCTAGCGCGTTATACGTGTCAGGATTACTCACAATAATTTAGCTTACCTGAGATTTACAAACTCGATGCAAGTGACGGTCTAGTAGTCTTCGAGGATCCTAAACAGACAAAATAAATTATAAGAGGCGAGGATCCTAAACAGACAAAATAAATTATAAGAGGCGTTAGTTCGCAATCTAGGATTATAACTTAACTTTAATTATTTATAATATAAATACCTCTAGAGAATAGGGTATGACAGAGCCCTAGTGCTTGGGTCCATAAACTAATTTGGAAGAAAAATGAGCAAAATGATGCCTAAAGCCTTGGTTCCGCACAACATGAATCAATTTGAATGGACATACATTTATATTGCTGCTTGTGACGACTAACTACCTAAATGATTAACACGTTTGGCCTATTGTTATTTGGATGGTTTGTTAGTTGATAAGTAGTGTTGAGTTGTCATTTAAAGAAGCCCAAAAACAAACATGTATAGTATACAGGGCAAGGGAATGAAAGTGTACGCATACTTACTTCCTAAATTGCTTTCTGTTTCTCAAAGGTGCGGAATATGACAGTGAGAGGAAGAAATATTGCCAATACATGGATTTAAGGCCTCTTGTGAATCTGAGTCCAATACCACCAACCTAAAGCCGAGCTCCCAAGTTAATTCTAGCCCTCTCCAAATTTTCACCAGGTCCACCGCCTGATTGGATGTACCCCTAGCCAAAGCCCTCAACCACTTACCATTCTCATCACGCAACAACCCACCATAACCAGCAATGTCTGGATTGGCCTGCGCACTACCGTCATATTAATTTTTATCCACCCATGAGGTAGCTTGTTCCATCCAACTAGCAGAGGAGGAGACCAACTCGGATCATCTGATAAAAGAAAATAAGAACCAATATTCAAAACTAGAGCATCAGGAGGAGGAGACCAACTCGGATCATCTGAAAAAAGAAAATAAGAACCAATATTCAAAACTAGAGCAAGAATCTGATGGATCTAAAATCAATAATAATAAGTAGTTTTGAAAGCTAAATGCTCCGACGGGAGCGCTTCTGTATTCCTTCCTGGGACCCGGTGGGGCCTCTTTGTTTTGGGTACACCAGTAGGTGCCCCGAAGTTAAAAATTTGAGTTCAGCAGGATTCCAGGCCTATTCGGCTTCACAGGCCCCAAAAAAACCCAGTGGCTCACTTTTCAGCCCAAACCCAATATTCGCTTGACCCATCCTCTAATTTTTAATCTGATTAATGAGCCTCCTCTCCCTTCCCTCCCGCCTGCCAACTTTCCAATGAGATCTTCAAATATGCTTCCTCGAACAAAACCCTTTTCCAGGACTCTCGCGACGTGCTCTTTGATGCAATTATTATCAGGTGCTAGAAAATTACTCACTGTTTCTCCTACTCCTCTGCTCCTTATTCTCCCCGTATTATTATCCTACAGTTCAATTTTTTACGACCCTTAGCTGTTTGATGAAATGCGCCAGTGAGAAGAGAACAATGAAAATACTACGTGATACAGAGATAGGGCTGCGAACTTTGTTGTTTTATGTCCTAATTGCCTCAATATTTCGGGGTTGATCCTTCTTTTTAGTTGGAAATTGAAATGCTTTTCGTCAGGAAATTTAGGCAGAAGGATATGGCAGTTTCACCTAGAGTTTTGTCTTGGTTTCGCGATGGTAAAGAACACGATGAAATCAGGATTTTTAGGCCCCACATGCAAGTTTCTTGGAGTCACAGGCGGGTTTACGGGCTCGCTGAGTCGCTGTTGGCTGGCCTTAACGTGCCAGCTATTGCCTTCAGAATCTGGGGTGGTTTCAATTATCAAGGAAGTTCATTTTCCACTGCGGCTGGAACAATCTTGGTTCAGGCTCGAGACCTAGCCAAACTAACCGTGGAGATAGAAAATGCTATTGATGAGCAGAGGTTTGATGATGCGTGGAATTTTCTTGAACAGCATATGCAGATGGAAGGATTTCCTCGCAAATCCGTTGTGAATAAGCTTTTATCCAGCTTTGCACAAAGTTTGAATGTTCAGTTGCTTGAGAAGGCTTATGGCTTGGTAGACCAGGCTATCAGGGAAAGTAAGCAGAATCTGTTAGAGAAGGGGCCTCTGATATATCTCTCGTTTTGTCTTGCCAAATCAGGTTTGGCGGTTCCAGCATCGACTATACTGAGAAAGTTGGTAGAAATGGAAGAATATGCCCCTGTGGCTGTTTGGTCTGCAATTTTGGCCCGCATGTCATTAACCGCTCCCGGAGCTTATCTTGCTGCTGAATTAATTCTCGAGATAGGTTACATGTTCCAGGATGGGAGAGTGGACCCGCGCAAAAAGAGTAACGCACCGTTGATTGCTATGAAGCCTAATACTACAGCCATGAATATTGCTTTGGCTGGTTGTCTATTGTTTGGGACAACAAGAAAAGCAGAGATGCTTCTCGACATGATGCCTCGCATTGGTGTTAAAGTCGATACAACTCTATTGATCACAATGGCACATATATATGAGAGAAATGGGCGCAGACAGGAGCTTAGAAAACTTCAGAGGTACATAGATGAAGCCCCCAATTTGAGTGATGCTCAGTTTAGGCAGTTCTATAACTGTCTGCTGACGTGCCACTTGAAATTTGGAGATCTTGATTCTGCTTCCGACATGGTTTTGCAAATGCTCCGGAGGGCAAGGGAAGCGCGGAATTCTCTTGCAACAGCAACCTTCATGCGCCAGGTTGATAATACGTCCTCCACTGGACAGGTTTCTCAGGACAATTTGGGCCACGGAAATTTGGATGATTTACAAGACGATGGATCAGACAAAGATTCAGTGATTCCTTATGAAGAGTTCTCCAAAGACCGGAAGTTCTTGAAACTTGACAATGAGGCAAAGAAAGTACTTCACACCTTGGTTGAGAAGTTGCAGGTGCAAGTTGAGCTAATCACTACTGAGCGTGGTATTCTTCAGCCAACCGAAATGGTATATGTCAAATTGGTTAAGGCTTTCCTAGAAGCTGGCAAGACCAAAGATTTGGCTTCATTTCTAATCAAGGCAGAGAAGGAAGATTCCCCACCTTCCAATGATGATTCAGCCTTGGTTCATGTTATCAATTCATGCATTTCACTTGGGTGGCTAGATCAGGCACATGATCTCCTTGATGAAATGCATTTAGCTGGTGTCAGAACCGGTTCTTCTGTATACTCCTCCCTCTTAAAAGCATATTGCAAAGCAAATCGGCCAGGAGAGGTGACGTCCCTCCTACGAGATGCCCGTAGCGCAGGAATCCAGCTAGACTCTAGCTGTTACGAGACATTGATGGAGTCTCGAGTGCTTCAAAAAGATACTCAGGGAGCCCTCCATCTATTTAGAGAGATGAAAGATGCTAAAATACCAAGAGGTGGTCATCAGGAATTTGATATGTTCGTTAAGGGATGTGCAGAAGGTGGTGAAGCGGGGTTGATGTCAAAGCTCTTGCAAGAAATCAAGGAAGGGCAGACAACTGATTCTGGGGTTCATGATTGGAACAATGTAATTTATTTTTTCTGTAAAAAAAGATTGATGCAAGATGCCGAGAAGGCATTGAAGAAGATGAGGAGTCTGGGGCACGTGCCAAATGTTCAAACTTTTCATTCCATGGTAACTGGCTATGCTGCCATTGGAGGGAAATATGTGGAGGTAACAGAACTTTGGGGCGAAATGAAATCGATTGCTTCAGCAACCTCTATGAAGTTTGACCAGGAACTCCTGGATTCTCTACTTTATACATTTGTGAGGGGTGGATTTTTCGTTCGAGCAAATGAAGTAGTAGATATGCTGGAGAAAGAAAACATGTTCATTGACAAATACAAATATCGAACCCTGTTCTTGAAATACCATAAAACACTATACAAGGGAAAAGCTCCCAAATTCCAGACAGAGGCCCAGCTGAAAAAGAGAGAAGCAGCATTGATTTTCAAGAAATGGGTAGGGCTAAATTAATCTAATTTTAGTTTTTGTACGTGGAAAGATTTACTGTGAAATGTAATTTAATTCCTAACTCCTAAAATGATCTCTGTGATTGATCAACTCTGTTTGTTACGAAAGTAAAAATTGATTTGTTGGTATCTGTGGCGTAGGCAAGTAGTCTAGTACTAGTAGACAAATCGCTCCAAAGCAAGGTTTTTTATTTATTTTTTTTTTTTAATTATTGGGTGGTTCATGCCTAAGATTAAAAATTGAGATTTCTAAGATAAGATAGTTGAGTTTTTAATCATTATAGTATCCTTTAGAAACTTTATACTGCAACTTTTTTTTTTCAATTACGGTGGATATGACAGTTAATAAGTCTTACTCTCTGTGAGACCTAATGGGCCTTTTGGGGTTCGTATGAATGATGCTAAACCTCCTGAAAAAGTTCTTCCGATTTGTGTGGACACGTACAGTCAAAACCTCAGCTAAATAAAACCTCTGCTACATAAAAAAAAAAAAAAGGAAAAAATAATATTGACCTAATATTTTATTATTTTTAAAAAAAATTTAAAATTTTTTAAAGAATTTTTTTTTTTTTGAAGAGTTTATGAATTTAGAATATAAAATTTAAAATCTAAACTTTAAAATTTACCGTCTGTTTGGTTTACCGTTAAAAAAAGAAAAAGATTGAAAATTGATAACCCCAATGCAATTTCCCATGCTTGGGAAGGATGGAAAACGATTAGAAAAATGAAGGGTGCTGTCAAATCAATCGGCTCAATAAAAAGAAATAGAAAAAAAAAAAAAAGAAGCGTAATGATTAAAATAATTTTAATAATTTTTTTTTGTTTTAAAAATATTTTTATAATTTTAACTCATTCTTTAATTATTTATAAAAATATTTTTATAATTTTATTTATATAATTTTTTATCATTTTTTTAATACAATTTTAACTCAAAATTTTATTTTTTTATTATGTTTTAATATTTTTCATTCTAATAATTTTCTTTCTCATAACTTTCTTTCTCACTAAAATCTCACAATCCAAATAATCTAAACAATTTATTAGAATAACACATATTTAAATTTAAAATAATATTTATTTAAATTTTAATTTTAATTTTTTTAAAAAAAACCAAACACACAAAATAATTAATAAAAAATTGCCTCCGTTCTACGTGAAACCGAGTCCAAAAGCAAAATATTCATATCCTTCGGGATGAGTCGAAAAATTTTTTTCGGTACATTTAGTATATTACCCAGATCCATATTTGTTAGTACACCGCCCCATTTGGACTATTACTTCGCCTGTGCCACGAAACCCCCATGGGCTGGTCCAGTCACGGCTTAGCTTAGAGGAGCGGGCCATTAGCAGATCTAGTATCTGCATTTGCCCTTGGGTTACGGGACAATTCTGCTTAAAGGCTTAAACGTGAAAATAATTTTCTTTACCAACGAGCACTGACTTAGATGATAGAAATTTAATATTTCTTAGCTAAAGATCGCAAGTTTGAATTTTGAGAATAAAATTTGTTATGAAATTTTTACTGTCTTTTAGAATCTTATTCAGGTCAATCTAAATTAGTTAGCTTAATAGACTAGGTATTAGGCGGTCCCAAATATACAAACTAATAATAATAATAATTTTCTTTACGTGAAATTTTATATTTAATTTAATGAATTTAATTTGTAAAAAATATTGTTAATCTTTTGTCGCGGCCAAGCTTTCGTCGCAAACAAAAAGTCCGGCACGCCACGGTTTGTTCCATGTGGACGGTGGACCCCACCTCCCAGTTGAAAAATCATCTTTTGATGTGAAAAGCCAGCAAAAACACAAAAGCCGGGGAGGAGGTGGGGGCCTACAATGGCGTATATAAAGCTGTCATGACTCTCCGTACGCCAACCAAACAGGCTGCGCGCAGAATTCCAGCTGCAACCTCGCCGCTCACCGTCCCTCTCTGTTTAATTCTCCAGTTCAAACCTCTGACCGGCCATGACTAGGAAGCGCTCTCGCCGCGGACAGTCCCAGACCTTCACCAGTGACGACGGCGTACTGATTAACCAGTTGCCTCCGCCGGAGCTCCTCCGTTTGGAAGTCTCTGAGTATTCTGCTGAAGTGGCCAATCAGAATTCGCGGAGCGTCTTCGCGGTGTCCTCGCCGCCGCGGGAAGGCGCTGGGCAGGTCCAGACCGTGTATTTTCTCGAAAGATGTCAATATTGCAAGAAGAAATTGAATCCGAAACAAAATATCTACATGTGTGGGTAAGGCTTTTCAATTTTCCCTCCGTTTCTATTTATTTTTTTTTCAGTTCGCTATATCTAATTCGAATTTCGCTAATTAAAATTGTCTGTCTCTCTCTCTCTCTTTCTCTCTCAGCTTTATTTATGTGATTTCATTAGTGAAAAAGAAAATTAAATAATTTCCTTTCTACTTCCACCAACAACGAAAAGATAATTGAATGCAAATAGGAAATAATTGGGAGGCAGAAACAAAGTGTGCATCTAATTATGGTTATAATTGCCTCTGATTTTTGTGTTTTTTTATTTTAATTGAAAAAAATAAGTAACTAGCAAGTTTTGGCTTTTGATTTTTCATATCTGTGAACCAAATTCGCATACAAAGTTTGCCAATGTCATGTGAGACAGAGTTGTTGGTGCACCATGTTCTGTGGTTGCGCACCAGTCGAGTGAAGATGTCTTCCATTATTTCATTTGGCAATGGATGTTTGTGTCAGTTCGGGGTGGGAAATAATGCTATGCTTATGAGGAGCCACCGGGTTTTTTAAAGCGAGAAAAAAGGAAAAAGAAAGGTGCTTTACTGGGCGATTGAATTAGTAAAAGTAGCCATTAGTGGGTTCTGAAGCAAGAAGCAAGAGGAGAAAAAGGTCCAATAGAATCTGCTGCTAGGACAAGTATGGTGTGAGGATCTCATGTTGACAGAATCTGAATAGTTTTGGATTGTGCCTCCTTTAGTCTATCTTTGGAGGAATTGATGTTAAACATAGTTTTTTTGGTTTGGTTATTTGAACTAATTAATTGCATTCTTGGCATTGCAATAGATTACCCTGTGATTTTCCTGCAATGATACTCAAATTTGATAGTAGTTAATTTCCTGTTGTTTTCTACCATAGTGATCAAATAAACACTATTTGTCTATATGTTGTTTTATGGGGGTGATCATGAACTATTTTGTATCAATTTGATGTTTGTTTTGTTGTAACGCAGTGACTTCAATGCATTTTGTACTCCTGAGTGCTGTGATGCAGAGATTCAAAGTAGACAGGCAGCAAAGAAAGGCTGCCATGGACGAACACCTGAAGCAAGTACTTGAAGCAGTTGCTAGAAATCACAACTAAAGAACCGCAGCTTATACATACTCTGTTAATGGTGTAGTGCAATGACTTGGGAAGTGCATAGCTATCAGGTTTTTCATAGATTGGCTTGCACTTTTGGATAGAATAGGTGTATCTTGCATCCATGCCCTCTTGGCTGACATGTTTTTTGGTTAATAAAGAACTACAGCTTGTCTTAGGATCACAAGCAGGACACATTTCCTGTATTACCTTGCGAATGCCTTTTCCTTCCCATTTTGAGTTGGAGGAAGAGGAATTGGCAAATGCTGAATTGTTTTTAAAGTTCAGCGTTAGTATAGTTTACAGAATGACATATAATGTTGTTGATTTTAAGGTCTGGTTGCATCGAGCAGTATCAATTCTAAGAAGAAGTGTTTTCCAGCCTATTCATCTTGTTAGTAACACTTGTCAGGTCTTTTATTATAGCTGTGCCTGCCATCCTGTGTGCATAATGAAATTTGCGATGTATAAATTGATCCGGATATTCGAGTGTTTTGCAGCCCAGCATTTGATGGTAGCTTTTTATATATGGTTCCCGTAACCACTCGGGTAATGCAGGGACATAGTCGTCCTCATTTCACTTTTTTCTTGTCAAAACACAGAACAATTTATCTACCCCTTGTGAAATGTAATAAAGCTCTTAACTGACCCGAATGTTTGAAAAAGCTCCAGCCTTACATGAGTAAACTTAAAGTACCTAGAAAACACCTTATGGCTGATGCCATGAAGATTTCTGCTGAATCCTACGTATGAAAATGCCTGCTTCGCAGCCATGATTCTGTCTAGTTTGTGTGGCCGGGCCTATCTAGGTCCAGTTGCGTTATGCTGTACTTTGCCCTCTTCCATGCAGCTGCCCATTGCCTTGTGTAGCATTAGCTGTTTCTATCCGGCAGCCCGTTAGCATGCTTGGGTCTGCGGACAGGTGAAATTACTCATGGGTCAATTGTTATTCGAAAATTTGACCAGCAGTACAAGTAATCATATAATTTTGATTTGATTTCATGGAGGCCAATTAAGATACCTTTTCTGATTTAGTCCTTTCAAATTCATCCTTTGCAAGCATATTTATCCCTTTCTTCTTCCGTTTTTATTCTCAATTTCAATTCCTACGTCTAGTTTGTATGGTTCAACGACGGAATGCATATAAAATTTACAGAACCTTTTACTTTCCCTGCTACTAATCAAAGCTACTAGACTAGTTGTCAAATTTTATTCACCTGTCGTTGTCCTAAATTATCAAGGATAAACCCATGTCCTGATACAGACGAACATCTCTCTAGCCGCATGTACTGCTGTTGATGTGGACTTAAGTTGAGCACAAAATGACAAGCCACCAACTTGGTGTACCAAAAAAGTTTTAATAACCTTAACGACCCCAAAACTAGACGCCGAAGAGAGGACTCAAAAAATGATGGGTGACATCTTTGAAATCCATGTGCAAGCTTTCCAATTCTCATAATTGCCTTGCAATTATCACTTCAATTAAGGGTACTTGAGCTTTGTCTGGAAACCAGCATAGAAAAAGAAAGGGTTGACTTAAAAAACTTGCAAACGTTGTATTCAATTGTCTGTGGAAGAAATAAAAGAAATAGAAGAAGAAGGGCACGTGGGGCGGTTGAGATAACTTACAAATCCGTTAGAGTTAACAGTACAATATATGCCAAACTATGATATCACCAATGTAAGTCAGTCTCAGAGTTAAAGAACAAAAAGATGAGTGTCTTGCATGGCTAACTATACTATCACACCCACAGAGCCAGTGAGATATGGAAGCTCAGAAACCTCGTGAGTGCGCTCAGCTCTGCCTCTGCGTGCGCCATTGAAGTATCTCAGTACTTACTGACACAACTTGATTAACAAGCAAGCACCCATTAACAAATCGGAAATACTTCTTGTCTGGGGCTAATGTGAACGTGACATCACTTGTACTTACTGAATGCTTAATTTGGTAAGACTGCCCACGTACTTATTGCAAGCCTTTGCCTTTGTCGTTGCCCACTTATTAATTTCCATCCGTCTGTCCTCCTGGAGATATATACATAGAAAAAATTTGTGAGCCCAACAGTTCCGCCAAACAATTCCGTTATATTTAGCAAAAAAAAATACAATTAATTTTAAATTTAGTGTAATTATATTAATATTTTATATAAAATAAAATAATAAAATATATTTATCTTTATTATTTTATATTTTATTAATATAATTACACGATGTTAAAAAGTAGTTATACTTTATTATTTAATATGATAAAATTGTTCGGTAAAATTATATGGATCTAAATCTGTACTATATATATATATATATATATATATATATATATATATATATATATATGCAATTTTCATTGAAAGCATGTCCCTGTCCAGAATTCGTTCAAAAAAAAATCCCTGCCTAGAAGCTATTTGATTGGCTGTTTTTCAATCTTTGCACCGATCGCTTTCTTTGTTTTTTTTTAAAAGTGGAGGACACATCCCGCAGAAGAGTTTTGTATGCTCGGTGGAATATTTATGCCGTGTGACAACTGACAATTATGATGTTTGCGGTAAAACTAACTGAAAAGTTACAACTTTTTATTGATCGTCCCGAGGAGCCAGTAGTTTTCTGTAGCTTAAACCTTCGAGCGTGAGATTTTTGTCAGAAGTGAGAACCAACGAGGGCATAAATTTCCTTGCTTGCTGGTTACATATAACCAAAAAGGACACTACTAGACAAATTATACTTAAAATTTTTTTAATATAATAATTGTCTCTATTTTTTAATTATATCTGTACTTTTTATAATAAAAAAATATATTTAATAAAATTTGATTGCAAAAAAAAAAAAAAAAGACGATTACATCAAATAAATTTTTCAGATAATAATATTTTGGTACTATAATAATATTCTTATATATGTCTATACTCATATGCGAGCATTGTGTGGGCCCATGCTGTTCCCAATTACCACCCCTTTCCCGACTTCAAATTCATGCTTAACTCACGGTTTCATTAAAAAAAAAAAAATGCTTGGGGGTTGTGATGTTAGCATGTAAGATGTAATTCCTATACAAATTTTCTTCAAGTATTTTTTTTTTTATCTTTTCAATCTAGCCTAGTTAAAAAAAAAAATATTATAAGAATAAGGATTCAAGCGTTTTAACTGATGGTTGAAGGCACTCCCACCAACAAATTGAATTAATACAGATCTTCTAATTATTTCTTTTTCGTCATTTTATTTTCCGTACGAGTATATGTAAGTGTGTCACACGGCTGACAGCATTATAGACGTGCTGATTTAGGCAGGCCCCATCATCCTCTGTCAAAGGTACTCTAGGACAAGTTCCCATGGACAAGGCCCGTGCAGTTCTAAAACCCGAACCAAAAATCCTTTCTTCATATATTTTTATTTACTTTACAATGGGCCTTGCAATTAATAAATCTTGAAATCGGCATTAATTAATTGACACAATTAAATGAGTATGTAATTTACAATATATAAATAAATATAATTAATTTTTTTTAATTTAATATATTTTTATGATGTAAACGTCACGCTCGAACTTTGCGTTAAAATTGATGCTTTTTGGTGGACATCACGTGCCAGAGGAAACACCCACTGCCACGTTACAGCTCAGAGTGTGCGTAAGCGAACGTTCGACGGTTCGAGGCCGCTCAGACTGTGATCCCACGGTCAACGTGGACATTTTAATGCTCTACAGATCCTCTCGCCAATGCTGTTGTGACACGTGGTGGACCGGAGATTGTCGTGTGCACACATTTGTCAGGGAATTTATAAAACAGTTCGGTTACATGGAACTGGAGACGGGACGCTATCGCGTCGTTTTTTGGAATATAATACTTTTTTTTAGAAAAAATAAATCACATACTATGTCATTTTAAATTTTAATGTGATAAAAATTATTTTTAATAGGAATAATAAACAAATATTTTTTATAGTGGGCATGAAGATCCCGTCATCTTCCTGTCGGATCTTTGCGTCCGCTTTAAATTTTTTGTTTTTTCAAATGAACAAAACCACATGGAACACATTCAAATACCTAGTTTTTTCCAAGAGGAATTGCTTGTGATGAAGGTGTTTTATCTTGGCAGAATTGGCTCTGAATTTTTTTTTTTTTAAATCCCAGTGGGCTACTCCTTGCAGTGCATGTGAGCACCACCGATAAAAGGATAAAAAAGTTGGTTGACGTCATGATATATCTCTTGCCATTTCCGCCCGTAGTGTTGCAGAAGCCTTTCCTTTTTTGAATATAAAAAAAGATAAGTGGATGTGCGTGAATAAGAATACAATAAATACGTAAAAATTTAGATTGTTAGATTATAAAAATATATTAAATTTTAAAAAAAATAAATAAATAAATTAATTTCGTTAAATTAACTGTGTGTCCACTCATACGTTATCATGTAGTGCCTCTTTCAATATATAGCCACTACACCATTGGGTCCTCTGGTTTTTCTTTTGAAGTGATGTTTATCCAGGCTATGCACTTAATACTTCGATTCAACTCATTGTCGTGATATTGAGAAGCAAAATATGGAGAAATTATTAAGTAGACTCTGTTTTCCTCATTATTTTTAAATCAAGAATATCGAAATTTTACATATTAGCAGTTAATTAATGGCAAAGAGGTCACTCACTCGAAAAGTATATAACCATGTTAAGCAATTAGGAAAATTTGAAAAACCAAAAATTTTATTCTATCATTTCCTTCATGTTTTTCTCGCGATTTCTGCATCCCCAAGATTCCAAAATAATGCTAATTAATGACAGGTTGCTTGCTTCAGACTTTAGATAACAGAAACCAAGGATAACAAATCTGCCCATTTACCCCCTGGGATTTTCCGTTCCAGCTTTGATTTATTTATTTCTAATGGAAAACTTCAATTAGAACTAGCCAAATCTATATTTATATAGCTAATAGTGGATTAAAGAATTTTTTGATCAAAGAAGAAGCTTAATGATAAAATAAATGATAGTCGACTAGTCATCATAAATTGTGAATAAGTACATCATCAAATGATATATAAATATATCGGAAGTCTTTTTTTCTCCGGTGCGTATGATGAAAGACTGTCATGGAATATCATTTCTTTGCTAATGTTTTTTTCCAAGTCAGGGCCTAAATTGTACATGACTTCCCAAAACAGTGCATTTAATGTCTGTATTTGCGTGCTAGTGTGCGGCTTCAGTTCGAGAATTTTAATTACGAAAAAATTTGACGGTTTTATTTAAATAACGGTAGTTTAAAAATAATATGAAGTTAAAATATTGAACACAATAAAAATAAAAAATAAATAAATTATTAAATATCGTTGATAAAATTATGTAACTATTTTAAAATTATATAAGTAAAACCTCTTAATTTTATCCTTTAATTAGATAGAAAAATGTATAATATGATGAAGAGTGTGTTTGTGCATGCAGGTGGCATTAATGCAGGTGATCAACAAAAATGTTATAACTCCGTGTTAAATAAGAATTAGCTCTAGCCTGAATGTTGCTGGCGTTATAATCACAAGTACTACTAGCTGATGAATCCGCCATATTCATCAGGACAAGAAAGGGCTTTTCGCTGGTTTTTATACAAGCAAGGAGGCTTCTTACTTCTCTTTCCCATCCAAGCAGGATTGCAGCGCAGAAATGTTAAGAAAAGGGGAGGAAAGAGGAAAATAAAAGGGTATATACTATAGGTACCGAGCTTTGTTTTTTTCCAAGCAGGTTTTAGTTTTGCTCAGTACTTGCACTGAAAAATAATAAAAAATTGTATTTTTTATAAAATTAAAATTAAATTTTAAATAAATATTATTTTAGAACATAAAATATAGATGATATATGAGATTTGTTTAAAAAAAAAATTTTCTCTCAAATTTTTTTTAAAAAACAGTAAATATATATAAAAATTTTTTTCAAAAAAATAAAATTTTTAGTAATATTTTATTATATTCAATGCACGAAGCATCATTTCCCAAAAAAAATTGTTCAGAAAGGAATCTGTAGCATTTTTTTGTTTGTCTGGCATGCCACTTGGCAGAACATGTCGGCTTGAAGTACTGTCTCTTGGACCCCACATTACCTCCCTTGATTTTCCACGTGTCCACCGTTCCCAATCTAAGCAGAAAAGCATCGCCCCTTAGTTGGAGCAGAAGCCCCAAGGTAAAATCCAGCTGTAGGCGATGGGCGTGGCCGTCACGAAAGCTACTCGTGTGAGGAGTTTAATTCACTCTCCCCGTGGCGCGAATGCCAGAAGAAAAAGTCAAGAAGAGTGGGCATGTGTGGGCACGGAAAACAAGCTAGTGTGGGAAGATGGTGACATGTCTCAAGGCATTTCACTATTGCGGAGAATATCATCATCAAGTCATCCACAAAAGGCCTCTCTTTTACTGTATCGTGCATATGATCTATTTCACAGTTTACTTTAGGGGCGAATTCTGTAATAAATTTGTATCAGATAGAATATCAATACATGTTTTAAGTTTTCACATTCTAATTAATATCTTTATATAAAAAAAAATTAATATCTTAAGTATAATAAATTGATAATTTTTACAATCAAAATTAAAAATTATTATTTTTAAATTATAAATATTATTAATTTAATTACAGAAGTTAATAATTTCATTTTAATACAAATAACACCCCCCCCCTTGATGAAAATAATAAAAAATTCATGAAAATAAACATCACCAACAAACTTGGAAAATAAATGGAGCCAAAACAAGCCTCTGACTCGCAGGCAAATTAATTTGAGCTGCAATGTATCGAATAGCACAGAAAATCTTGAGGTGAAATTTGCTTGGATGAGTAGCAGCAATTGTCCACGTCTCTACAACATTTTACTCTGTGAAAGCGGAAATGTAGCACTATTCTTTTGTCGCTTTAAGTGCCCCAAAATAGGCTACTCACTGCGAGGACGACGTTGATCCCCAAAAAGTATGACACAAAAATATGACATTTGAATTGAAAAAAAAAAAAAAAAAAAAGGCAAACGAGATAGTAGATATGATAATAAGGCACAAAGGCTTGTTAATGGCCCAGGAGTAACGCTTGTTAATTCACATTCTCCATCCCAAAACAGCTACTCAGCATCCATCAGGTCCATAGTTGATTTTACAATGCTTCTTCTGCGGGTTAAATGCGTCTCTGAAACCACTTTATTTGCCCTCTCAAAAATTGTATTGTATGCAAGCTGGATTTCTGAACAATTGTAAAAATACGGCCTGCAAAATAGAACTGGAAATTCAATTCTGAAGCAATGCTAAACAAATAAAATGGCGTAGGTTAGAAAGAGCAACAGCATCCAAGATTAGTTTGTTCACCTTATTGCTGATATCCAATATTTATGTACCAAAGCAGCGGTGGTTATAATTGTCTGTCAGGGCATGCCAAAATTTTGTGAACACAACAGTTATTGACGAAATTTACATATTCTGCCACCCGTCTGTCTGCGTGACAGGGAGAAACGTGAAGGAAGTTAGAATAAGTTGAGGAATGGAAAGTCATGTGGAACGGAAAGTAGTGACCAATGTACAATGAGAAAGAAAGTACCGCAGGACTACACTTCATTTTTGCAGTAAGCAATAGAATGTCTGTATAACGTTCCTCGCCGAATTTCTCAGCAGAAATGCTCCACCTGGAATATAAGAGTTCATACAGCAAATGAGGACAACAGGAATTCTTAACGGCCAAAAATCTTTCTTACTGAAAAGAAAATGATTTACAACAATTATTTCTCCAATTTCATTTGGCCGACTTTAGCTACTCGGCATTTTCTTGAGCTGCTAAGAGTTAATATATGGGTTCACTTGAAGAAAATGCATTATGCAGCTTAAAGCGCTTCAATTAGGTGGATGGTAAATTTTGTGCCCCAATTAACAAAGCCCGCTTCAATAAGTAAATGCCAAACCTCAAAAATCATTTTTAGTTGTAAGTTAGCCAGAGTAAGATGCTAGCAACTAAAAGTGAATAATTCATGCCACGTGCCGGGTTACCTTGGATATTTTGCAGATAATCCAGCTTCATAATCCTGTGGGTAATGGCAATTTGAAAGACTCAAAAGAAATTGGGTTCAGTGTATCCATGCGAATGTGGCAACAGCTCTTCTACCTCAATTCTGGAAGAAGAATTCATGCTTTTCTTGATTCTGCTGCGATTTATAGACTCAACCTCAGCTAAGAATATGCTATAAACTGGTCTATGATCTGAGAATCTTGACTCTCCACGCACGTAGGACAACTGGTTGAGACCTCTTCCATACCATAGTATACGGTCACACCTACAGATGTGTACAGATGATTCGTTATTTGTTTTCTCATCATATAACCATAGGATTTTCCATACCACAAATATTGCAATTTATATATATTTCAGTTTAGTCTCAGATCTTAAATGAAAGAAGGCCTTCATGCTGAGAGAAAGAGATTACCAAGCCGGAGTTCTTCGCTTTTCTTTTGGGTGCCTACAATCACCTGCATATCTATCTGAATTGTTGGAATACTTGTATGTGGGAGGAAAATATATCTTCCCTTCATTCCATCCCTCAAAGACTCGTCCCTGCCTCTGCTCTATCCGAAGCTGAATGTAAAAAATCAATGAAGTTAAATTGAGCCCTTTCCCATAGAGAGATGACAAAAGGCCTTTCAACAATTTAGAATGTGAACCAAGTAGAAAGGCATATGCACGAGAATAAGTGCAAGATAATCTGCAATATACCTGGTCATTCTCCAACAGCGCCCTCCAATTTCGCATCTCCACGAGAGCTTTTACATATCGGTAGGACAAAGCAATCCGATAATTCAAATCTCCAAGCCAAATAATTCGACTACAACAACAATAAGATTATGGTTTAGGAGACTAAATCCAACTAAAAAGCACATCTTGGGAAAGATCTAAAACATGCAAAAAGAGGATGGTTACTCATGCTCTAGAATGGTCTGTGGCGAGTTCTCATCTCCTGCACCGTGGACTCTCGGAAATCTTGTCTTCCTTAGAATCTCCATAACATCAGAGTTCCTTCGTAGCTCATCTCCCTCCTTTTGCCCTGATGTTAAATGACTACAGACGAAGCAAAAGCTTGTTTGGTGCACTGACATGCTAATAGAAATTGAACCCTGGAAAATCAAGATAATAAGATTGCCATGTTTCTGCAAATTTTCTCTCACATTCAAATTTTTTTACTTGGAAAATTGTTACCTTGTTTCCCAGGTAACCCATCAATCCTCTGCCAACACAAGAAACCTTCAAGTTGCGAACGTCACCCCTTAAATCACTCCTTACCCATACTGTCAGAAATATTCCAACCATTTGCTTACTAGCAACCAAGCAGAATCTTGACTTTTCAGTCTGCCTCTCTTCCGTAGGAAAGGATCCACTGTAATGGATTGGCGAGTAGTACGTCATACCTGGTGAATCCTCAGGCCCATTCTCATCATCAGAGGAACCCCATTTGAAAGTAGGGTCAAAATCACTCTGTCTATGTGCAAAGATGACCCTATCACAGACACTGAACCGACGATCAAGTCTAGGCTGTGGCATTGCCATGTCCCCATCCATTCTCATGCTACGGCTCAAAGCTTGAAAGGAGCGACGGTGGAAGAAAGATGAGGCCTTCTGCTTTGTTGATCCCTCAAAGTCTGCATCTGATTCTACTAGCGGATCGGGAATAGGTGATGGAGTATGGCACTCACCACTGGTGCCAGGAAGACTATTTAAAGTCCTCCTAATGAGACCTAGCCATTTTCTGGCCGGCCCATTGTCTTCTGTACCCAACACGTTACCAGCATTTAGAGGCACAATTTCTTGAAACCTGAAGTGAATTAAGTTAAAAGAGATTCATATTGGTGTTAACAACAGCACATTACAAGAGAGGGAGAAAAAAAAAAAAAAAACTCATTTATCTTAATCAACTGGGCATACCCAAGAACATAAATGTCAGCAGGAGGTGAGGCATGAAGCCAATCTTCAAGACTCAAATAACTTGGGGGAGACTTCCCAGCAACATTCCATGTAGCTACGAAGATCCTGCTCCACACGGTAATTTAACATAAAGATTAACTTTTACCAAGCAACAAAGACATACCAAGGGATAGATCATGAACAAAACATACCTATAATTGTGCACATCTGTAACTTGTGCAGCATCAAGGTCAATCTTGCCTCGGCGGACTCTATCAGAGTGCCTCTTGTTCACTCTTTCTGCACGTCGAATTGATGGTTTAGAGGGATTTCTATGCGCCAGGGGGTATGGGGTAATATGTATGACAAAAGCAGAACATGCATCATTATCAGTATCCCTTTTATCGAAAATTTGAAATTAAAGAGTGGTGTGGTCCAAAGCAATCCTGGGTTCTGTTATACTGAACCTGTTTTGCTTTTCTTGATGGTGCACACCTCTTTCTCAGAGAAATTGTTCCTCCAATCTTCATCACCACCTGAAAAAAGGAACCCCAATAAAGGGGTTAAAGATTTGCTTTTCCACGGCCAATGCATCGACTCGGCATATTCAAACACCACAAAAAACAAATATGTATTTTGTTAACTAGAAAAAAAACAAAAGACATACCCAAAAAAAAAAAAATCAAATGAGGAAAGAACAAATTAGCAGATCCTGGGCAGCAAATTGCAAGTAGCAGGACAATCCCCATCTTCAAAGTAAATCCAGTAACATTTTATTACACAAACAAAGCTGTGATTAACAGGTAGAATAACAGAAAGTGTTCGGGGACAACAAGAATCAACAATTTGCGGGAAATTTTCAATTTTTTTCCTAAATCCTCCAAGAATATCAAAATAAAGGATAATCACCTCCATAGAAGACATCGTCTGCTTGAAATTCCTCAGCTTTGCTCTTGATATTGAACCACTTCTTGACCAGTGTCTTGGGCCAGGAAAGCTTTGCCATCAAAATGCTCACAGGTTCAGCAATCTTAAATAGATAACAAATGCATGTAAAATCAGAACCCAATATTACTCTGTTTTTTTTCTTGGGAATTTCACAAACCTTGGTCTTCTTCGAGTTCCCATCTCTCATTGTTTCACAACATGTAGTTTTTCAAAATCAATGCTGCCGTTGGACCTTCGATTTCCTCTTAATATTTTTCTCGAGTTCGGTTATAGTACAATGTGAATGTATAATAACGAAAGCAAAGACAAATTTCAACAATCCAACAGAACCCTCGAAACACGTTTTCAGAAAGAACCAAAATTTTAAACTGTGGTTTTATGCTAAAACAAACGAGAAAAAGGATCAAAACAGATGGGTTAATACTCTGTTTTCTTGGGCAATGACGAGGAGGAAACAATTGATGGAACAAAGAGAGACAGAGTTCGTGGGCATTTTATAAACTGAAAAAACAAATCCCCACGAACAACCCAGTTGCCCGGTTAGGCTGTTTCTCTCCTTAACTCTCTCTCTGCTGTGTCCGGTCGGGAGAAATCAGAGTAAATGAGGAAAAGAAGTGAAACAGAAAGACAGCCAATTTAAAGCTCGAGATAGAGATAGAGAGAGGCGATGCGTGGAAGTAAGACTATGAGATTCTGAGAGTAGAACAAGACAATGCAGGAGAGAGAGAGAGAGAGAGAGAGAGAGAGAGGAGGGGAGGCTTCTCTCGGTGTTGCCAAAAACCTCGTTCAGGGGGTACAGTACAGGGCAAAGTATCAAATTTTAAGAGAGAATAAAGCGCAAGGTGAGCTCTGACTCTCTCTCTCTGTCTCTCTCTCTCTCTCTTTCTCTCTCGCTCTCGCTCTTGGTGGGTTTGAATTTTTACCCAACAAAATACAACTCCAACATTGCTAAGAATAAGATAGATGCTGATGAAGAAAAGGGGAGGTTAAAAGCAGATGTCTGTTATGACTTAATTGAGAATTGATGGATTGGATTGGTTTTCCTATCTCCTTCTTCTCTTCCTTTATCTAATAAAAAAAAAATCTAAACCAAAGGCGAGTGACAAACTGTTTTTGATTAGCAAAAGAGAAAAAAAACTAAGCTGGGGGATGTGGGCTATGCTTTGTGGCTTTAAGGGGATTTTTGAGTTGGTGGGTGCGTTTCTTTCATTGTGGGTTTTTGGGCCTTGGGAAATGTATTGGTTAGAGAGTTGGTGTTTGGTAAGAATGAAGGTTTCTGCTTCTTTCTCCAATGAATTCACTTGTGCATGTTTTGGAGTCCTCGTAAGTTTTGTGTTTGGGATTTAACTTTAGAAGCCATGTACATATATTGTTTTCTTCCTCTTCTCTCCTTGGAAACCCTCTTTGTTGCTTTTTAGTAGTCCTCCATGTGCCGATTTGCTGTGCAATATTTGGGGCTCTTTTTGACTCAATCTAGACTCGTGTCCAAGGGAAACAAGACAATTGTGCCATTTTTTAGACTTCTAATTTCGAGAAATTTTGTCTTTTAAGTTTTAAAGTACAAAAACTCGTTTTCGTCCGCGGACCAAATCAAAAATTTTGTGCTTTGGGAGGCCCCTCAACGAAGAGGATTTTATTTTTTTTTTTATTACTATTAGATCTTTTTTCAAGCTAAACTACTAGAACTATTATTATTATTATTATTTGTTACTTGTATTTGAAATGTTGGTCTATCATTAAAGAAGAAACTAAAATTCTAACATTAAATTTGTAATTAAAAGTATACACCTTACACTATTTTAATTAAGTTAAATTCTCGTAATATTTATTATGATTATTTTCTTTATTTTACATGTTTTTAAGATCTTGTTAGGCCGGGGGAGGCAGGCGCCCGTAGGTAGCTCAACTTAAGCCAAGGCCCACGCGATCTCCTTGAGTCTTGTGCGACTATCTGTCAAAGCTAGTTCAATGCCTAGCTAAAACAAAGAAATATTCTTGGTTTAAGCTCTTGAATCTTGATTTTCCTAATTGACTAATCTTAATACACATGCCACATGTGGGAGACCGTGTATCTGGGACGCTGGGATTGGCTTGGATTCCCTTAATTTAATTTAGTCTGAAATTTTCGTATTTCCAGGCTCTTAGCAATCAAGTACTGGTAGTGTTCGTGTGTTAAACTAATGGAGTTGACGGTGAAACATCCAAAGAATAACACCAATCTTCATCTCGAAATATGGGAATCCCCAACTACTTCTCCCAACCCCGCTAGCCACAACAAGTGAAGCTTCCACTAAACATTAATGTAAGCCATTTGATTCCCTTGTAAGGTTGTCAAAACATGCCTTAACTCGATGTTGGCCGGCGAAACTCATGCTTTTAGGATCAACGTGGCAACCCTACATTATCCATTTTATTCAAGATAATTACCTAATTAAGCATAAATCTTTAATAACGTTGCCAACAAGTTACAGGTTGTTCTTGTTTGCTTCTCCTGCTTAGATGTTAGGGCAATAATTTAATTAATGTGATAGTGATTAAAAGAAACGAAAGCCTATTATTTATAGTCAAATGACATCACAAACCAATTCACATTGAAGTATGAGGGGCATCACATATTTTAGAAAAAGATACGTGGTCACGATAAAAAAGAGACGTAAAACTAACATATTATAATTATTATTGTTTTTTTGCAACTACATTTTTTTTTCTGCAACAAAAAATAGAGGTTTTTGTTCTTATGTTCTTATTGTAGAAAAAAAAAAAGTGTCTGATTGCAAAAAAATAATAATCAATTGTAATGTATAGTCTCTGTGTTTTACTTTTTGGCATAACTATGTAATTAGATTGAACATATTTTGAGTCAAAACAACTGGGAACCTCGCATCTTGCAAGTCAATGTCCAGAAACCAAACACACTTTGGGAGCCCTGCAACTGCAAGGCCATTAACTTGGCCGGTCCTGGACTCGTCAGCAATTTCCCAAAACATTTGCACGTATAATACAACAATTGGTGTAGCAGATAAGGACACTGTAGAAAAATTAAAGGCCAGGCCAATGGGACCCTGACCCTTAAATGCTTATCAAAGAGGGCAAGAGGGGGAGGGGGAATTCTCTGGTGGGGAAAATCTTTCTTTTTCTTGAGCGATGGGCTGTTTTATGTTGCGCCGTTTTCATGAAAATAGCAATGTATGACGATGACACCACATAAAATAGCATAATACAATTGGGATTCAATGAAGATGGATCATAAATATGATGAATTTATGATCCTCAACACTGGTATCTTATCCTGTCGCGATTTGCTACGTGGAATGTGGAACTCCAGCTCTCAGATCACTAGCCAAAATGGATCTATGAATCTTATGGCAAAAAAAACATCTGTGCAGTATGCATGTTTTCTTCACGTGTCACAAATTAGGTATATGCTTATTCGGTTTGCATCAATAATTGGTTTATGGTCCACTGCCCATGAGTTCTGCTGCTTTTAGTTGCACCTATAAACTAACATAAGAAATTCAAATTGACACTAATCTTTTAATGTTAAAAAAAAAAAGAAGGAAAGATTTGGGTTGTTGATCTTCTTTAATCAGATACAAGTATATTTGTTTTTCTTGGGTCAAAATTTTTATGGAATATTACAAACTCCGACTTTGCTCTTTTATTGGTCGGTGGTAAATGGTTTTCTTCAATAGGATTTAGAGCACAAAAAAAAAAAAATGATAAGAGTAACGAGGCAGTCAAACCATGAACTTTGATTTATACTTTGGCCAAAGCATCTCCCCCATTGGAGGCCTTTGATTTTACTTGGACTTTCTTTTTACTTTTTCAGCTTTGAGAAAAAAAAAAAAAAACCATACTTAGCCAAATCTCCTTTCTCTCACAAAAGAATTCATAACCCTTTTGAGGAGGGTGTCAACTATGGGCCCTTGTTCTTCTTTGGGATGAAATGGGCTTTCTAAAGATTGTCATTTTCTTTACCACCTGGCTTTAAAGCTGGCCATTTCCAAAGCAGTCTTGTGTGGCTCTTCTTGTGTCGTGCAGTGCACTCAATGATGTATATGCTTCCTGTATCTCATTTTGCTTCCGCTTGTCTATAACAAATGCGATTGTTCACAAGGAAATTAACAAACCGCACATTATATCAAGCAACCCACTCCAATGAGTGGGAAAATTCAAAGAGTCACATGAATGCAGAAGATGTGTGTGGTTCATGTACGCCTAGGCTTTTTAGAAATTCAAAGAGGGGAAACAAAATGGGATTGACTTGTCCGCGGTGATGTGAAGTCTTTCATTTCTAATGGTAGAAAATGAGGAGACGATTTCACCCTAAGCACATGTGGTCTATGTTAGTTCCTGGCTAATTTGTGTGTTTGGATTCAGAAAAAAAGTAAGGAAAAGAAAATAAATAGAAAGAGAATAAAGGATAACATAGTTTCGTACTCGGATAGCCATAAAAAATTTGAAGAAAAGAAAAGTTGAAGAAAATTTTACACTAATTCCATCAAAAACCAATCTTTCAAATTATAAAAGAAAACTATCATAAACTCAATTGTTTTTAACTTGAAAATAAAAATATATAAATAAATACTTATTATTTATTTATTTTGTCTTTGCCACGACGAACCATGTTTCATTAACAATCAGGGTGCAATGTTTAGTAAATAAAGATTTACCTTTTCTTTTTTTCCTTCTAATATCAAAACAAAATACCAATAGAATTTCTTAACTATCTTCTTTCGTTCAATTTTGAAGCTATCAAAGGTCCAAACAAGTGAGAAGCAATTTTTTCGCTTTTTGTTCCTTCCCTCGTGGAACAGAGTGCAAATGCCTCATTTGGTTGACGTGTGACAAGATGAAGATGAGGTGGGCAGAGGCCAGGGCCCAAAGATCCTGTCACCGTGGCTTTCCTGCCTTATTAATCCTTCACGCTGTCCATCAACTCATCACATCTTCATTTTGCTGCTTTTCTTCTCAACTTCCCAACCATTACGTCAGCCTTCTGCCATTTGCCCTCAGCCGTACTTGTTCAGTCCATTCCAGTATATTTCCTCCAAGTAAGACTATATAAATAAATTTTATATTATATATAAAAAATATATAATTAATTTAATAATATTTATATATATTTTTAAAATTTAATATATTTTTTATAAATTAATAATTTAACTCAGTGCATCAGTGCATATTACAATTGCATTGTCATTTAAAATCTCTTTTTTAACATTGAAACGAACAGTGGTTGATTGAGAAGAGAATCACGTCTAAAAACACTTTCATAGAGAGTATGGATTGTGAGAATTGGATAAAAAAAGTTGTGAGAAAAGATAATTGTGAGAAAATAAAATTATTTAAATAAATAAAAAATATGTAAGAAAAAAATAATGTATAAGAAAATAAGAATGAAAGTTATGAGAGAAAAAATTATAACAAAAAAAATGTTGTTTAGAAAGATAAAAAGTAAGTGAAAAAAAAAATAGGGGAAGAAAAAATAAATAAAATTTTTTTTTCCAGCACTTATTTTCCTCCTCTTTTCATCAAATCCAAACAGGCCATAAGGGATGTTTTCCACTTGAACCAGCAAGCCCCCAAATAATCCGACAACTTATAGGAGAGTTGAGAGGTGGTATTAGTCAAACTCGCAGGTTCATTCTGATATCTATCTTACCATGTCTTTTTCGAACAATATCTTACCATGTCTTAAGCCCATATAATTGTTGCCAAGAAAAGGCCACATATGCTAATAGATGCTGGTACGAATAGTAGAAGGTCTGTTATCGTTTAATTAGAGGTCTTAAATTTAAATTTTTAAAAATATAATCGCGTTAAATACCTTTTGAAAGACTTTTACAATCCTTTAAAATTTTATCTGAGTCGGTATAAATTAATCAGTTCATTGAGTTGAATACTAGGTTATCCCAAATAAATAAATAAAAAAAAGGCCACGTATAAATGCTGCCATAATCATCATTAACGCGTGTTAGTTTTCTCCTAGACAAAAGTATACTTATAATTACTATCATTAATTATTATTATGTATTCAATTATTATAAATATATAATGTGAACTCCTTTGGCCAACTTAAGCGCACGCCCACACAACATAATTAGCTTAATTAACGGCGAATTGGATTTGCCAATGCGTAAAAGTCTAGGTCTAGTCTTAATTGATGTGTTGTATTCCATTTTGGACCATTGGCATGTTCTTGTACAATAATGAATATTTATAAATCTTTTGTAGCACCCAACTCCATTTGTACACAGCACGTTAGTTGAAAATATTTAAAAGAGATTTATTACATGCTCACACATCATGCTCTAATCAAATAACTAGTTAAAGAGGCCCATATCTGTTCAGAACGAAATTTTGCAGTGACAAGTCTTTTCTGACTTTTGCTAAATTGCAAGTTACTAGAATTTCTATCTTGTCAATGTTTATATATATGGTATATACAGGTAAGACAGACCTGCAAAAGAAGAGAAAATGGTGGAGTTTTGCTGGATCATTGAGGAGTGAGTCAAACATTACAACCTTTAAAAAAAAAAAAAAATTGTAAAAGCACAGAATTTCAAATGAACAAAAAAAACAACAATCTCCTTATCCCCACAAGCAAAGATATTGATTCAATTATAATTCTCGCATGGTAAAATTCACAAATTTGCAGACTTATTCATGGAATTCATGAGAATTAATCAACAAAAAGAATTTAAAAATTTTTTTACAATTGATTTAGTTTGAGTTTGTTTTAATCAATATTATTATTTTATTTTCTGATGATTATTTTATTGCACAAAATGTTATGAATTAACGTAGCGGTTCCTTGCATTGCGCGTGCTGCTCGTTACGACGCCGTAGCCTACGGGCGCCAGGCTGATGCAATCCAACGATTGCAGCATCTAGGCATTGGGGTCCCGCTCCACCACAGCATCGGACAGCCGCATTGCGCCTCTTTGTTTCCTGATCCTGAAGCGCACCCTTACGACAACCACCCCCAATCTTGATGTGTGACGCGTATTGCTTGGCCACGTCGGCAAATAAATGGAGAAATAGATTGGATCATAGGATGAGATTGAGAATGCCATTGCGGATTTAAGGTCAGAGTTTTAGCGGAAAAGAGCCCTGCTTTCAAATAGAAAATAGCCCCAAATTGCGATATGGATCTAAAATGAAATGACCTGAGGCAAAGGCCCAAATCAAACTTTTTTTTTGTTTTTGTTTATTAAGAAATTACTTAGACTATAAATTGTCTACTGAAAGTAATCAGATTTTTTTTTTATTTTTATTTATTAAGAAACTCCTTATGCCGTAACCTGCACAATTAAGATAATACTTTTCGTTTTTATAAACTTTATACGTCATTCCTAGAATTAGAATTCAACATTTTCACAATAAAAATCTAAAATTTTAACTGCTTGAGTGCCCCTAAAGAGCAAACCTTTTGCTTTCTCATTTTTTTCTTTTTTTTTAACAAAAAAAAAAAAAATCTATCGCACGTATGTCGATTATCGGATTTGTAAATTGAGACTGGAATAACCCACATTTGTCAATGCCTCATTCAATTACTTCTATAAGGGTAGACCTACTATCCAAATACTAGTAGGGTTAAGTGTTGTTTCGTCGTTGAAGACCATGATGATTATTGAGTTTGAAACCCAACGTCACGTCACAGCTTTTCATCACTGTTGTGACCACCCAACATTTGTCAGAAAAAGGCATAGGCGTGAGTGCTCAAACTTAGATTACTAGCGTTTTCTACATACTGATATACCAAGGAGCTACCACCTATGGTGGTTTTCTCATTTTCTTTTGAATCTTATTGATAATGTGATTTGATTATTTTTTTTGGTTTTTGAGGATCACTGGCATCTTTATTTTCCATTTAGATCTTCGATCCTGGAAACCATAGTTTGAGTTACATTATCCTGTAAACGAAAATTCTAATTTCAATAACATCACAGGCACCCCAATTTTGCAACAATTTTGTGGTTCACTTACTGATGGATGGAGCCACTCATTCATAAGTAAAATCAAAGAAACTTAATGAGCTTGAGGAGGAATATTTCTTCATACTTAAAAGATTGGAAGGGGCACCGCAAGGAAGGAAAAAAGGTGTAGAAAAGACGGAGGAATTTGCAAGAATGTAAATGGTCAAAAACTACTTGGTATTCGAAGCAGAAGACGTGCGATTGTAGGCCTACAAAGGGATTAGACACAAATTAGATTCAACAAAGTGAAAACATGAAGAAACAAGGCTTTCGCTACCGTTGGCTCTTTAACCCATTTATTGTTTCCCAAGGGACCACAATGAGGCCAGGGCCTTCACATGCAGTCACGTGGCATACAGGACAATTGACACTGAAGTCAAGAAACCGAGTACAGAGGAAACAAGGACTATGTGTGCTTCCTGCAAGAAAAACACGATCTCTGTTAACATACACAGACAGAGTTTACAGGGGCACGCGGATCTTTATCTTCAATCTCAATGATTGACGCACCATATTACTTGAGTGATGCCAGGACAGAAGTACAATAGCAGAGGATGCTGTCTTTTGATAAATGAAACATATACAATAAGCCTAGGACTAGTGACAAAGAACAAGCCTGCTTTAAAGCTCAACATACTGAGAACCAAGACACGAATTTTGTTAAGAAAAAATAATGCTTACGCCACTGAAACCTTGACTCTGATATGCTCAACTCGGCCATAGCAATGTTTATTCAAACCAAGATATACTCTTGCTGTAAATGACTGGCACTGTACCCTATCCACATTTCAATAGTCATGAGTTGGATGATTCGATCCTTTTGATAATGAATTGTCATGACATTGAAGTTATTGTATCCAAAAGCAAGTGTTCATGCATAAGATTACGGCCAAAACGTGAAGATAAAGACATGAATCTTGTCATAACAATAACCAGGTCAATAGGCATGTCTTCTGATCCTCTTTACCAGAATGCAGGAAAAATAGCTACTAACAGTTTTTCCAACCATGGTGCCCTTGTAGAACTGTAATAGGTTCCAAAGCAATAAGCAAATATCGTAAAAAGATACTGCAAAGCAAAATACTAATCCATGTAAAAGCCAAACAATAGGAGGAATTGCACCTTGAGCTAGCTTGTTAAGTGTTGCTGACCACTGCTTTGAGGACTTCCTGTATGTAGCAACTATGTGATTCATCTATACAAAAATTGCGGCAATTAGCAGAAAACTCTATATAAAAAGGGTTTATCACTTTCAGATAGAAAAACTATACCACAGAAGAAATGGCGTGCATGCCCAAAGTACACTATAGTTGGCTTTATTATATTCCCACCCAAGAAACAATTCCAGAGAAAAGAGAAAATTCATCAAATTAGTTCTTCATTCTATTTCCAATCAAATAAAGTCGTCAACCTAATGCCTAATTCCCCAAACCGCTAGAATAATACAATCCAATAGACTGAGGCCTCTATTCTCTTTCTTTCTTTTTCCTTTCCTTTTATAATCAATCTAGGAGATCGCTGAAGATGATTACGACAACGGAATATACTATTGACTTAACATATTTCCACATGAAGAATGCATTGAAAGCAAAGCTCGGTTAAGCACACACAAGTCTACAGCTTTACCTTCCAGAAAGCTACGGCCAAAATCAAAGAGGACCTTCAAAAATACATTACCCACACAAAAAACTGACATATTTATTCAGGAAGTGCAGACAATAAAATAAGAACTAAGAATTGAATTTAAAAGGATAATAACTCCTTTCCCTCCTTATTCATAGATCAAATATCTCTTCAGTTGAGCGGTGCTATTCTGGATCAACATGTTTGTTGTGGTCAAGTCACCATGGACAAGGCCGCAATCATGTAGCTTCCCGATTGCATCTGCTTTGCTCTGTCATCCAAACATTCTTCCATGACACTGTAAAAACCAAAGTCAAGGAAAAAATAAGGACCCTCCACATACTCAAATGTTAAAGTGTGCGGCGTGGGATCCACAGAGCATCGTGCGGGGGTATAAATAACAAGTCGCCTCGCCTTTCTCAAGCCCCTAGCCTCCTACTCTATTGATTATTTATGGAATAGATCAGACAAGAAACAAGGATTGCTTTATCGGTTTCTATAGCTTTGCGAGAACACTTCATGAGAGTTAACTTGACCTACCGGATTTAAGCACTTAAGCGCAAGCTTAGAGTCCAAAGTTGGATGTCTGTACTTCTTTGAGGAACATTTCTCGACAACAGACCTTCTTTCCACAAAAGTAGATTCAAAAATTCTCTGCGAACACAAGAAATTGAAAGTTGCACCATTTAGATGCTATTCTATCGAGGCAACATATATAAAGCTGCAAAAAAACAAGGCGAGCTAAAGAAGCCGTGCTCCTTGGCAAACAAGCCTTTTGGCATGGCATAACTTGTAAAAGAAATGCAAGACTACATCAGTAATAAAAGAGAAGAATAAAAGAAAACTCACTGGACTTCAAAAATTTCCTCAACCAGTTTCCACGAGGAGAAGCAATTCTGACAAAATGAAACTCACGGCTTCGGCTCTTTGCCTGAGTAGGATGCGAGAGCCCTCTTTGACCTCTCCCTCGATCTCCATAATATTCTATCTTCCAACTGAAATAGTACCAACTGAAACAAAACATCTAAAAAGCCACAATAGCTTCCAACAAATGAACCGTCCACGGTAGCCTAGTGATAAAGGCGATCTTAGAACTTCATGAATTAAGCACAGGGCCTCAGATTCTAATCCTTGTGTGCGTGTGTCGTACCAGTAGCAACCGAGGTTTGCCTCAAAGGGTCATCACAAAAATAACTTCCAACAAACACCAATATATGCCGCTGAATGATAAATGTGAGTTAGTAATGATTGAAATGGAAACCAAATTAATAACAAATTCCAAGCTTTTCAGTACGTTTCGCCATTTCTATGATTCGCTCTTTTAGTCTTAGTCTTCATTAGGGGGTTAAAAATTCGAACAGGGAGCTAAGCACAGCAATAGAAGATTAATGGCTAATTCAATTCGACATTGTGGCGCCGACGCCGATTGGCGGGTTCAACTAGTCAGTCTAATTAATCATTTTATCAAAAACCACAAAATGACTTTTACTAATTATATAAATTAAAAAATTCAAGGAATAACAAAGCACCAGAAGAGGGGAGAGAGAGTTTAATACCACAGCAGCTTCCAAGGAGAAGAACCAGAAGAAGAAGAAGAAAATGAGGACAAGAAAGATATCTACGCCGGAGTCTTTGTCGTCCACTACTCAGAGAAACGGAGAACACCGTCAGTGGAGAGTGGAGTTGAAAAAGAAGGGATTAACAGTCATTTAATTTAAATTTTGATTAATATACAAATATATCACTAATTTTATTTAAAGTAATATTAAATTTATAAAATAATAAATTTAATATTAATTTTATTTAAAATAATAAATTTAATATTAAATTTTAAAAATAACAAATTTAGTATTAATTTTATTGAAAATAACAAATTTAACATATAATAATTTTATATGAATAGAATCTGTCAGTTTCATTAACAAATTTATAAAAATATATTTGTTTCAATAACATAATAATGATAAAAATTAATATCATATTATCAAAACAGATAAATTCTGTTCGAAAAAATTTCATAGCGTGTTAGATGTATTACTTTAGGTCAAGTTAGTGTTAAATTTGTTATTTTTAAAAATTGGTGTTAGATTTGTTATTTTAAATAAAATTAGTATTTAATTTGTTATTTTTTAAATTTGATACTAAATTTATTTTTTTGGATAAAGTTGATAATATATTTGTATATTAACTCATTTAAATTATTATAATTGAATTTTAAATTTATTAATTTATTAATTAAATTATATATTATTTAAATTTTTTATAATTAAATTTTTTTATTAATTGATCGTTGAAAATATATTTAATCTAATGAAGCTGAAGGATATTTACCCTACATTTTTAACAACTAAATCGAAATAAAAATGATTGTAAATAATCTAAAAAAATATATAATTTAATTTAAAAATTAATGAATTTAAAATTTAATTGAAAAATTAAAACCTTTAGTATTAATTGTAAAAATTCTTAAACTTATTTAAGTGTTATTTCAAGAGATGAAGCGGTTTTATTTTCCTAATTTTTTTTTTAAAAATAGTAATAATAACAATTCTTCGAAAGCATAACGGGACGGAAGGATATTTTCGACCTAACCGCTAATTGGCAGCACTTGGAAAATAAATTGCAAATTTTGTCCTTCCATGGAAAAAAAAAACTCAAAAATTGATTAGGAGAGCAAAAAACGACAGCGTTTGCGCAATGCAATGATTGGAATCCCATGGGGCAATGCCCTAATTCCTAAATCCCTAATCAATTCGCAACACACTAATTTTCGCCATCGGAGAAAGGCAAACCTCACAACCAATCCGGCTCCACCCCATCGTCTTCCGAAAGTTCTTCACTGAATTCACCGATCTCCTGCTCGGCTTCCCTTCGGTACCAGCCTTCCTCCCTCTCTCTCTCTCTCTCTCTCTCTCTCTCTCTCTCTGTCGTTCGGAGTTGTTTCATTATAACAGTCGGTAGCTAACTATATATAACAGAGATTCAATTTTACTGTTGTGGTTGTTTAATTTTCTGTTAAGCTTTTTGCAAGAGACTTCCTTGACCTGGAAAGTAAAAACAATGAATGAGAAAAAGAAAATCAGACTTTTTTTGTTTTTTTTTGTGTATCCTAAATTCTTAATTTGAGCCAATTGATAATTATATAGTAATTTCAGACTCTTTGCGTTGCTTTGCTTTGATATAGCTGTTATATGTACTGTGGTGTTGTAGATGATCTGGATTCTTCTGAACGTGCAAAATCTGTGCAATGCAATTTGCTTGAGGTGATGTTGACATTGGTGTCTTTCCTGTTCCGTGTTTTTTTTTGCATATGCTCTCAGGGTTATACTTGTAGCATGAAGAGGCCAATGCCGTGGAGTGATGAGGAAGATGGTGATTCAACGGACGATGAATCATCGTCATCACATTCTGATTCTGAAGCCAACAAAGAGAAATCGAGTGACTGCTCTAAATCTGCCAAGTCATTGAAAGACAAGAAATCTGAAGGTATACTGTTATAAATTGTTTGGAATGTGGATGAAACTGGATGACTCGTTTAGTCAGTAAATCTTAAAACTGGTTGAAGAAGGTTTTGCAGGAAACTTTTTTTATTGGTGACATAGAAGTTGGAGAAGCAAATTGCCTAGCTGCTTGAATTTGAATGCAAATAATTTAAGATAACATTTAAAAGCTCTATGCCAAGTGTTCTAGAATTATTGGCGAAGGTTGATTTCTGTTGTTAAGATATGATGCTTTGGCACAATGCGTTCTATATTCAAAAGAAAATCTGCTTTATGCTCTCTGTTTATTTTCATCTTTATAGACAAGAGTGGAAGGCGTAAAAGTGGTGTTGTGGACTTTGAAGCATTGAAGCGGCATGGCTACAGAGGCGGGTTGTCAGTCCTGAGTGTGCCAGTACCAAAAGATGAAGTGAAACAGGAGTGGTCTTGGTCTACTGGCAAAGAACGCCGTGGAACTGAGGTTGAGGAATCCTACATAGAACGACAGAAAACAAGAGCTGCACTAATGGATGGAGAGCAATTGAATAACGTGCAAACTCAGAAAGAGAAGAAAAATATATCCTTTTCCCAGAAGGAGAAGAGGAAACGGGAGCTTGGTCAGGCAAGCAGGGGAAAGAATTATGTTGAGGAAGAGAAGAGATTGTTGAGGGACAGTGGTGTTTACTCAGGCTTTGATACATGATAACTAATGCTTATAGTTATTGCAATGTTTCTTATGATAAGGTAATGATTGCTCCTATGCAGTGGCTTGTGTGCACTTAACGAGGCTTGGTTTTTACCTTGTAATTGCAGAATTAAAAGATGTAATCTTCTTGCTTAAAAGTACAGATTTTGTCTCAGTGACAAGTTAAGGGCCAAAGCAATTTGTTTCAAGTAGGGCCGCCAAATTATCCTTACCTGTCGACAGTCAGGTGTTACTACCAGCAAACAACCAATGCAGATTCTGCGATTTTGGTTATATCGTTCATGGTTGATTTGTTTTATTTGAGTGCAACCCTTTTTGTTGTCCGAATATCTGCTATCGCATGAGATGATACTCCTACTTTGCCTTTGCCTTGCATTCACCAACTAATTAATCTTTCATAGGTTAATTAGAGGGCTAGCAGCAGATGTTGATAGGAAGATGCAGTAATAAATTGCGTAAACCCTAAGCAGCCAGAGCAGACCAAAAATTTATAGAGCTTGATAGATCTACCAACAAGTATTACAAGTCAACTGACATTTAATTCAACTCTCAACATAAAAAATATTACAATAACAAGGCTGTCAATCCTGGGGCGGCGTCTTGCCAGCACTTTTTTGGGTGCCATCCGAGATGTACCCCCCATATTTGGCACTGCGCCAATGCCCCTGTCCATTCTTACATCAAAGGAACGAAAAAATGAAATCATGGACTGCGAGTTGAGTTGAAACAGAAGCAGCCAGTATATTGGTCCTCAGGAATCATGCCCCCTCCTTTGCTCGTATCTATTGCCTCTAGCAACTTCACTACCTCGTCCATCTCGGGACGTCTCTGTGGATTTGAGTCCCAACATTTTCGCATGATGCTTGACAATGAACTCGGACAACATCTTGGGATTTCTGGCCGCAAATTCTGAGAAGGAAATATTACAATCAGTATGACCATAATGCAGAAAATCACATGACAAAATTTGAAACGCTGGACAGATTCTAGAGGCACGGATGGCCCTAACAGAGCTCCATAAAAGAAACAACCAGAAATTGTAGTCCAACCAGTTTCAAGAGACCTAGCCTAGTAACCAACAAAAAATGGCGTTATTACTAATAACAATGATTCATCATTCTGCCTGGAAAACAAAGCAGAGCAGTTAAGGAGGCAGTTCAGAAAAAAGCCTCATACAGTTGAGGCGAAGCTAACTTTTCAGTTCAACGATGCCTACTCTTTGTCTCAAGGTTATATGCAGAAAATTAACACGTAGATTGATGCCCATGGCACTTCCTAAGAAAAACTTGTAGTATAGCCAAATAGGCCCATCTAAGGCATATGGAGATCATAAGACTAAAAGAACATGATTTAAATAACTGAAAAATTCAACTTTTTTGTTGGCCTAGCTAATGAGGAAAATAGCCAGTGACACCTAAAACTATAGTGGCGGGGACCAAGATGTGGGAGCATGAGAAAAACCTGCCGAACAACGGCTAATGAAACGTCAGCAAAACTGAGAGTTGGAAATGGCATGTCACAGCAATAAATTTCCCACAAGCATATACCGAAGCTGTAAACGTCACATTTCCTATTGTAAGGCTTGCCATCAAGGACCTAATCAAGTTACTTTATTAGAATCTTTAGCAGCTCAATGGGAAGAAGTCATCTATCAGGAAAAAAAAGAAATGGAAGATGCCAGTACCTCTGGGGCCATGTAGCCGAGGGTACCAGTTTCTCCTGTCATGTCCCTGGGGTTCTGCGCTTCAACTCGAGCAACACCAAAGTCAGCAATTTTCAAATTTCCCTGAGCATCTAGTAACATATTTTCTGTCTTGACATCACGATGAACAATCTTTTTAGAGTGAAGATAGCTCAAGCTGCAAAAGTAGATCAAACAAAAGAAAGCTTTTAGTTAAGCTTTTATAATCATCTATTCAAAATAAAATCTGTACGTACCCCCTAGAGAGGTCCAAAGCAAGTTGAATCACAATCTTAAAGGCAAGTTTCTTTCTCCTATTTCTGATTAAGCATTTCTTTAGTGTCCCACCTGGAACATACTCAACGACAACGCAACATGCCCTTGGAAGGAAAAGAATCACAACTACCATCCCCAGGGCTCTTGGAGGGAATCTTAATATTGGAAGTTCCCATGGAAGCTCCAACAAACTGAAATAGACAACTCCTGGGATAAGCTGAATATCAATGGAACAGGAGTGGGTCAAGAAAAAATTCTAGTCTACAACTCAGAAACCAGAAAGCTGTGAAAGTTTGGGTGGCTGAAACAACTCGAGCAATTAATTATCAATACAATCCACTGCTTGTGCTTATCATGCCATAGACTGATAGAGTTTGAAAGGGTATCGATAACTGAACCAAAGTAATAGAGTAACTGAGCATGGAAGATGAAGCAAGAGAAGGCAGCACCCTTTACCTTTGTAACATTTGGATGGTTAAGCTTACGCCAAACAGCAACCTCTTGACGGAATGAAGCTCGAAGAGCAGCAGTTTCTGCAACAGTGGCGAAGCCATCCTCACCCCAGTGCAATATCTTCACTGTTATGTTAAAGCATAATGAAAGTAAAAGCACAGAAAAGCAATTGATAAGACAAATGATCACATTGTGTCATATATAGAAATTGGATGGCAAAGTACGCCTGAAGTTGAAGTTGCCTTAATGATATACCTAAATATCATCACAATATAGTTTCATGGAAACTTCCCAACATTTTCAAACTAAATACCAACAAGCTTAATAAAGCTAAAACCCTTTTATACAATAGTCCTGAATTTCAACCAAAGTGCAACAATTAAAATTTTTTCTTCAGTAAAGTTCTTCTTCACACAATGTGAAAAAAAAAAAAAAAAAACAGTTGAAACATCAAAACAAATCAGAAAGTTTATAAGTAGGATGGAATGAATTACCAGCAACATCTTGGCCATCATAATTGCCTCTATACACAGTCCCATAAGTCCCACGAGCTACAACATATCTTATGTCTAACTTGCCCAAATCAATCTTACATTCTTCCTTTCTTCCATGCACTTCGCTGTTCTCGGACCAAGCTCTGCTCAGATGTTTCTCTAGCTGTATATCCCAGTTCTTGAAATCTATCTTATCCGCTCTGAAGATCATCTCGTTGTTGCTAACATTACCCACATCCTTCACCTCCGAACCAAAGCGGTCCAAGACGTGTCCTTGAACATTGGGTGCAGTGTCTGCTTCATGGGTATTAGATTTCTCAGTTATTAAAGCCCCTTCAACTTCCTTCCCATTGCTGGGTTCCATTTTCTTTATTTAAATTCCTCCCTTTTCTTTCCCAAAAGGAAGAAAAAAAAAATTTTAGCGTTTTCTTTGAAGCTATAAGAATGAAACGAAAAGAAAAAGGAAAGATTAGCCGACATCATAGGAATACAAGAAAAAACTTCACCATTCCTCCAGAATTCCATGTCTATTTAAACCTGTTTATTTTTTCAAATCAGTAATCAAGGTAAAAGGATTTCAGAAATCAAATCAAGAAACCAGAATATTTTTTTTAGAACGAAAGAATCTTGGAAAAACGGAAAATTGGAACCAACCCAGGAAGCTGAATTGAACCAAAATTTGAGGACCGTACAGAAATAAAAATGAAAAAAAAAAAGAAAAAAAAAAAACAGAAGAAGACAAGGATAGAGAAAGGAAGGGAAAGGAACAAGAGAGGGAAGGTTTCGTGGAGGGAAATACAAGAAGAGAACAAAAGGCAACGAAGCAGTGAAAAGAAGAAAAAAAAGCAGCGGGACAAGAAAAAGAAGTAAATAGTTCAGGAATAAGACAGACGGGCACAGACCAGAGGGGGCGGGCGTGGGGGATTTGTGGCCTAAAATAGAAGCGTGACTATTTCAAAATCAAATTCAAATATGAAATCGAAAAATTTAGGTGGATATTTGAAAAGAGACGCAAAAAGGTGAAAAAAATTGTTTGTATAATTAGTTAATTTATTTATGTAATGTTGAATTATTGTAATAAGATTTTAAAATATTTTTTTATTTATTTATTTGTTATAAAAATTAAGTATTTTATTATATAAATAAATAAATTAATTTTAAAAAAAATTATTTATTTCACATCTTCTTTTTCCTGTTCACGTAATAAGACTTATATCAAATGCTTCAATTTTTTTTTTTTCGTTGCGATGTGTCCTTTTGCTGGCCCCTTTTAACGGACTTAACGGTATTTTGACATCCCATCACGGTACTTGAAACAAGTTCCTCCCTTCCTATGGATTTCTTTCATCCTTTTTGTTTTTTTTTTTTAATTCACGTCTTTAAATCTTAACAATAAATAAGGTCAAAAATTAAAAGGGTATGTGAATGACAGTCATTGGTGAAATTATTACGGAAAACAAAGCTAAAGAATGATTTTTTTTTAAATTTAGTTAGAGTAAATAAAAAGATTTAATTATCAACGAGTTCTTAAGTACCAACTCTAGATCTCATCTAAATTCTATATAATTTTACTTTTCAGTAGTGTGCTTTTAAGAAATGTAGATGATAATGGCCTAGTAGATTATTTGCTCTGTAATTAGTAACCTCTTGGATTTGGCACATCCTAACTAGTCCAAGAAAATATACAGATCAAAAAACTATACGACCTCCGGGGGGACAAACTTCCGAATTTGTAATTGGGAAGAACGCGTTGCTCCTTCAACGCATATTGTAGTTTATTATAAATGGCTTAGTAGATAACTAGATCTCCATGGTAATATACTCCGGCAGGGTTCCTTGTGTGTTTGGATTGTAAAAAAGAAAAAAAATTTTAAAAAAAGTTATTGGATTGACGAAAAAATTGTGAGAAATAAAAAATTATGAAAACATGATATAGTAATGATAATACATTTTTTTTCTCATGCTTTTCTTTTCCTGTAGTTTCTCACGAAACCAAGCAAGCCCCTAATCTTTACTCGAGTATATGACATGTACGCAGGACATTCCACCATAAGAATATAGAGCCAAGCCAATAAAGGCAAAGTCCAATCCCTCTTCACCGTTGAATTAGATTTAGAGCCGTCCCGCTTCATACAAGTACTCGATCCACTGATTGACATCTGATTAGATTGGCTGAAAGCCTGAAAGAACAAAGAATTGAAAGAATAGAAGTAGGAATATCGGCCCACCACTGGGTTTGGTTTAAACTTTAAAGAATGGTTTTGAGATCAGAGGGCTACAAGCGTTGTAGAGTTTAAAGCTTATTAACAGAGAATCTTGCATAAAGGATGGATCAACAATGAAAAAGTGATAAAATTGGAACAGAGTTGATTCATTTAGCCGGCTCCATTTGTACCCACCATTTGTGATTTTTTTTTTGGTTTACAAGAAGGGCTAAACCTAAATTAATTTAATACATCTCTACGAAAACTAACTCCAATGACAACTTCTGCAAGTCGACCCTCCCTCCCATGGAAAATTGAGCATGGTGCGTCCCAAACCTTGAGGATTGGAAAACATCCATTTGTACCCACCAGAACAGGACTTTTTCTTTTATTAGGTAACATTAGTCCATTGAAACTATAAATTGTTAACATATTCCCGGAATTCTTAATTAGGAGTTGACAGCCTAGCCTGCAATGCCCGCTCATGAAAATTCCATGAGCGGCTCATATGCGCCCTATATAGGCCGCCGGGTCTTTTTCAGAGGAATTGACGCAAAAATAAATCCCCACTGGCGATCAGATGCTCCTATTTCACAATCTGGGTCGGAAGCAGCCAAGAAACTTTGCCAGAATATCTTCAGAAATTCAACTTTGATATTTCTTTGAGTATTCATGTTCTTCAGACGAGAACATAGAACCTCAAACAATGGCAATGAAAGTGTTATATCAAGTGTACATTACAAGCGCCAATAAACTTCTTGGTGTTTAAATATGTGCGCAAATTGGAAATCCATCACAATTCCCGTCGTGATTGTAGGTAAGGATTGCCGAGAACCCATCTACAAACAAGAAAAACCTGAAATTACTGGTCCATTGGGTTCTTTATTTTATTTTAAAAAAAAACGAAAAACAAAATGATCAGCCTTTATCAGCAGTGCAATGGCAAACTACAAAATAGCCTTATTTTTTATTGTGGTGGCCGGATTTGAGTAGTATTAGACTAGCCAATAAATTACAGTTACTGAGGGCCAAAAAAAAGACTAGCCAATAAATTAATACCCACTTTTTTTTGGCCGGATAATAAGCTGATATGTCCATGAACAATACTAATTGAACAAGTAAAGCAGTTGCTCAACTTAAGCAACGCTAAATTTTCACAAGACCACTGAATTCTTGAACAAGAAAAACACCACAATGAGTGCTTGAGCCGGGACTGACGTAAGCATGTAATCCATTCAAACGCGTTATCTTCAAAAGAAAATTTTCGCAAGTAGGAAAAAGGAGGTTTGACAAGAACCCTATGACAAGAATCAAATTATTGCCAAAAAAAAACATAGACGATTATAAAGAGTTTCACCTCGTGCATTTGACATGTTAAGATATCTCGTGGTTAAGAAACCTGAACGAACATATAACAGTAATATCCGCGATCAAATTACCTGACTGAACATGGGACAAGGCACTTGCCGAGGAACTCACAGAGCAGGCTACTTCATCATCTGTCAGTGTCTGGGGCTTTTTGGCTCAACCGACATGTTACCATGAAATTTTATTCACCCTGGGGCAGGAGATAATTTTCTTGAACAAATTGTTCACCAAACATACATCTACTAGAATATTGTAACGTCTCAGTCAAAAACCTACATATCTAAACGCAATCAAATATTTGGTTCAGGCAAACTGAACGAGCAAATGTCATTATCTACTTTTGTCAAACAATAATTTCAGTCCCATTTTGGCAAGAAGTTCTGCATAGCCAAGTCACCCAACGTGTCCAGACCAAGTAACTATTTTGCAAACATCTTTTGCTCATATTTTGCTCCCTAGAAAGTGATAATCAGAATTATGCTAGTTGCTAATGATCCTATATAAACAGCAAACAAAAATAATGTACGGTTAATTGCCTTGATCTCGATAGATGATAAAAAGAAACAATCAAAATGATATATTGCCTTATTTATTTTGAGTAGGACATACTGTCTGATCATCATACTACATGTAGATATGAATGTATGTTCATTTAACATTCAAACAATAACACCACAACAATGAATGCAGAAAATTTAACAGACAGCTAGCTTGAAATCGGATGTAGAAAGCAGGAATCAGAAGGTAATTGCAGAAGAGAATTTAGAATTAAACCATATTCTGGGAGCTCATGTAGTTAACACTTTGCAGCCAAAATTAATCTTTGGTAATTTTAAGAAGATGATGTTCACTGACCTTCACACAGAAGAGAAGACTACTATCTGAAACCTGTTGACCAGCTGTGACTTGAAGCCCATGAACAAACCCAGCCAATGGTGCCTTTACCACATGCTACAAAATCATTAAAGAATTAACAAAATTTTGGTTAAAAAATGTTTAAAGGATAAGGTATTAATTCAAAATTTTAGTGGTAGTTGCTACCAACCTCCATTTTCATTGCTTCCAAGACTAATATAGGTTGCCCTTCCACCACCTTTGTTCCATTCTTTACCAGAACTTTAACCACTAGACCAGCCATTGGGGCCACCACGGACCCTGGAGGGTGGGAAAAAGTCTCATGATTGGTCTTGTGGTGAGTTTCATCATCGTCTGACAAGTCAAGTCCTAATTTTACTCTGAAATGCTGGTGATGTGTCCCATTCCATATATGAATGTGCTTTATCCCGTCCTGCCAGCTCGGGGTAGAAAATGTTGTGCAAAACAGGGGAGAAAAGATGAGAGAAAACATTCCATTTCTCAATATAGTGAAATTGGATAACAAAGCCATTTATGCTTTCCTTTGCTAACAAAAAAATACGAAGTTATACATCATAGCATCAAAATACTTCTAGAATAAGTCAGCAAGTGAGAAGGTATAACTTAGAGCATGAAACTGAGTCACCGCAATGAGACTTCTATTTAATCTCAGTACCAAAATAATTATTTGATGGCAAAAGAAAGGAAAAAGACATTTTATCAGACATTCCACATATGATGAAAGAAGAAACAACAAGCAAAAATATATATCTAATATGCTACGGATGCTTGTAAGACACGGCAATTACCTTGGAATAAGCAGCTAGAGACACATTCGTACTTACACCATCTGCTTCAACTCTAAATTCATGGTCTTGAACGTGTGTTACTTTAATTTCCAATCCAGGGGAACTGATATCTCCAATCTGTGTACATTCAGAAGCTTGAAAGGTGGTCACTCCGTCCAAGTACAGGAACCAACCATTGCAACCTTCTTTTTACATTATTATGGACTGATGTATACCTCAATCAGATAGCTCCCATTAGGCTGATACGTGATGGACATTGTTAACTGCTTTGCACCATTGCTATCATCTTCACTCTCCCACTCAAGAACCATATTTTGCCTTGCATGATGATGCACTCTGAAAGGTGGGTGAGCATACCATATTGAGAATAAGCTGCTCCCTGAACACGTACAGGGGACAGATATTACAAGGCCTCCAAAGGAACAAGCAATGTGTATCATGGGAAAAAAAAAAAAAAAAAAGAATGAGCCTTTAGTCTACCAGAGGATCTTTCCTTCGAAACAGAGTGCTCCTTCTCACAAAGGCATGCGGCTACCAGGCTTGCACCAAATCTAAGATTTTTATATGCTTCCTCTGATAGTGGTGAATTGTCTGGATCAATAAACAGGTCTTCTTTGTGGTGCTCAATGAAGTGGGTCTCCACGTTGCCAACTTCAAATGCCTTATGGTTAGCAAGTTTCAGGAGAAAGTTAACATTAGTTGGCACACCTGCAACCTGCCAACAAAAATAATGTATGCATGATTGCCCTGATCTTGATAGAGGTTAGAAACAACGTATAGAAGAAAATGAATAGGCTGCAGATACTTATCACTTAGGTTTAGTAAGTATTTGACAATAATTCACTCTAAAGTTGCAAGAGCAGAGTGATACAAGACCACTATATGCATATACAACACAACAAGAAATCTAGCCATCACAATCATCAATTGCCTTTCCAAACAACAACAGTAGAAATATTGTAAAAATTGATAAAAGAAAAGAAGACAAAATCATAAATGAGAAAACTGCCACTGACAAGAGTCTTCTAAGGATATACCTGAAACTTTGACAAGCAATCTCTTAATTTGACTAATGCAGCAGAGCGGTTTTCTCCCCATACAACAAGTTTCGCGATCATAGGATCATAATGCATGCTGACAGTATCCCCCTCTTCAACTCCAGTCTCAACCCGAACTGCAAATTAACAGACTCAACATTAGCAAGACAGACAGGAACTTCAAAGAAAAAACAAGAGGCGATTACTAATCAGGGCAAATATTGTGGATTTCTTCCATAATTATGAGCCCTAAACAAATGATTATCAGATGCTATCAACTTTTGTAAATGCAGAGAGGAGTGGAAGGTTATAAATCAAAGAGCTAATTGAGAAATGGTAGGATATGGTAAATTTTGTGCTGAAAATCTTTTCTGATATATAGCTACACAATTATGTCATAGACGCAGTTTTTTCCAAGCTTGTTGCTTATTATGCATTTGCAACTTAAATTTATACTATAATTGACCTGTTGATGAGACTGGAGCAGGTTTATAGTGATGAAGAACTCCTGCCGCAGGAAGAAATCCTCTTGGAACATTCTCGGCATATATTCGGGCCTCAAAGGCATGACCTGTAAAAATAGTAATATGCAAATAGATTGAAAAGCTGAATGCTAACAGAAGCTTCCCATGACGGGCCATATCTTTGTGACCTCTGAAAGAAAAAGGTGCATACAGATGGAAACTTTTTGTGGGGCCATTGCGCATCCATTAGCAAGGAACTTAGGAACTTAAAATTCTCCAGTTTATACAACAGAACATGACATTCAAAACAAGAACACACGATTTGAGAACAAACAAAAAATTGCTGCTGTTTGCTATTCCTTCTGTCACCAGATATTTAATACTGTTTATTGTTAGATTAGTTTCCATCCCCGTTTTTTTGTTTTGATATCTTATTCAGCAACCAACTCCCTGATGGATGGGACCCATCCAACTACAAACCCAGTAGGAATCATATTTCAAAATAAAGCAGCACTGAATACAAATGCAATAAGGTCAGACCACCAACAATGGCATTATTCACATAACCCTTTCCAAGGACATATTTTACCTGATAATGGCACTTGCGACTGGCTAATGGGAAGTGGGTCTCCATTTGCCACACAAATTTGCCACTCTACAAGATCTTGACCAACAATCATCTCAGTGACAGGATGCTCAACCTACAAAAGAATGTGCATGAGCTCCGCTACAACTTTGTTAATCTGGTGTGCTGTTCATGAAAACCACAAGCATTATATAAATTCACCTGAAGGCGGGTATTCATCTCCATAAAGTAAAACTGGCCTGTAAGAGTGTCAACTATAAATTCAACAGTGCCAGCATTGTGGTAGCCAACTGCCTTTTAATGCGTGAGGGAAACTAATTATTAGTAGATATCATATAAAAATGGATTAAGACTTGAGTGATGTTTGTCTAAAATTAAAAGGAATCCTGTAGCAGCCGAAATATACAAATAGGATAAAACTTAGGACAAAGAGAGATTCCTGTTAAGTCATAGCAATATCTATACTAAAAGAGGAGATTGCTAAATAGCAGGTAAATTTATAGGCAACAAAAAACATAGTGCACTATTCCCTTGACTTAACATTAAACATATCATTTAATTTTATCCCACCGATGCATTAGAATCAAAGATGTTGGAGAAAGGACTCATCCAGCCCCAATAGACATGTCAAAGAATCAACCATCAACTTTCTGGGCTTTCTAGTGGCCAAAATGACACAGATGAGAACCAAAACTTGAACAGGCTGAGAATCCACAAGGTCAGAATCTACAAGGCTGGTAAAGTTAAGCATTTAATCCAAATCTGCTGCGAGAAGATTCACTTAACTTGCATATGGTTACAAGATTTCAAATCAAACTATCCTTACAAACGTTTGCATATAATTAAATTTTTGTTGGCTGCCATAAATACTAAAACAGCAAAGAAAATGTTAGCTAATCTGACTAATGAGGGCCATTCCATTTACTTACAAAGACTAATGATCCTGACATCTAAAAACCAAGCAATTTAAACTTCAAAAACAGCTACCCATGCTCTCCATCCTCAAGTCCTAGCTTTGTCAAGGGTGAAATATTAAGTTCGCCAAAGTTAAGCCCACAAATCAGAGTTTCCATTTTGAACTTTGACTTTCAAATTCCAGATATTCAAGAATAAGTCTAACTATCAACAAATCAGATCAGCTGTCAAACCACACCAAATCCTTCATTCCTATTACAAGCTCTGGTTCTTTTCCTGAAAAGTACAACATTATAATTTTCTACTTTTGATTGCAGCTGCTAGAAAATGAGCTCCCAATATGATCCAAAGTTGATTCTGACCATCACATGAACTGGTACCAATGGTTAATTCACATGTTAGGTTAGCCAATCTGAAGTAGCGAATTCTTTTAAAGAAGATACGGAAATCATCATTCAATCTTATATATCTAACACTAACACTGTCGAAAAAGGTCAACTGGAGGGATGTTACCTTGGCTGCAGATATGGCAGCCTGGCCCAAGTGGGAACGGAAATCTTTTGTAACATTGGGCTGCAGCAATGAGCTTGATTTACTAATTTTGTAGATCTACAATGAGAAACATTAATTAAAACCATGCAAGCAAACATTACAGCTGGAGCTTCCTCAATTATCTTCTGGTGTCTTCTCTGTACACTGCAATCCCTTTCATATAAATGTAGGACGCTACCGTATTTGTCTCCAAATATCTACAAAGTCGAACAAAAAATTCAGAAATCAGTGCGTTATCACTACAGGCAATCAAACTGGATACTACAGTCTATTAATACTTATAATTATACAGTCATACCTGGACTTCAATATGTCTTGGTTGAGTGATGTATTTCTCCAGCAAAATTGTGTTTATACCGAAAGAAGCGGCAGCCTCACGCTGTGCCCCCAAAAAAGCGTCGGCAAATTCACCGGAATTTTGCACTATCCTCATTCCCTAAATATCTGCATCATGTGAGAACTTTTTCTGAAAGAAACAAAACATTTAGCTGCAAGAGAATTGCCTACACCATACTTGCTCGGTTGCACACTTGCAGAGATTTTCAAAACAAAATCAACACTGTTTACTTTGAACTTCTAAATTGAGTCAGCAACATAGAAGTGCACTAATTAGCAAAGTTATAAATGTGTCCTCAATGTCTCGGGCAATCTCAGACTCCCTGTGATAACAGAACAGCAAGTAAGCAATCGCAAGAATGTGGCACACCTTTCCTCCACCTCCATGAGTTGGCTTTATCAATATGGGGTATCCAATCTTATCTGCTTCTGACTTCATATATTCAATATCCTGCTCAGTGCCATGGTAACCTGGCACAAGAGGCACGCCTGCAGCTCCCATAATCCTCTTTGATGCACTGACAGAAATATAACCCGTTCACAGTACTGAAGAAGTTAACTAATCACAAAATGAATTCCAGGCACACTCAAGCAAAGTCCCACTAATTGACCAATGCGAAGAAAGGACTCTGCTATGTCAAACGCATTCATTAACGACCCGATGAATGAATAAAAACTGGGCAAAAGAGGTGGAATTAAACAACAAAATAGCTTGTACCTTTTATCACCCATGTCTCGAATGGCCGAAGCTGGAGGGCCAATAAAATTAAGACCCTTATCTTCACAAAGTTTAGCAAATTCAGAACTCTCTGATAAAAAACCGTAACCAGGGTGGATTGCCTATTGTTCAAAACAAATACGGAAATTGTAAAGGAGTCCAAAAAATGCCAAGAACAAAGAGCAATCAACCACCTATCATCTATTCGAACTTATTGCAGCAACTAATTAACAGGCCAATGGAACATTAGGTAATACGGAGCGTTTTGGTTATGCACCTGTGCACCAGTTCGAATCGCAGCCTCAACAATGGAGGAGCCACTCAAATAGCTCAACCGAGCCGGAGGAGGACCAATAAGAATCGCCTCGTCGGCAGACTTCACGTGAAGTGCGTCTCTATCTGCGTCACTGTAAACCGCCACGGTTCGAATCCCTAGCCGCTTGGCAGTCCTCATGATCCGGCAAGCAATTTCGCCTCTGTTGGCTACCAAAATCTTCTCTATGCGCGGAGTCGTTTTGCCGTTGCTATGAGAACGTTGCTCCACCGAAAACAGTCGCTTTTGGATATGGAAGTTGTTGCGGTGGAGCTTGCGGCGGAGATCGCTGCCATCGACGCCATGGTCGGCTGTGCTGAAGAGGTCGGCGATTGTTGGCGGATAATTACACTGTAGGATAGAAGGAACGATTAGTTCCGTAAAATAATTAATCCGCTAGAGAAAGACACGAACACTTTTCTTGTCTTCTGTAATTTGAAATTCCGGGGAGGGGTAGATTTGGAATAATGTAAATTTTTCTTGTGATGTGGAAGAATATGATTGGTTAATTGGTCATTCCTTTGACTGTTTTGACCATGATGAGTGAGAAGAGTGGATATGGACGTGATGTGGTGCCTGCCTGGGAAAGCCCGTCTATTTTGCATTATCCATGGAAAATGCATGAGTTTTTTCCGTTTTTTATTTTTTGTCCCATTTTTGTAAAAAATCTGCCCTTTTTAAAATTAAAAATCGTGCTGGTCAAAAAAAATCGTGGGATTTTCTATACATTTTTTTATAATAAAAAATTTATTAGATCAAGGGTCATACGTGATAATTTTTTTCATTTTTATACATTTTTTTTAAGACTATATTTTAAACCTTTAAAATATGTAATTATATTATAGTAGATTTTAACTATTGCCATATCTCAACAATTGGTTTTTTTCCAATCTTACCTAATAACTAGAGAAAAAAAAAAACCCCTATTATACATCAAAAAAGGAAAAAAATGAGATTAAATTAGAGGTTTGAATTTTATATATTAGCTTTTAAACACTAATCATATTAAAGTTGGTGACACTTTATACTAATTTTTAATATGAGATTTTGAAGTAACTAAATGCTTCTTGAGATAAAATGAAAGTTGATAAGTTTTAGTGTAGGCATGGGCCCTACATGTGGGTTTCAGGATGGACCAGAGTATGGGTTAGACAAAAAATGATGGATTGCATGTTCGTGAGCTCTATCAGATTAGTCATACGTTTGGGCCAATGGGCCTAAATATAAAGCTGGATGTTGGTCCTATCTGCATGACACTGCGTGACACTGAATTTACAGTGACATGTGAAACGTTAGGACATGCGAATGTAGCTCTATTCTATTCTATTGGCAAAGCATCAAGATGATGCTTATCAGATCAGACATAACTAAGGATCGTGGGTAAATAAGACTTATCGAGATCAAGTGATGAATGATCGTGAGATATGAGACTTATCATCATCAAGTTGTGAATGAGATCGTGAGAAGATGAATATTATTAGATTATGATAGATATTATGAAGAGATAATGACTATCTCTAAGTTCTAGATAGTTGTGATATTAACTAGACCTTTGAGTTGTCATTTGTAGAGAAATCACTCAAGAAGAAAGAGGAAATATTGTCAAGAGTTCATTTATTTATAAAGTTTTGTGTGTGCGAGTTAACTGACACTAAGTGCCACTTAATTACAAAAATTTAAGCAAAAACACTTAGTCTTATAACACCCTACTTTTTTTTTTGTTTGACATAATTATAACACCCTACTTGGTAGTTGAGGTATTCTCTCAAATCATTTGAGTAAATACTTAGCTTCACGGTTTTTTATTTTATCTCTCCGAGTGCTAAAGCATTTGTGAATTGGCAAATCCAATATGGGCTAAACATCCTTGGGCCTAGGATATAGAAATGGAACAAATGGACCACCGTTGGGCTCGTAAGGATAATCGAAGTATACCGGCTATTCAGTGAGTATTGGCGCGTCCGGGCCCCAACCATAGGCTTTTAAGAAGGCTATTCTGCAAGCAACGTTACATCACCCGGTACAGTTCTTCAATAGTTTATTTTTCTCCTCATAATTCTCCATTGATTTACCTCCTCACAACTGTACCATGAAGGACTTTCCATGTAGCAATTACCGATATTGTTTTGATGATCATGACCCATATTCACAAGATGAAATATAAAATTTTTCACTTAACCATCTGTGCCCAGTAAATAGCAAATGTAAGATTCCTGTACAGCCATAGCCAACGTTAGTTGAGAAATGATGGAGGCTTCATTATTAGTTAGAGCTACTTTTTCCAGCAAGGGCATTAAGAAAAAAGATCTACCACATGAAATATAAGATATTCATGGATACAAATGGATGCAAAACAATTTTATACTACATATGCATAGCGTTTTATATTACACTAATAATCTTTTATACAATATGAAAGAATTTTTCACTATTTTTATTCTATTTTATTACACATTTTCTTTGTATATTGTTTAAAATATTGTTTATACAATATGAAATGTCAAATAATAATTATAAGTCTCAAATCCTACTAAAAGTTTAAACTCAAAATAGAGAAACTCATATTCATTGTCAATCTTGTTATCAATATGGGACATTAAAATCTTTAATGCGCTCTCTTGATATGTGTTAAACCCGATTAACACGTTGCATAAGAAAATTGAAATGAAACGGGTTAAACTCATAAAAATTAACCAAATTAACGAGTGTAAACAGAAGGAATAAATCAAACTCTGATACAATATCAAATAATAACAACTGGTCTCAAATCCTATCAAAAGTTTAAACTGAAAATAAGGAAATGTCATATTTATTATAAGTTATGTTATAATTTATTTCTTATCAATATAAAATATTAGACTCTTTAACATGAAATATTTTGTATATAACATAAAATTATTTTATATCAATTTGCGTTGAGATTGTATCTTAACAATTTCTCGCGAAAAAATGTAACTAATAATAAAACAAATACGAAATTCTCAGACCAGCACATGGGATTGGGACTTGTCATAAGTATTGTATAGTGGTTGAGGTGGGGTGCCACTAGGTTCTCCTTCTGTCTTCACACTTGCTTACACTTTTACCCAACAAAATCATGGCAATTATACAATCTTCGCTTTTTGGACATCTTTGCTGTAATATGGGCATGTGCTGAGCAGTTGGCTAAACGGCTACTTTCCACTTCAATCGAGATTTAAATTTTGTACTCAATCTTATATGAGGGCCCTTTTGCCTTGCTCCTTTTATAAAATTAGTAAATGAAAACAAAGTTATTAAAAAATTAAAAAATTTTAATTAAGGATCTGTTTGGAGATACTGTTAATTTTTTATTATTATTTTTTATTTTTTATTTTTTTAATTTTACTGTTTACTAAATTTTTATATTTATTACTATCAATTTTTATTTTTTTCTCTAAGAATAAAAAAGTAGATAGAGAAAGGATAGTAAGAGAAATAATAAAAAGAATATAAATAAAGAAAGAAAAAAAATATAGAGAATAGTTGACAGAGAAATGAAAAGTAAAAAGAATGGTTAGAGAGAGATGATAAAAAAATGGATAGAGAGAGATAAGGGAGAGAGGGAGTGAGAAAAATGGTAGAACGAAAACGAGTTGATAGGAAGAGAGAATGAATAGAGAGAGTAATGATAGAGAAAGTAGCTATAAAGAGAATATAAAGAGAGAGTTGAAAGAAAATATGAAGAGAGCATAAGTAGAGAGAGAGTGAGTGGAGAATAGGTAGAGACAGAATGAGTAGAGAGAGAATGAGCAGAGAGAGAAAAAGTATAGAGAGAGGGTAGAGACAATGATATAGAAAGAAAAAGGAGAGATAATAAGTATAGAGAACAACTGAGAGAAAAAAGAGAGAGAGAGAGATGGTAAAGAAAGAATGATTAGAGAGAATTGTAGAGAGAGAAAAATGAAAGAGATGAGGCAGAGAGAATGAGTAGAGAGATTGGTAGAGCGAGAAAAAGGAGAGAGTGTGGGTAGAGAGAATGAGTAGAGAGAGAAAAAAGAGAGAAAGGCTAGAGAGAGAATGATTAGAGAGAATGGCTGAAGGACACAATAGAGAAAAAGAGAGTGGATAGAGCGAGAATGAGTAAACAGAATGCTAGAGAGAGAAAGGAGAGAGAGAGTGTAGAGAGAGAATAAGTAGAGAGAGAAAATAAAGGGATAGAGAGAGGATGAATAGAGAGAGGATGAATAGAGAGATATATAGTGAAGATGGTAAATAGAAAGAAAAAAAGTTGTGAAAGAAAGTATAAAAAAGAAAGCGAAAAATAAATTGAGAAAACATTTTTTTTAAAAAATATTTTTAACTTTTCAACAAAAAATAAAAAATAAAAATGATGTCAAATATATTTTTTATTTTTTTTTTGAAAAATAAACAGAAAATAAAAAATTTAAACTATACTAAATGGGCCCTAAATATCTTAATTTAAAAATACAAGACTTTTATAACTTTTTGTTACATGTTATATTGGGATTTGGAAGGGGTACCTGGCATACATTTTACTGTACGAACGAGACGCCGGTTTCTAGATGCATTGTCATGCTAAATTGTTTTGAGGAATCCAGAATCTTCAATTGGACTATATGGTTCCCACAAGCGTTTCCTACTTCTCCATTTTTTCAGAAGAAAAATAAAGTTTTTCAGTTTTTATCTTTTTCTTTCTCTCTCTTCTCAAATAACGACCAATTTCATTTCATCACTGGATACAGCTACATTAGAGGTGATAGTCTAGTAACTTGGTATGTCAACTCGAATATTGATCCAGATTTAAATTTGTACACTCGCATTCTTCCCGCTTTTGCGATAAATTGTGTGAGCACAGCATCTAGATTCATGACCTTGTATATCAAAGTTAGATTTGGGGGCTCGTCTTAGTTATAGTAGTGTTTCGATAGTAGATTCTACTTATGGAAGAGGTTGAGTGAAAATTTTAAAAATTTAAAAGTTAATTTTGACTTAAGTATACGATGATCGTTATATCTATGAGATGATTTTTTTGTGTTAAAAAAAAAAGTCGGCTACAGCTTTGCTACATTAAGCAAATTGGAAATTAAGACTGGTGGTGGAAAATCAGCCACGGCGACAGAGAGGACAGGCGTAAGACCTAACATTCTTCCCTTTCGATTTGCAAACCTTACCATCAGTTCCGTGCTTCGACAATTTCATTCACAGTTTCTAACAATCAGCCGAGTAAGAAACTTTTTTTCACCAATGTGGGCTATTGGTTAGAGTGTTAATATGTTCGAAACTTTGATAAAATATTTAGTAAAATTAAAAATATGTATAATTTTTTAGGGTTCCAGTAAGTGGTAAATAATATTAGTTAGATTTTGCTCTGTTGTGCACTCAGTGTAGAAAGTTAGGTGAATCAACACAATTTTTTTCTTACGGAACGTATCGTCTTCAAGATTGTCAGAATCGGACCTGTCATTGAACTAGAAACATTAATGAGTTAAGATTCAACCGGTTTAACCGGTCGAACCGATATTTGAACCGGTATATATATATATATATATATATATATATATATAAGTAATTTAAAAAAATAATACTTATATATGATTATTAAATATTATTTTTTTATTTTAAGGATTAAATTGAAAGTTTTGATAAATTTAAGACTAAATTAAAAGTTTTAATTAAATTTAATGCTCAAATTATAATTTAATAAACTTTGGGATTAAATTATAATGTATGAAACTTTTATTTAGCTTGGACCGGTTGAACCGATCCGATTTTTCACCGATTTTGACCGATTCTTGATCGATTTTAACCAGTTTTAACCGGTTCAAGTTAAGGGTTAAAAGTTACCATAAACCGACTCGGACTTTTGACAGGTCACCGATTGAACCAGTCGAATTAATCGATCTGGTTCAGTTTTAACAACACTGATCGTCTTTACCTTTTTTTTTTTTTAAAAAAACACTCTTTTTTTTGGTTCCCTGTAAATAACCAATGTATGAAAATAAAAAAAGACATCAATCGTCGGGCCCTACCTCCGAAAAGATTGGTTCGTACACATTAAAAGCTACTGACAATTTTAGTCGTGCCAAGGGCTAATTCAGAAGACTCGTCTAACCAATAAATGTGTGACTCGTTCAATTAATTGTTTGCATTTACATAAATTTATCATTTATTAATCTTCAATTGTCAAACATTTGGATGTCAAAAAAAAAAATTATCGAAGATTTGTTATTCAAAAGAAAATTTGTCAAAGATTTGATTTTTTTTTTATACTTTCCTTTTTCTTGAAAAAATAAGAGAAATGAAGACCGTAAACTTTATAAGCTAACGTCCCCTTCTTGGTTTCTTTTTTTTGGTGCAACCCCTTCTAGGTTTCTACCAATAAATAATAAAACCACAGAAGTTTCCTCGATCCCAATTTAGAAACTTGGTTCATAATTTTTTTTTTGGATAAATTATTCACTAAATAAAATTCACCTAACTGTTTTCACACAAATTGAATCTTACAAATATATATATTCTATCTATCTATGAATTGAGACTAGCAACAATGCATTGATAAAAAAAAAAAAAAAGACTATCAACCATGCCATAACAAAAATTTTGACGTTTCCCTAACTAATTTTTCTTTGGTCAAATGGGGTAGACACTTAGCTAAGCATGAAGAAATATTTAGTCTTTTTGGTTCGACTCATGCATAGTGGAGCCTTTAACTAAGTTTAGTTAGTTTGTTAGCATTTTAGCTAGAATAATAGACTTATTTCTAGTGATCTAAATTTTATTAGTTAGAGATCTATAAATAAATAGTTGTGTATGAACAACGGACATTTGGTATTTGGGGCTTGGCACTCAAAAGCTAAAACCCCCCAAAGGCTTCCTCGTGATTAATTACTTAACAAACTAGGATGGACCAAAAAAATAAAAAATCATTTAACTAACTAGGTCTGCAAGATTGTGGCCTTCATTTGAATGTCTGGTAATTGATGACCAAACTGCCATCATAAAATTTGTTCTACCAAGCTATGACAAAATTCCAAGGCGTCTTTTCCCTACTTCAACAATTCAATTCTAATTGATTGCTATTTCATAGAGTCCAAAGGATAATGCTTCCTACATAATTAGACTTTTGAAACTATTGTCATATGTACATGTCGATACATCTTCCTTGCCGCATGGCTGACTCATGATGTACATTCATTTTGCATGATATTCTGTATTTCTCTAGCTAGTATAAAAATTTAATGCGTTTATCAGAATATGCTTCAATGATTTAAAAATTATATTTTTGCCTTCGTTATAATCTTGAGAAATGAGTTGAGTTTATAAAAATAAGTCTAAAATAATAACAATTTTAAGGTATGAAACTTATTAAATAACAAGATGTGAAAATTATTTTTTTCTCAACAAGATAATTAAAAATTTTAAATTCTGAAATTAGATTACTTCTAACACCATACGGATCAATCATAACACCCCGAGACATCCAATGAATGTCATCATTGGGTCATCTTCTCTATGCATCCAAAAAAGCCTGTGCATACCCCTTTTTTTTTTTTTTTTTTCTGATTGAAATATAAAATTGACTTGGGTAATTGATCTGCAGCTATGCTAAACATATGTAATAAAATTATACTCAAAGCAGGCTTAGCTTATACACTCTAGAGCATGTTATAGTTTTTTCCAAAATTAAATGGTAGATTGTCATCACATACACGTGGTCCTATCTGGACAAGCGAGGAATTTTCTTGATCCCGTGGGCCGTGACGAATGAGGACGATCCTGGCCACCGCCCAAGAAGCCGACTTTCTTTTCCAAAAGAATCAATCCCATTGTCACATCCAATCAGAAATTTAGGAACCGTCTACGACTTGGAGGATTCCCCCCTCTGCAATTACAATAATCTCCCCGTATGTTCACGTACTTCTAACGCAGTTGAAAAGGTCAGATAGCTCTCCTTATTAGCCAAGGAACAGCTTGCGTTTTTCTTATTTCCGTTTTCTCTCTCTCTCTCTCTCTTTTTTTATTATAATTTTAAGGAAATAAAAGAGCCAACGGCTAGTCAAATGCATTAATGGGCCATAATTACTCTTAGGCGCCTCCTAAGTTGTTAATGGAAAATCTCCCCAATTTCACCAGGGTTGAGATATTGTTGGGTTTCCTGAGATAACCGGTTTAAATTTTGGTTAAATTTTGCTTAGAAGAAAATTTTCTGTTAAATTAAATAGTAGGACTCAACTAATTAAATGTAGGGTCTGAACTAGTGAAAGTTGATCAATTTATTAAATTTATTTTTTTATAAATATAGTGTAAATAATCCGACATATCTCTGAGGCTTAGGCTTACTTTGTACAATGATGCGACGCAATATAAATCCGTGAGGATTTAAATCTGCTCGTTCATATTTTTCAGCCAAAAAATAAAATCTCACCAATTTTAGGGTGTGTTTATTTGTATGAAAATATTTTATAAAATTTTTTTTTTCTCATCTTTTGATATTTATTTTACAACAAAAAATTTAGAAAAAATTTTAAAATTTTTATAAAAAATAACTTATCATTTTCTTGAGTTGATATTATTTTTTGAGAAAAATATAAAATACATTTTAAATAAGTGACAAAAAATTATTATTTTTATTATAAATATATTTTTTTAAAAAATATTTTTAAAAAATAAATTATTTTACAGTAAATAAACAGAACTAAATTTCTTTGTTAGCATGCCAATAGCAAAGTGGCGACGTAGGATGATCGGAGGGTATGTAAGAGAGTATTTACAAGCTAGTATTTTATTACTTTACTGAGACTTCTCTCCCTTTTGGTATTTTTGGTATTTTTGTTTTTTTTTTTTTCTGTGTTCTTCCCGGTCTGACGGCTTCTCTCTAACACTACCAAACAAGCAAGCAGCTTAAAAGGCAAGCAAACACAACAAAAGAAAAAGAGAGAGACAGAGACAGAAAGAAAGAAACACAGAGATCTGTGTGTAACAAAAAAAAGATCATGGGTTGAAACCGGAGAAGGAAAAAAGCTAAAGCTGCTAAAGGTGCCCTCTCCTGATCAAGAAGGAAAGAAAGAAAAGAAAAAGAACAACTGAAAGCCTTCAATTGTTTTTTATTTCTTCCGGTAAGATTTTTGATCTCCGAACTATCTTGATTTATCTGATTTCGTTTTTGTTGATGAAAGAACTGTTTGTTACAACGTTCGTTTTGTCGGAAATCTGTAGCAGTTCATGTCCGTTGTCTACGTAACGGCATATTTATTATGGAACGTTCACGATCGATTTTGTAATTAATGTCATGAACTTCCTCTTCTTTTTATCGGTTTCTTTTTTCTTTTTTTCTTTTTCCTTTGTCAATGCTTTAACTCAGGAGCTCGTATGTTTTGATGCCTCTCTAATCATGTAGTTTTTTTTTTCTCCCTATTTTCTCTGGAAAAATTGCCGAATTTCTATGTTTTTGTTTCTTTTTTTTTTTTTTTTCTGATTCGGTTTTTTGATGCTTCTGTGATCAGGTTCTTTTAGAAGTTCTGGAGAGAGAGCATTTGGTTTATGTACACAATCTTTGGACAGTATCTCTGTTGATCAGGTAGCTCAATGATTTGTTGATCTTATGTTGTTACCAGTTCTGTCTCATTTCCGAACTAAAACAATAGCATACGAATGCTTCATGGTGTTGTTGTAAGACAGGTACGAGGATTGTTTCGCCTCCAGCGCCTAACTGACTGGCTTTGATTGCTCATTGTTTCAGAGGCCATTGTTCTTGTGAGAAGTGCCCTACGTTGAGAGATGGGAAGCTGGTCGCGAGCTGAATCTAAACGGAAGTACTCATGGTGGTGGGACAGCCACATCAGCCCAAAAAACTCAAAATGGCTGCAGGACAATTTGACAGGTATTTTTCTGTTTTAGATTACTGAGACTCGTTTTTTCCTGTGGTTAAGAGACTGGATACTTGCTAGATCCCCTAAATATTGGGTTCATGGATATCTGAATTTTACCTGTATGTGACTTTTATCATTGTAGTTGGGAATATATTGCTTGGCCGTAAAATTTTGAGTGCTGGCAACATAAGAGCAAAGAAGCAAATCATATCACTTTGTGCTTATGCGTTGGCACTTGATTGTTTTGGAACTTAACAGTAAACTTCTTGTTGCCATGATGTGTAAACTGACAATTCCCATATCTGGATTTTACAATTGGTGTTCGTGGCCCTGTAGGCATTTGCACCTTAAGAATATTTGGGTCATCAATTTAGGCAATGTGTGGTGTCTCACCTTTGATATGCTGAACTATCATCTGCGTTTAAAACGGTCTCATGTATGCCTGGAAAGACTTTCTATTGAATTTTTTTTGGTTTTTATTAGGCAATGGTTAACATAACAGTCAATAACTTTTGTGACATATTTATCTCTCTTTCCCGATATCTGTGTAATGTAATTTAAAAATTTGCTCTTTTGGAACAGATATGGATGCCAAAGTCAAGCAAATGATCAAACTTATAGAAGAAGATGCAGATTCATTTGCTAGGAGGGCAGAAATGTATTATAAGAAACGTCCAGAGCTTATGAAATTGGTTGAAGAGTTCTACAGAGCGTATCGTGCTTTGGCTGAAAGATATGATCACGCAACTGTGGTGCTCCGGCAGGCTCATCGCACAATGGCAGAAGCATTTCCCAACCAAGTTTCCTTGGCTCTCGCTGATTATTCACCTCCAGGTTCTGTGTCTGACAGTGAACCTCGCACCCCTGGCATGCCGCCAATACGCGGACTTGTTGACCCTGATGAGTTGCAAGAGGATGTTTTGGGATTATCATCATCAGAGTCCAATGCTTTCAATAGAAATGGCGCTTTTACTGAAGAATCCGATACTGGCACTGGCAGAAAGGGTTTGAAGCAGCTCAACGATATCTTTGGAAACCAAACAATGTTTGCCGGAGGAAGGGCAAGAAAAGGCCTCAATTTTTATGATGTAGATGACAAAGAGAACAGTATTCAAAGCAGTGGTAGCCAGGATATCAATGTTTGGGTCCCATCGGAATCTGACAGAGTGAGTAAAGCTGAACTAGAAATTGTAAACTTAAAGAATGCTATTGGTAAATTAGAAGCTGAAAAGGAAGCAAGCCTGCTCCAATATCAACATAGTTTGGAAAGACTGTCTAATCTGGAGTTAGAAGTATCTCGTGCAAAAGATTATTCTGTGGGGCTTAGTGAACGGGCCAGCAAAGCTGAATCTGAAGTTCTAAATTTGAAGGAAGCCCTTACAAAGCTTGAGATAGAAAGAGAAGCTCATTTTCTTCAATACCAGCTGCGTTTGGACAAAATATCTAATCTGGAGAACAGCTTCTTCCTTACCCGAGAGGATGCAGGTAAGCTAAATAAGCGAGCCAGTGAAGCTGAAACCGAAGCCATATTACTAAAGGGAGACCTAGCTAGATTAGAAGCTGAGAAAGAAGCTGCTCTTGTTCAGCACAAACAATTCTTGGAAAAGATATCTGATCTGGAGGAAAAGTTACAACAGGCTGAGGAAGAAGCGAAGAGATTTTATGAGCGTGCTGAAGAAGCTGAAAAGGAAGTTGAGAACTTGAGGCAAACACTTATCAATCTAGCTGCTGAGAAGGAAGCTGCTGCTGTTCAGTACCAGCAGTGCTTGGAGAGAATTTCAATTCTAGAGCATAAACTTGCTCGTGCCGAGGAGGAAATTCAGAAGCTCAACTCCGAGATAAATGACGGGGTTGCAAAGTACAAGGATGCTGAAGGAAGGTGCCTTTTGTTGGAGAGCTCAAATCAGACTATGCAATCTGAGTTGGAGATTTTTTCACAGAAAATGGCAGCTCGAAGTGAAGAACTTACAGAGAAGCAGAAGGAGTTGGGAAGACTCTGGACCTGCTTACAAGAAGAGCGCTTGCGGTTCATGGAGGCTGAAACTGCTTTTCAAACTCTGCAGCATTTGCACTCTCAGTCCAAGGAAGAACTGAGGTCTATGGCTGCAGAACTTAAGACTAGGGCTAAAATGTTAGAGGGCTTGGAAGTTAGTAATCAGAATTTACAAAGTGAAGTTGAGCAGGTCAAGGCAGAGAATAAAGGCCTAAGCGAAGTCAATTTAACTTCAGCTCTGACAGTAAAGAATTTGCAAGATGAGATTTCAAGCTTAACGGAGACAATTGAAAAACTTGAAGCAGAACTTGAACTTCGAGTGGACCAGAGAAATGCTCTTCAGCAAGAAATATACTGTCTGAAAGAGGAGATAAATGGCCTTAACAAGAAACACCAGGCTATTGTGGATCAGGTGGAATCAATTGGCTTCAGTCAAGAGAGCTTTGTGTCCTCTGTGAAGGATTTGCAGGAGGAGAACGCCAAAATAAAAGAAGAATGTGAGAGAGAGAGGTGTGAAAATGTAGCTTTTCTGGAAAAGCTGGAGACCATGGAGAAACTTGTCGAGAAGAATGCACTTCTAGAGAAATCCATATCAGATTTGAATGTTGAGCTAGAAGAGATAAGAGAGAAAGTGAAGGGTTTAGAAGAATCATGTGAATCTCTCCTTGCAGACAAATCCAGTCTTGTTTCTGAGAATACCACATTGGTCTCTCAGTTGCAGGTTGCAACTGATAATCTGGTCAAACTCACAGAGAAGAACAACTTTCTGGAGAGTTCCCTCCTTTCTGCAAATACTGAACTCGAAGGGCTGAGGTTGACATTAAAAAGTTTAGAAGATTCATATCTGTTGCTTGAGACTGAGAAGTCTGACCTGGTCACTGCAAAAGGAAGTTTGATTTCTGAGTTGGACTTCACTCAGAAAAGACTGGTAGATTTAGAGAAAAGCTTTGCAGAGTTACAAGAGAATTACTTCAGTCTGGAGAATGAGAAAGAATCTACAGTTAACGAAGCAAAAGAGTTGTGGGCTTATTTAGACGGTCAGAAAAAGGAATATGCTAGTCTTGAACAGTTGAGCCAGTCCAAACTGGCTGCAAGGGAATCAAAGATCTATTTACTAGAAGAACAAGCTCAGTGCAGAAATAAAGAGTTTGAGAAGGAACTGGACAAAACATTGAATGCTCAGATGGAGATATTTCTCTTGCAGAGGTGTATGCGTGACCTGGAAGAAAAAAATCTTTCCCTCTTGCTTGAGTGTCAGAAACTCCTTGAGGCTTCTACACTCTCGGAGAAACTTATTTCTGAATTGGAATCGGAAAAGATCGAACAAAAAGTGGAGGTGAAAGCTCTATTTGACCAAGTCAAAGTACTGAGAACTGGCGTACACAGTGTTCTCATGACTCTTGAACCTGATGGATGCAAGTGGTACGAAGAAAAGGCTGAGCAAGACCAATCCCTTCTGAAATATGTAATTGACAAGCTTCAAGAAATAGAAGATTTACTGCTTAAGAATCAGCAGTTGGTCATTGAAAATTCTGTTGTTGCTACACTTCTTCGGGAAATGAAGGTAGAGGTGGCAAATCTTGTGACAGCCAAAAACACCGTTGATCAGGAGTTCAGTACCAGGACCGAGCAGCTTTTGGTTTCACAAAGGGAGAGCCAAAAGCTTGTAGAGACGAATGAAGATTTGAGATTGAAAGTAATGGAGGGAGGTCATAAACAGGAAGTTTTGACGGTCGAGATGAAGAATCTGCAGGGCCTGCTGTTGGACTTGCAAGGGGCTTGTAGAAACTTACGAGAAGAGAATTTCAAGGTGCTTGATGAGCAGAAATTATTGATGAAGTCAGTCTTGGACCTGGAGGAGGAGAAATATAGGCTTGAAGAGGAAAACTTTTTGGAAATAGTATCTCAAGATACCTTTTCCTTGATTCTCAAGGATATCATCTTTGATAAGTCTTTGGAAATAGAAGAACTCACTGAGAATTTGGATGAACATAATGAAACCAATAATAGCCTCAAGGAGAAAGCAAAGTTGATGGAGGTGGAGTTAGATAGGCTTCATGCCATAGAGGATGAGAAAACAGAGTTACGTAACATGGTGGAGGATCTGAAGTGGAAGTATTGTGAGAATGAGGAGATACGAGCAGACCAAGAAAAAAGAATCATGAAGTTATCTGGAGATTACAATCAGCAGAGTAAGGAGGTGGAATGCATCCATGAAGAAAATCGGAAGCTGGAGACTAAGCTGTGCAAGGTACATGAAGACTATGTGCAAACTAAAAGCAGAGAGGAGTGTTTGAATCAGGAACTACAAAAGGAAAGAAATGAAATTGTAGTGTGGGAGTCTCAGGCTGCTGCATTGTGTGGTGAACTGCAGTTATCTACCATCAAAGAAGCAATTTTTGAAGCAAAAGTTCATGAGCTCAGCGGAGCATGTGAGGGCCTTCATGATGGAATTTGTGAAAGAGATGTGGAGATTGACCAGCTGAAAGAACGATTGTGTGACTTGCAATGTGAAAATCAAGAACTAGAAAAGCAGATGACTGCATATGTATGCGGTCTGATTTCTTTAGAGGATTGTTTAACGTCATTGGAGAACCATACTCTTCCACATGCAACCCCTAACGAAGTTGACGAGAAAACAAAGGTAATTTCTACTTCGCATTCTTATGAGTTTGTTTTACTGTTGGAATCTTTTGAATGGTCTCAATCTTTAAGGGGAAAGAGCTCTGAATTTTGCCTTGATAATCTTCTATTGTTTGGTGGAACTGGCAACATCTCACTTGCAAGCCCTGAAAGCTCCTTCAAGCCCACAATTGATCCTAGTAGGATGGTCTTATCAATAAATTTTGTATTCTTCTGCATTGTGCACTTTTCAAAAAAATATTTTGTAGCGCATATGAGATTCACATATGGTTCTGGAAATTGTCTTGTCTAAAATTAACGCAACTTGTTGCAGGAAGGTGCATCATCAGTGTATGCTGAAGGCCATGACCAAATCAATGAAGAACAAAATGCCATAGTTCCAGGCGGATTGGCAGACCTGCAGGAATTGCAAATCAGGATTAGAGCCATCGAAAACTCATTAATGGAAAAGGAGAGACTTGTTATGCAAGAAAACTCAAAGGCAAATTCCAAACTTGAGGATGCGATCAGACAGATTGAAAAGTTAAAATCGAGAAGCAGCTTTCGTCGAGAAAGAGTTGAGATGGGCAAGCAGAAAAGAGCACACGAAATCACGGAAGAGGGGAATGAAGATGTGAAGACGAAAGACATAATGCTTGATCGGATGTCCGAGTGCTCCTCCTACGGAATCAGCAGAAGAGAAACTATGGAGCCTGGTGATCAGATGCTTGAAATGTGGGAAACAGCTGACCAGGATAGCAGCATTGACTTGACTGTTGGAAAGACTCGGAAGGTGCCTACTGCACCAACCAGGAAGAAGCACAACAGGGAGCATCCCTCTTCTGAATCACTGGTTGTAAAGGAGGTTGGTGTGGACAAATTGGAGATATATAAACAATTCTCAGGATCTCGTAGAGAAGGAAACGAGAGGAAAATTCTGGATAGACTTGATTCTGATGCGCAAAAGTTAACAAACCTTCACATAACTGTGCAAGACTTGAAGAGAAAGGTGAAAATTACTGAGAATAGCAAAAAGGCAAAAGGCATGGAATTTGATAGTGTGAAGGAGCAGCTGGAAGAATCTGAAGAAGCAATTATGAAGTTGTTCGACGTAAACAGGAAATTATTGAACAGTGTTGGAGATTATTCAAAGTCCTCCGAAGAGCAATCAGCATCAGCACCAGATGAGAGCGGGACTCTGAGGAGGAGAAAGATTTCAGAACAGACAAGGAGAGTATCAGAAAAAATTGGGAGGTTGAAGTTGGAGGTGCAGAAGTTGCAGTTTCTTTTGCTGAAACTTGATGATGATAACAAAAGCCGAGTGAAAACCAGAATCACAGAGCGCAAGCCCAGAGTTCTTCTGAGAGACTATTTGTATGGTAAAACTAGAACGAGTCCAAAGAGAAAGAAGGGACACTTTTGTGCATGCGCGCAACCAACAACTAAGGGAGATTGACGAAAACTTTGAGACATTTGTGCCATTATATTGTGTACAATATTGAGACCTTAGATATTTTTTTTTCCCGTAAAGACTGTTCTGCCTTTCCTTTAGGATTCTGTACATTTCAGGCCACGTTAATTTTAAGAAGCTGCTCTAGTAGGGCATTGTTCATCTGTTCCTTTTATTTTGTTTCTTTCGTTAATCTGTTCCTGACCGATTTCGTTCTAGTTTTTCCTGACCATAGACATAGAACCGACAATTTCAAACTTAAACTAGAACGAACTGGATATGTTCATGTCGAATTTCTGTATGTGTCGACGTGTACGAGCGTGTGCTTCTACTTTAATTTTCATCAAATCTTTGTGATTATTTGACAAACATATCTTCCCCTTCATCCTGTTGTTTGCCTTGGGTCAGTCTTTGCTCAGTTGAGAGAGAACAGAATCAGCTTGTTAGCTGACATGCTGGTTGTCAAGATATCCCAGATAGCCGACAAGTTCTCCAGCAAAAGTTTTTAATTTAATCATTTATGCTCTCTTTTTTAACATTTATAAACAGAATCCGGGGCTAAGAAACTGAGGAACAGGAGTCCTGCTAACACTGCAGGGCCATCTGCTAGAATAACTGCAATTTTCAGGTTTGGATTAATGCTTCTATTATTTCTTTGGCGTTTGCCCTTAAAACTGTTTTTTCTTTTGCCCCACAGAGCATACTCACGAACTTGTCGTCCATTCTGTAACCACATTTGGATTAATGGTGCCTGGGCCGGTTAATGAGTACTTGTTATGATCATTCACTTTCAATCCCCTGCACAGCTGCACTTGACAATTGACACCGTCAAGGCAGCAATCTACCACAGAATTATACATGGTCATAACCAACCCGACCCAATGATGATTGAAGCTAAGTTGTTGATATTGACATTGACATTTCAACTTTCATCAAAAGTAAAAAGTTCATATAAGAAAACCTATCCATTCATGCTTTTATGTCAATGGTACACATTATACAACACACATATAAGTTGCTCGGAGGGAAGTAAAAAAAGAATAATAAAGGCCTCTACCTAAAGTTCATCATCTCCCGTTGACTTCATACATTCTAATTCTTGATTGTGCACACCATCAAGTAAATATGCAGCTGACTTATATAAAATTATGTCTCGGTGATTGTGGACCTTCCGGAGAAAATCTTATTAGACTTTGTTATATGGCTGATCAGATTCATCCTTTGATGAGTCTGGCTTGTAAGTGTGGAGCATGAAATTGCAGGCTCCAACAGCTTCTTCTACTGTCAAAAAGATCCATTCCTGCCCTATCTTCTCAATAAAACTGGATTTATTAAGCTTCTTCATCACCTCTGCTCCTGGGTTGGCCAGTCCGAGCTGTACATATAATTCTTTTAGCCAGTATGAATATGTATAATGCTGTATAGTAAATCCCAAGTCCAATTTTGAAAAAGGGGAAGAAAAATAGTAATGGGCAAAGTTTGTACCTTGAGCCCCCTTCGATCTATAGTTTTCTTTACTTCCTCTAGCATGCTTATCCCACTTGTGTCAATGTTACCAACAGCTGCCAGCCAATAGCAAGAGTTAAGGCAAATTGCTTTTCTAAAATCTTCATATGGGAAGAAGGGAAATAATAGCAGTATTTTCTCAGCATCATTCATTTCTATATCACATACCTCCCATGTCAAGTATAACATATTGCAAGCCGGTCTCCCCTGAAGATTTTAACCTGTCTTCTTCATCATCTATCCATCTCGAGATCCTGATTAATAGAGAATAAGCGCGTGAGAACTCCTGAAACCACATGTAATTTTACCTTTCTCCTGATAAATTCACAAACTACTTTTGTTTGCGGATGTAATAAATTACCTTTCTCTTAAGTAGTTTGCATTGGCAAAGTAGATGGGAGCATCAATCTCAAGTATGAGAACCCCAGAAACACTGCTAGCATTTGGATATTGATCAACATTTCTATAAATATTGGAATTCGGGATGACCCCAAGGGTGAAGGTTCTTGGTCGCGCTACAAACAAGAGTAACCTCAGCAAAGAAATTGCCACCTGCATCAATTTGCACAAATGAGTCAATACCAGAAGAAACTTAAACTAACTTCTTTGTTGTCAGGCAAAACATTTTCAACCATATGAGCACTTTTTTGAGACTTAGTGACAGTGATTACCGCTATGACAAGGCCAATTTCAACACTGCCAAAAACGACACCTGCGTATGCAGCAATGCACACTACGAAATCAAACTTGTCGACCTTCCAGAGATGGTATGCTGCATCATAATCAATGAGGCCGAGCATGGCTGAGATAATAATGGAGGAAAGCACGACCAGTGGAGTGTAATGAAACAATGGGGTCAGGAACAACAACGTGACCATGACTGCCATTGCCATTACGATGTTCGACACTGCAGTTTTGCAACCTGCATTGAAGTTCACTGCTGATCGCGAAAATGGCCCTGAAAAATTCCATTTCATTCACAAAATTACGCTGTTAGCTGACTAATTGCATACATGTCAACCGTGATTCGATATATAATCACAATCTAATTCATTAGTCACCTGTTGTGAGATAGCATGAGGTGCATGAGCCTACAATGTTCATGGTCCCAATAGCAATCATCTCTTTGTTTCCATCTATGTGGTAATTCTTGAACATGGCAAAGCTTCTCCCCACAGCTATTCCTTCCTGTGGAATTAATTGATAAACGTATCTTTTAGCACACGGAATTTGATTGTCCCTCGATTTTGATATAATCCAAAAGGACAATTTTTAACTAATAAATACAAAAATTAATCATTAAAAAATTATTTTAGTCAATTAAATTATGAGATTTTAAATTTTTTATTTTTGGTCTAAGAAATGAGAAACAGGTGTCATAAACCATTCAAGGAAAATTGAGCCGCTTCGCTGTATATAATAAGTACTTGGAGCATATGCAGTACATATATTTGTGAGATTAGTTTATATGCATTACTTGTAAATACGGACAAGTCTGGCATACAGAAAATTATAAACAGAAAATATACAAATTTAATAAAATAATAATATTTTTATACTGCTTTAATAATTTTTTTTAAATATCATATAATTTTTATATTTTATATTAAAAAATAATACTTATTTAAATTTAAATTTTAATATTTTTAAAAAATAATAAAAAAATAATATTTTATTTTTTCAGTACACTACTCTGTGGTGCAACTCTATAGGGCCCTTGTAAATAAACCTTGTCCCCGATAGATTTGAACACTTTGAAAATGCTGTGTCCTTATCAATTTTTTTGTTTTAAAAAACAAAATTTTTTTAATATAAAATTAATAATTAGACTATTAAATATTAGCGAGGTGGAAAGTGGGTTCTACGGACACGACATACGTGCTCTGCAACCCTAAGGGGCAAAGGGTACTCACAGCGAGGGCTATTACGCCCGTGATGATTCCAGCCTTGATGGCTATCGTCAGATGAGGGGCCACGAACACAAGATCGCCAAACGACGGTGGATTTAGGCCCTTCTTCAAGTATCCTATCTGAAAACCGTAACTTTGCAGTTAGAATATCTCGATCACAAAATTCGATCCGCCAATCGGACGGCTCGACGAAGTACAGAGAGGATTGGACACAACAACCATGATGAGTGAACAGGGTCCACTCGATTGTATGCATTATTATTGAGATGGGCCCTACGGAACAATAATTCTAGATGGGTCCACGACCAAAAACAAAAATAAAACAAAAGAAAAGAAAGGTACCCAACGGGCCGGCATCCCACGTGCAGTGGAATTGACCACAATTCTTTCTGTGGGTGGTCCAATTGTTTTTTTTTCATCAAGATAAAAAAAAAAAAAACAGACGAAAGCACTCAAAAAGCGATAGACACAATAAATTATTATCAAAATATTATTATGATAATAACAATAAATGAGTTAAACGGAAACGAAAAAATTAAAAAAAAAGTACTATTTTATTAATTTTATTTTTAGAAGCTTTGAGACCCCAGAAGTAGTATACCGATGCTCACAGAAGAAATGGGCTAATAAATAAGGAATAGGAAATATGTGGGGATGCTCACCACTTGAACACCGTGTTTCTCAGCGTGGGTCAGATAAACGAGAAGGCTTCCCAAAATAACTGATGTCAGAGGCGCCATTGCCGATATCCAGAAGAACTTCGGTCGTCTCTTGCTCTGCACGTACCCCCAAATCATCCAGCAACATTTAATTAGTTAATCAGTTTTTTTTTATTATTTGATAAGCAACAATAATTGGTGTTGTTATATCATCGTAGTATTAATCATGTATTGAACGGATAATTATTAAGCTTATCATAGGCCAAGTCGGCGACACACAATAATTGACATGTGAACAATTATTTTATTGTGAACGAAAAATATAAGCAAAGAAAAATTCCTCCGAGAGACTAGTCAATGAGTAGGTCGCCATAAAGTCGTCCTTCTTTCCTTCTTAAAGTTCACTTTAGCGTTGAAATCAAGAAGGCAAAAGTCACGTAGTCATATAGTATAATTTCTATTATAATCCTAAACAATAAATTGGATGCCGGTGGTAGGTTGACATTAGGATGAACTTTTGAATTTTGATGCAAAGTGTAATTATTACAGGCAAAAAGCAACCATTGACCATGTAATATTTCAATAATTAAAAATTTAAATTTTTATTTTTAAATTTTATTTTAAAAAAAGAATATAAAATTTATAAAAATATTAAAAGTTTCTATAAACCTCTTAACAATAAAAAAAAAGTAATTATTAGCTATAGCCCTAATTAGATAGTTAATGACCAATATAATATCTAGTAGGTATATAGGCAATTAGTCATTACTTTTGTTGGTTTTTTTCCCCTTAGGTGAATCTTTGTATTTTTAATAGTTACTTTTTTTAAAGGATAAAAAACTTGCGATTACATGGAAATTACTTACGAAGTATCTGGTGATAAGGAGGTAGAAAAGGAAGCAAAAGCCTAGAACGGCACTTTCCCATCTCCACTGCAATTAAGGATATGAAATCAGTTTAGTATTACATTAGAGAAAATTAAAAAAGACAAACAAATAGATGGTAATTAATGAACTAAAACAAAGAAGTGAACCTCATGTGTTTGGCTGAAGACAGAACGTAGGACGGAGACAAGATCAGTAGCATGGGTAAAATGATCAAGTCCCAGAATCCCTTTTAGCTGTTGCAAGCACACCACCGTTGCTGCTCCTGCCATGAAACCCACTATAGTTGCATGTGATAGAAAATCCACGATAAACCCAAGCCTGCATTTATATTAATTAGTCGAAATGTTAGAACAATGTTCTTTTTTCCTTTCTTTCTCTAAAAGAAAAAAATTAATTAAGAACAAAAAAACTGTTCCAAGTTCGTTGATTGATGCATCCAAACAAGACAAAGCGACATAAACATAAGACAAGATCTACAGAAAGAGAATGACAGAAGTAGAAGTTCAAAATGTTCCCATCTAACACTTTCTGCTAATGATTAAATTGAAGAACATTTAACCAAATGGGACGTGGCTTTCTAACTTCTTGCCCAAAGAGGAAATTCTACGAGATAATAAGACATAATTTTACCGTGTGAATTAATGAACGGACAAGAGGGTATGTATATACGTATGTATATGTACCTTAGAAAGCCTAGGGAAGCTTGAAAAACTCCGGCGAAGAATGTGGCTGTGAAAGCAAGGTGAAGGTACAGCTTGGGGTTCTCATTAGCATTAACTTCATTTCCAAGCATTGAAGCTATGAGGAGGGACGCAACAGCCACAGTCCCCACTGCTAAATCTCTTGAACTTCCCATCATTGCATAAACCAATGGTGGAACAAAGCTTGAATCTGCAGAATAATTTAGTTAAAGAGAAGCTGAACAAAAAAAAGAAAAACAAAAATCCATTGATGAAACTATACTTATATGTGTTATAAGCTTGTAATTTAAATGAGATTGATAGTATGTCAGTAGAAAAAAAGTTAAGAGTTTGAACTTTATCTTTTTAAATGTCTTTCTCCTGAGTAATTAGTTTATGTTTAAGAAAATTAAATAATAAAAAAAAATTGCACTTATATGTATATTTTGCTGGTTGTTTTTTGGCACTTACATAAGCCAAGAATTGGTGGCAAGTTGGCTAGCTTTGCATAACTGATCCCCTGAGGGATAGCTAGACTAGCAATGGTTATGCCCGCAATAAGATCAGCTTTCAAGAACTCGAAAGTGTAGCGAGGCGCCCATTCGAGAATTGGCAAGAAATATTGGAGGCCCAATACGAATTTCCGAGACGCAGGCTGGTTCTTGAACTGCCTGAGCGGATCATCCGGAAAGAATGTTTCTTTAAGGTTATATTTCAGCGACTTAATAAAGGGTTGGGGTGGCGGAATTGCCACTCGATGGCCAAACTCCTCGGCGGTGGACGGGTAATCATGGTTTGCCTTGCCCATATCTGCAGTTTATCGATCGATTCTAGTTTGTTCAATCCAGGAGTTTTGGCGGCTCTCTAAGACTTGTAAGTCAAAGGCTGCCTTTGCTCAAGTTTGGAGCTGCTCCCAGTCAAGGTGGTGGTGGTGGTGGTGGTGGTGGTGTGGTGACGAATGGCGGTGGTGATGGGTGGCGATGACAGATGAGAGAGGAAGAAGAGGCTGTGCAATGTGAGCCAAGCCGGGTGGGGTGGCCATGGATTTATTGGGGTGCGGGGAGGGGGATGCTGGGTGAGCCTGTGAGGGATCTTTCCTGTTTCAGTGCGTCAAGGGACCCGCCATGCATACGCCACATGTCACGTTTGCCTTTTGGGATTAAATTTCAGATTTGTTTTTTATTTGGGAAGTACGTGTGAATATAAATTAAGGGAAATTAAAATGAAAATAAATTAATATAAATTAAATTTAAATTTAAAAAAATAAAAAAATAATTAATAAATTATTAAATGTAATCCAATATTTATAAGCCTTCTTAATCTGTACTTAAAATGTAGCACTCTCCTATATTTCTCTCCATAGCTGCACTGCCCACCTCGTGAGCCTCATTTTTCTGTTTGGACCGTGATTTCAATTTCATTGCTTCCCCCGACCTACTCTAGGTGATCGAGGAAAATGCCTGGAGGCTCATCTAATTTCAATTGTGTTATAACATGTTGCTCATCTAATATCAGCAATTTTTTACTTTTTTTTTGGTATAATTCTCTAATTATCTTATAGTATACAAAATTATTTTATTATTTTTTAAATTTTAAAAATTTAATTTATGTGTAGTATAAAATTATAAATAACTTATATTCATTTAAAAAAATAAATTAATTTAGAAATCTTCACATCTGTCACTAACATGATTATACATTAAAAATATATCTTTTGTATTTAATTCTTCAAAAAAAATTATTTATGTATGGATGGTATGATTCTAATATCGTACACACCTGAGAAAGTATTTAGCAAACACACTATAGACACAATGAAATAATGGATGGTATGATAAGTTTAATCATGCAAGTGGTCGTTATTATATTTTTTTATGATTTAATCATTATTATATATGTTAATTACATGTGAAGGTTAGTGGTTAGGCGTGACCCAACATGGCACGCTAGAGTAGTTCTCTCATAAGTTTGTTCGTGTCCGTATGATGTGATACAATTCAGATGGCTGTTCTATTGCTACAGTGGCCAGCCCAATCATTGCATACCTGGATGAATTTCATTGGGCAATTCGCAAAAAAGATAAAACTCGGCACCTGTAAACTGAATTTTGACTGTCAACACCTCGTTAACTGATTGATTAAGTTGACACGCGTCATTATATGCATGTATACCTAATAAAGTAATGCTTGACCACATTTGACGCTCTTTTAGTGATAAGGTTTATGCTGCTTTTGGCACTCTAGAGGCCATAGGGGCCATGGTGCCTACCTTTGTCGATATTTTTTATTTTTTTGATTAGAAGAAATTATTGCATATATTACAAGAACTGTACATAAGTTGACACGAAAATGCTGAATCAAGCTGCATACAGTAGCAGAAAGGAACGGCCACAAAGGCTTACAATAAAAGTGGTCAAAAGACCACACAACAATTGGATTTGAAATCTAATTGCACAACACCCTACACAGAGGGTACAAACCAGATTAGCCGGACTGAGCTGCACGGAGCAACAAATGCCACACTTCGGCGGACTTATGCCGGTAATCGACCAAGAGCGACCAGCAATGATTACCAACTGATACAGAACACATATGCACATAGCAAACCCTAATCGCAACAGCAACAACGGCAACAACAAAAACACAGCAGTAATAGAACAAGAGAACATAGATAAAACACAACAAATCCCCCATTGGATCAAAACATAGCAGAACCCTATCCAAATAACTCCGGTGGAGCCAAAAGAGATCCTGGGCGGCGACCACAGAAGCGGCTCGCTGGAAAAAGCTGACGGCGGTGGAGATGAGGCTGCTTGCAGCAGGGACAGTGATGGTGTGTGTGGCAGAGCCATCAGGTAGTACGGTGGTAGGAGCAGCACCTCCGGCGTCCAAAGCAACAGAAACCCAGCCAACTCCGGTGTATGCGCTAGTAGCCGGTAGGCGGCTCCAGCGACAAACACAGTCTCAGGAGAAGAGGCGCCGGTGTCCGGGAAGAACGGAGCCGGCAAAGGAGAACGCAGGGTGGGCGCCGTAGCCGGCGGCCGGTATGGCGGCGCCAGTGACAGAACCAGCAACGTTAACAGCATCTGGAACGGCCAAAAAGAGGCACTGTCGGAGAGGAGCCCGGATCTAGAGGCGGAAGGGCCATGGGCGGATTTAAGAGAGCAGGATCTAAACAAAAGGGAGGAAAAAGAAGGATCTGGAAAGATAGACATGGAAAGAGAAGAGAGATGGTAAAAGAGAAGGAAAAGGAGCAGAGGAAGGAAAGAGAAGAAGAGAAAACCGAGAGAGGATGGGAGGGCGAGAAAGGGGTGGCCGGCGGTGGCAGTCAGAGAGCCTCCACCGCCGGCCAAAAATAGGGAATTTAGTAAGGAGTGCAGAGGATTTAGAGAGAGAAATGAAGAGAGAGCCCTTGACTTGTCTTAGCATCTTCTAGTTCTTTTGATTTTTGTTGATATTTTTTAAGGGAGGTTAATTTCTCGCAAGTATGTCAATTAAGTTAATTTAATTTAAAATATTAATAAAATAAAAAATTTTAAGTAAAATGTAGTTAAAATAAAAAGAAAAAGTAAGACAAATTAATGTGACGTTAGATTATTATGTGTGTATTATATTTATAAAAAAACGAACAACAATATTAAGTACGTACCAAAAATGTAATTAGACTTTTAAAATGGACTCAGAAATTGTAATATATAGTGTGAAAGTTTTCAAATGAATCAATTCTTGCTGGTAATCGCCAGCAATGTTTCTATTCCTGGCTTGATAAATATCTACTTAAATTAATCAAAAGGGTATTAGCCTATCTTTAATATGGATGACCTTTTTTCGGCAAACGCTTGCGTCATAGGCCCAAAAAGAACCAACATAGCCGAGCCACCGCATCCAAGATTGGAAACAGCGCGATAAGTTCTGATTTTCGGGCACGCGCGACTGGAGCGGAGGAAGAAAGCCAGCTAGGAGCTTGGGTATGAAAGTACGTGGCAGCAGCGACCGCGGCCAGAGAAGTCAAGTTTTTTTGTAAACTGCCCAACGAGGGAGCGATGGCTGTGGTGTCAATAACTGCGTCAGCACCAGCCAATGTTAGCAGCGGTGGCGCTGGGAGGGACAGTTTTGAGGCCACCATCGAGTTTTCTGTCTATATATGGCAGGGAATTTTGGTCACTGGGAACAAAAAAAAAAAAAAAAAAATCGCATTTTTGCAATTCTGTTCAATTTTATTTATGTAACTGAGACCTAAAATAGTATGTTGATTCTTGACGTTCGTCAATTAACAGTGTATAAAAAAAATTTCTTTTTGAAGCTCTCATATATAATGTGTATAGTATTATCGGAAGACAAATACAAGGTTTTTCCTTTTATATATTTTTCCCAAATGAAAACGCTAACAAACATAATCTGTGGAAATTTATGTCGCTACGGAGAAATCGAAGAAGAAAGAAAAGCAAACGTTTTTGTACAAAGAATAACAAATTGTTGATTTTCTTCTACGAAGAGATATTTGGACAAAAATATTCACATTTTATAGAATTCGCACTTTGAAGTTTATATTCAAAATTGTGATATATGATTACTCATAGTGTTTCTTAAAATATTAACATCATTAGACATATTTTCTGGTATCCCAAGAATGAGTGTAATAAACGAAAATTTTGCACCTCTCCTACGAAAAGCTCGGCCACTAAAACCTTGGAAAAGGTATATTTTCTAGCTAATTTTGTCATGTCATAAAATTTTTTTTTTGAATTGTTGAGTTTAGCTACAGTGAGAAAAAAGAGATGAGAAGCTACTTGGCGGATTGACTTTATATATTAAAAAATATATTTTTTTTCAAAACTTAAAATTTCCTGCACAAACGGTTGTACAAAGATGGTGGAATGCCATGAAACATGATAAAATTTCCCACGAATTACGAAATATAATTTTTGATAACTCGTTTTTCGGCATCCTTCTTATTTAAAATTAAAATTTAATCACCAGGATCCCACGTGAACCCTATCTGTTTACTTTTTATGCAATAATTGCTTGAATAGTCGCATGAAATATGAATAAATAATAATAAAAGAAAAAATAACTGTTGAATTAATAAATAGATAATAAAATTTAAGGATCAATACATTTAATCTTTTTATAATTTAATTATTTTACGTTTTATTTTTTGTAATTTTAATTTAAACAATAAATCTCTTTATATTTTTCAATTTAGATAATTAACTCCTTTGGCAATAATTTATTAAATTTTTTACAATCGCAGGAACTTAATCATATCTTCACGTAGAAGTTAATTATAAATACTGTATCAAACAGTTATATATTAATATATATAAAATACTGAAAATAATAAAGACTGTAATAAATATAACATAAAATAAAATTCAAGTATATAACGAAATTTAATTTAAAAGATACCTGACATTTTTATAATTTTAGTAAAGAAAAAAATTAATAATAATAAAATAATATAATTTTTGTTAATAAATTTAACATAATTTTGATTAAGAGATAAGTTATAAAAATTAAAATTTATAAATAAATTTAATACTTAAATTAAAAAAATAAAAAAATAAAATATAAAATAACTAAATTACTGTTATTAAAGGTATTTAATCTTAAAATTTATATTTATTCGTTCTTTTTTTTGAGATAAAAATTTATATTTATTCGTTACCGAAAGGGAAGAGAGGGAGAGAAAGAGGGGAGAGAGAATCTTCAGGCAATGATTACAAGCCCAGACCAATAAGTGGTTGGCACTTGGCACGAAGTGAAAGCGCGGAGCACACTCTCTGACCGTCGGTCAATCTTGAAACGCGTGAAGCGGCACAAAAATCATTGCTTTCCCAATTGCCCAATTTGACGGCCCCTGCTTGCTTGTGTTACGATAGATACCACGAAAATTTTTTTATGATATTATACGAAATTTTATTAAAAGTAATTAAATTTTTAAATTTTAAAATAATATTACATTAATGTAAAATTTAATTTTAAAAAAAAATAAATTTATCAAAATTTTTTATTACATAAACAAAAAAAATTAATTTATAAAAAATAAAAAAACAAACTTTGTATATCACTACTCTATTTGCAAAACTAGAGCAATAGAGCACATTTGGTCAAAAGAGCATTAGAGCACTAAACAGTAAACAGAACACCTGCAGCACGATCGAATGGTAGGCCCCAGCCATTAAAAACACGTGTTACCATTAACATCATAATTGTCAAATCTACTTTTCCATGCTCTTCGATGAGATTTGTGTGCGGTTAAATATTTTTTAGGCTAGTAATAACTTGATTACTGTTAATCTCGTATGGAAAGTATACAGAGAAACTTTTTACTGGAAAAAAAATATATTTGAATATAATTAATGAAATTCAGTATCCTTATATATTTATATAAAACGTGAGTTTATGAAAAGTAAAAATTTGTAGGAATAAGACTATATAGGTATGTAATATACAACATGTAAAAGATATATAATTACTTTAATAATTAATTTATTTTTTTAAATTTAATACATATTTTAAGATCACATGATGAAGATCTTGTGTGTTAATTTGGCAACTATTTTTATGTATGATACATAATTTTTTCTGAAAATTAAAAACGAATACTGTATTATTTTATTGGTCGGTATCTGGTTGTATCAATCATTTCTTTATCTATATAATTGCTTGCTTTTAACAAATACTACATATTCAAGTATGTACTATACACACGGGTGTGATTCCAAAAACCAGCATGCAATCCTGAAATTTAACTTTGTTATCTTGCTAATATCTTTTCTGATCATTCTTTTGGCTATTAATTGCACGAATATGGGATTGATCTCACTCTCTCATCTTGAGTCGGATACAAATTGTCATTTGATTAATTGTTAAATGGCCCGTATAGTGGCCCTGCATGATGCATCGTTCCACCAACATCACTATGGTTTTTAGTTGAAAGCTTATTTTCCACGTAACTTTTGTTTCCATCATCTAAGACGTAATTTTGTTTTGACTTTCTCGGGCTGCTCATTGCTGATAACGCCTCCTATCAATAACTGTTTAGTCTACTTCCTGTTATCTCTTTCCTTTTGTTTTGTTTTTTTTTTTACAAGAGAGATTGTAAAGTTAAGAAAGAATAATAGACTCATTAAAACTTAAACACGATTAAAACAAAATGTTTCAAATAATTATAGTACGAGACATCTCTTTCTTCTTTCGTACTTATTGATTAAACTTCTAAGTCTACACCCAAGATAACCAAACTAAATGAACATTTCCAATGTAACAAAAAAATTTATATGTCAAGTAAATGGAACCTGACGATGAGCAGTGGTAACAAACAAATTAGCTAATAAGTATAATGATTGAACAACATCTGTCGAAATTTTTGAAGTACTATATTTGGTAATTTTAATATCATAACAAGGAGACGGGCTGAAAGAATTTAATTGTAACTAACCAGCCTCAACCGTGCGGTAATCATATAGTACTATATAGTACACCATCCGGCCTTGCGAATTCCATTCGATCACATGATATAGGAAAGTAATAGTCAGAGATCTGCCAGTTCTCCCCTCTCCGATTCTTAATGATTGTCTTTGTGGGTTGACATTCAAATATTACTTGTTGCTCGAGATTGACAGAAAAACCTTCAATTGACCTTTTTTTTCAGCATTAATAATTTTGTTCATAATATCCAAAAAATAATAGATACTTTACAAAAACACTCTATCACAATAAAACACGTGATCACAGATCTTTAACCAAAACGAAAAAGATTGGCGGTCAGAGAGAGGAGGACAGAAGAAGTGTCAATAATGCAACAATAAAGAATATTTTTGTAACAACGTTGATTTTTTCTGTAACAAAAAATAACGCGATAATTTTTGTTGAATATTTTATCAATCTTGTTGCAGAAATCAGTAAAACCGTTGCATTATTGACACTTCTTCTAATCAATTTTCTCTATCCGTACACCCGTGCCCTAACCAAAAAACCCTTTCCGATACCTTCCCTAAGAACAACACCTTCAATACTGTTCGAAGAAAAAACGGCCACTGACGATAATTAGTTGTGAGCTTGCATTTATTATACTAGGTTGGCTTTACGAATTAGTCCCTACCACAATCATGCTGAACAGTTGAAAGTAGATAATGGCACGGTACATCCGAATGATTTAGAGACTGCCCGCTAAAACTTGCTCAGTTTTTACGCTGAATCCTACCACGATCGTTATAATTTATAAGTTTAATTAGGAGATAAACGTCATTGCTTAGAAATCTTTACATGAAACGCTATGACGTAATAACCATCGCAGGGATAATGGGGAAAAAAAAAAGGAAAAGGTGGAAAAAGGTTACACCAAGAAAGAAAAAAAGTTACCCACTAGTGTGTTTGGAGTCTTTTGCATGTTGTGATCGTGGAAAAAGAGCTACAAAGAATTATTGTGGTGCGGCCTTTATTTGACTCTAATTGAAAAGACTGTTGTTCTTCTGCTTTTACTCTGAACAGTTATGGGTTTGAAATTCTATTCTTAAATGTTGTATCTTCACCACTTTGGCAGCCATGAAAAAGTTTTGGATTTTGGTCAGACTTGGCTACAAGGATACCTAGGGTAGAAATGCTTCCACGTTGCTATATTGGATGCAACAAGTTCTCAGTTCTGGATTGAAACAAATTTAGATTCTTTAAGCCTGTGTTCGATAAATCGATGTATCGATTTAACAAAAAGCTATATAGCTTTTCGAGTTTTTCCTATTACAAATAATTTTTTGTGTGAACTTCTAAGATGCATTGAGTCCACCATGAAGAATTGTACACTAACCCAGTAGGATTTTAAATTTGATTACATTCTTGATGTTTCATAGTGGACTAAATACGCAGTAAATTAATAACAACTTGCCATATTAACGATATCAACAAGTTTTTGTGAAGTGAAAAAAGCAATATACTAATATTTGTTTGGGGTGCAATTTTCAATGGTGGATAAGTTAAACCTAAGCATTCCTCGATTTATGGTTAATTAGGCTAATTTTCAACCTTTTGATGATGGACAAGATTGCTGCCCTTTAGTTAATTACTTTTCAGGTGTAATAATAGTGGGGCTTTACTATCATACATTTTAGCGTGGAAAAAACCTGCTCGAGATGAGGTTTAATTTTTCAAATAAAACCTTGTAAAAAGTCCCAGATAAAGCCTGAAATACTCCGTAGATCAATGGCCAAACCATTTTTGCTCTAACTTTATTAAACGTGGAAGACCAATGATGTGCGTTGTGCCCATGCGACAGCTCGTTAGTGGCATAATTCAGTTAGCAATCAATACTTAGTGCTTGAAATAATTTCTAGCTACCGCCATTTTAGCCCAAAAAAAGAAAGAGGCATTCAATCAGTGGTGAAAGTGGATTTAGCACTTTGGCGACAATACATATAATGCCGATATCAGTCCGAGTTCAATGAATACTCGTCGATAACTATATTAAAATAAAACAATAATTGGGGTTGAAAGATTACACGAAATGGACCAAGGCTTAACAATTTGCGTATACCGAGGTAGGCTTTAGAAGAATCGAATAATTATATTTTCAAAGAGAGGTGCCATACCGAGCCGTATGTTACTATCAAAGTACAATCAGATACTATTTTAGTATAATTATATTTATAAAATATAAATAAATAAATTTAAAATTTAAAATTTAAATTAGATAAATATTATATTAAAATTTAAAAGTATAAATTTTACATGATATATGTTAAAAAATAAAATTTTTTAGCTTAAAAATTATTTTTAAAAAAATATATTTTTACACAAATAAATGACATAATTATATTTTATTAGTAATAATTTGTATTTCCTTCCGCACGTGCGGCACACAACTTTTCTCCATTTTGAGATCACAATATCCGATTCTAGAAGCCGACAAATTCGGAGTCCCAATGTTTCCCAACAGTTGGAAAAATATATTAACAGATAGTCATACTAATTTGTTTTAAAAGGATAGGATTAAGTTATAATTAAAAGGTTATGATTTTTTAAAGAAAGAGACGTAATTTTTAGTAAGAGGAGACATAATTTTTTTATGAGAAGAATTATGACTTTTAATAGAAAAAGATGCGACTTTTAATAAAAAGAGACATAATTATTGATAAAAAGTAATGCGACCTTTGAAGGAGAGACATATACTTTTAAAAGGAATCATAACTTGCCGCAAGTGACTATTTAAAGTCTATAAAAAAAAGTTCTAGTAGACTCAACGATTGGTACGTTTGTTAAGTCATTTATTCTTTTTTCAAAAAAATTTTTCTCCTTATATTTAAAAAATTTTTATAGCGGGTTTAGAAAAAGTATTACCTACAAACTCAAAATTTTGTAAATCGTGAAGTAATTTGTCATAAACTCTACGGTAATTTTAAAAAAGATGAGTATTATTTTAAAAATAATGATTATTCACGATATAAAATTTACTTGATTCCTACACTCTTTTCCAAACATAACATACATGCGCGAGGAATCTGATTCCATTAATGTGACTCTGCATGTCAAATAAGGCATGTTCTCTAGAGATTGCTTGTCAGTGTCACTCTGAAACACCATAGAAATTTTTCCGAGAAAGGTTAATCGGACGACAATTATATTACCAAAAGGTTGCCACACAATGTTGGCTTGAGCAGTTTGAAGGACAAATTTTGTTGTAACTCCTTCAACGTCAATAGTCCGTTCCACAAATGGGCCGTTAATCTTCATTTCAACGTTAATTTTATTGAATGTGATATGAAAGGCTACTTCTTTTTCTCCTACTCCAGTTTATTCAGTTGCATGCTTACCAAATGAGAAGTTCATTACAAGTACACAATCTCTTATCCCACTTTTTAAAATAATATATGAATTTGATTTAAGAAATAATATCCGAGTTCGGTCTTATAAGCATTAATAATTGACAATTTCCTATTTAAAGTGATAATTTAGTAGTAAATCGATGCGTTGTCCTTAATATTAGTCTAAATTTGAGTCTCTTCACTATTATCGACCCCATTAAAATGAATTTTGTTGTTGAGGTACAGTATTGAGTTCAATATTCATTAAAACTGTAACCGAGTTTGAAAAATGCATGTTTGGTCATATTAGTACTTGAGTGAATGATTTTTCTTATAAAAGAGATTGAATGAGAGTTTAATAAGTAATCTAAATCTCAAGTTATGAGTATCATAATATACATATCGACAATATAATTTTGTTTTATATAATTTTTTTCCATTAAAAAAAATTGTGGACAATTAATGACAGTATTTCGTGGGCTCTAGGAAGAATTGGTTACCGAAGTCAACAGCGAGTTGAGAGCAGGAGACTTTTGGGAGGTTTGGTGGCTACAGAGAATGTATCTGCATTGACCAGTGATCTGCTTGGAACTGCACTAATGCCAAGAATATTGTCGCCCAATTATTGCTGTAAGTCCTGTTGGTCTTGGGACATTCTCTGAATTTTAAGTATTCATTAGGTCTATAATTCAGTAAACTCGGCATGTGAAGCATGGACCCAAGAACCATTACATTATGGGAATACTGTTCTTAGCATCACATTTTCATCAACGACTCGCAGACCTCTTTTTTTTTTTTTTCTTCTGTAAAATCGATTAAAATTACAACAACATTGTACCAAAGTAAGCGCGTCCTGCTATTTATCAGGTTTATGGAATCAAAAGCTAGAGACCCACAAAAAGGATGATCGTTAAAATGAAACCAGAAACAGAGCCACCGACAAAAATAGGAGGGACACACTCAGTACCCTCGTTTCCAGTGGCAGAGAATTTGCAAGAAGCTATGACCACTCCATGGATGCAAAATCAATGGCTCCAGGAAAATTCGTATGGAAATGTCAAATCTACGTAAGTGGACTTCTGGGAGGTCAAACGATTGATAACGCCCCATTGGAGCAAACGAGGATTGGTACAGATTTAGATAAAAGGATACATTTTTTTTCAAGAATTGATATGTATATATATATATATTTGTTTTGATTGATATGTATATATATGTATGTGTATATGATTTCATGTATAAATTAAATTAGCATTTCAATCTCAAGCCATTCCACTTGGGAAAGCACTTATATTATCAATACAATCTTAATATCTTATGGGAGATGCACCGAATGGTATCGACAAGAGAGCATTGAGAAAAAAAAAAAATGACAATACAAAATGAAGAAAATTTCATAAAGGAAGACACAACAAAAAGAAAACCACTTCTAAGAACATTAAACATTGCCCAGCACCAAAATTTCTCATCAATGTGAAATGTTGCAAACTGCTGTCCATCCTTTTTTCCTCCCGTCCTCTTTGCCTCTCTTTTTGTATGAAACAGGCAATTTGTAGCTCTTGCAGGTCCTACAAACGTAAGAGTATCATGCACTGACTTGTCCTTTTTTTTTTTTAGGTGATTTGCAGCTTTCCTTTTAACTTAGCTCTCTAATTTTCCTCACATCGCTGTATGTGGGTTCCTTTCTAGTTTCAACATCCCACATATTTGTCGGATTCCTGCTGGTCCAACCGCACCAAAATGCCAGTATAAAGTATTTGGGGGAAGGATATCAGTTGTGTGCAAAGGCAATGGAATAGTAACGTGCATTTCGAGGTGGTCCAAAAATGAAAATTGTTGCTGGTGGACCTTCCAGAAAGGCATCGATTCCTCTCTAACCCATGCCTACTTTAGCATGATTAAAATTATCATCGATTGAATTAAGTTTACCCAAAACCCTCAAAGGTATAATTTTCACTTCCCCTAGTCGTAGAGCATCGTGGGTACGTAATAGCCAGGTATATAATTATGGTGCCAATTCGACTTGTGTGTCTCTTTCAGATCCAAAGGTCCATTGCTGGGCTACCCGCAATTTGGATATCCGTTTGCCGCACTTTTATTTTTTGGTTGACAACACCCCCAACCCCGCCCCCACAAAGAAAGATTCTGCAGGTTTCTGTAATATATGGGTGCATGTACATTCATAATCAGGCCACAAAAAAAAAAAAAAAAAAAAAGGAAAAAGAAAAAGAAACAGAAAAAAAGGAAAAAGATCAATTAACTATAATCCACTATGAGACAAAAACCTTTAGTCCTGCTTTTAGTTGCTAGAGTGGATCTAATCTCCAGAAATCGTATCGGGTGTTTTGTATGTCAATTTTGGTTCTCCTGAAACATTGATAATTACTTGGATATATGCACATACTGCTTTGAAAATTTCTTTTTATTGCAATTTGCTGATATGTTTCCACTTTGCACACGCAAAGTTGACAAGTAATGAAATGAAAGAAATATAGATCGAAAGATGTTTATGTTTTATGAGAATTTTTAATTTAATTCATATTTTTTATAGATAAATATTATTTGTAATAAATATAATGAATGGGTTGTATCATGTAAGACGATAAATATAAATTTTATCCACTAAAAAAAAGTGCAATTAACAAACACTGTTGTTTGAATATAGTATTATGTTTGCTGTTGTTATACTTCTTTTAATGAACTTTTTTTTTTCTCATATCTTGCATAATTCAATTTTTTGGTATGTTCATTTTCGCTAAGATTTTTCCTTTTTTTTTTTTTTTTAAACACATCGGCTTAGCGTCCATACTAATATTGGATGCACCAGACAACGAATTTCCTTGCAAATTTATAGTTTCAAAATAAATATAATTTCCGTATATTAATCAAACAGAAATGAACTTACGGAAAGGCACCGGGAAGTAACGAACACACCGATACATTATACATATGGACCGAAAAAAAAATATGGACCGAAAAAAAAAAACAAAAACCTATATGTTATACATACATACATGTGAAAATGGGATTGCATTTATTGTCATTCTAAATGATTGTAAATTTTTTTAATTGAGTTCTAAATTTTTAAAATTTTTTAATTGAGTCTTATATTTTTTTTATTTTTTTACAAATAAATCATTCCATCAACAAAAGTCATTCAAACCGTTAAAAATGAATGTTGATAAAACTCAAATGAATAAAAAAAAAAAGCCTGAATACAGTTTTTTTTTTTATGTTTTCCTGTTTTAAATTTTTAAAAAATAATTAAAATATTTAAAAAATGACAAAAAATTTTAAATATTACAACAAGAAAATAAAGAAACCATATTTTAATATTCTAAAAGAACAATTAAAATATTAAAAAAAGGTAAAAATTTTAAATATTACAGCAAGAAAATATGGAAGAAACTATATTTATGATTTTTTTATTCATTTTCATTTCATCAACTTTCATTTTTAATAATTTAACCAACTTTTATTAATAGAAGGACCGATTTGTAAAAGAATTGAAAAGTATAAAATTTAATTAAAAAAATTAAAAAATTTAAGATTCAAGTAACAATTTTTTTTTTTGAGAAAATAAGTAAAAAAATTTATAAAAATTTAAAATTAAAATAAATATTATTTCTTGTGAAAACAGAATATTTAAAATTGGCCTTGATGGATATTCCTCCAACAACTAAGGCCATTTTTGGCAATTTTTTCAAGAGAAACAAATTTTTTTTACTTTTTCTCTTACAAATTATTATTTATTTTCTTTTTCACAACTTTTTAATCATTATTTTTTATCAATTATAATATCATCATTAATATATTATTATTTATTTATTTATTTTTATTTTATTTTTTATTCAATTTTTTACTAGTTAATCACATCTTAAAAAATAATGTTTTTTTAAATGAAAAAGATAAGAATATTTTAAAGGCATGGAACTCCCTATTGAAGAAATAAAATGAAAAAGAAAGGGCGGCGAGAATTGGACTGGGACGGGACGTTTGATGGACTAGCTGGAGCTAGTCGAATGGCATAGTTAGTGGCAGAAAATGTGGATCTGCAAGAGATTTGAATGTGAATTGTCCCGATCGGTCGGCGATTCGATTCTCATTGCAAGTTCCGTACGAGATAAAAACACTTATCAGTTCTCACCAAGGATTCTTGATCACTTCCCCACTTGAAAATTCGCAAGTTTTTTACTTTTCTTTTTTCCTTTTTCTCCGTTATAAGATTTGAACAAAGTTTCTTATTAAAGAGTTCAACCACTTTATTGTTAAACCATGTAATTATTAGTTGTATTATAATATATATCATTTATTTTTATTTTTTTATAAAAAAAATAAAAGTGACACTCAGTATCACATTAAATAGAATTAATACTATTTTATTACGTATAATAGATAATGGCCGTTATATTAAATTATTAGACGCATATGTTTTTGAAATCCAACAATAATCATCATACCACTCTCACAAATACGTGAGAACGGACGAACATTTAGATCACGAGATCACACCGATTTGTGGCAACGTCTGCTTTTATAGTTTTATCTTCAAGCTGTACTGCTGTTTATTTGATCCCTTGCCTGACCACGTAGTCACAAAATCCTTATCTTCGGGGATATGGGCCTCACTTGGAACCACGCTTCTCTTTTTATCTTTTCCGGGCCAACCGAGATTACTCCAGTAGACCATGTACGATGTTGCATTGACGGAAACTTTCTTTTTCTCCATCGTGACCCAAAAAAGAAAAAGAAAAAAGGAAACTTTCTTCTTCTTTCTTTTTTTTTTGGGTCTATACTTTCTTCTTCTTTCTTTTTACATATCTTGTCTTTTCTATTTCCGAGATGCGTTGCCCCATGATCTCAAAAAAAGGAGATGCATTGCCCCATTGTCCTGTGAGTTATGGTTTGGGGCAGGTTGGGCAGCGGAACCATGGAAACAATGGGAGATGTATCCTCTTGCTCGAGGAAAAATTTAAAAGAGAATGAGAAAAATTTGACATTTTTTTTTATTTTCAATTAAAAAAATTCATTAGCTTGTTTAAAAGACAAAAAAAAAAAAAAAAAGAAGAAAGAAAACTTATTATTTTTTAATTTCTTTTTTTAAGCTCATTTTTTATTTTTCTAAATTTCAAGACTTTGAACCTTCTTTTTCTTGTCTTGTTAGTAATTAAGAATACATGCATGTACGGGAAGTCCTAAATTCATGGTTATTTTTGCTCAAATTATGAATTTATAAATAATTTAATCATGTCATAAACATTGAGAGAATTATCGCATTCAACCCTTTGTTAGGAATTGACAATCTGTTGAATACTTGAATTGACGAAGAAGAAGAAGAAGAAGAAGAAGAGGAGAAAAGATTATAAAAAGAATCATGGCCTTGTGGGCAAGCCCAATATCTCGGTCCGTAACTGGAGTTTTTGATGGTGTAATTGGTGGCATGATTTTTGCAGTTAGAGAGAGAGAGAGAGAGAGAGAGATCCAACTTCTCATGAACGTAACTGGGCTTTAGATTGGGCTTGGGTCTTGGGGAGTGAACAAAGGCAAATTTACTTGGACAATTTAACCGGCTAGGTTTTCAATATCCTATGATCAAGAATGCCTTACCCTATGACCAAAAGAAAAAAAAAAAAGAAAAGAAAAAGAATGGCTTACTCTGGTGGAATTCAAATTTAAAATTTTTTATCCAAAAAAAAAGTAAAATTCAACAAGAGTATAGCTCAATCGGTGTAGAGAGCCGTCTTTAAGTTAAAGTTCTCAAGTCCAACTAAAATAGCCAAATAATTATAAATAAAAAAAAAAAGTGAAGAGCAAAATTCTCATGGTAAGGACGAATGATGTAAAATTTATTATATGAAATTAGAGTGCTATGACTAATGGATAATTGGATGAATAAATGAAATAAAAATAAATAAGTTTTTAGATCTGTCAGACTTTCATGATTATTTTAGTATTATCTAAAATTTAATAATTTAGTATAATTTATTATGAAATCAAGTTTAGTCGAATTTAACCAAGGGCCAACTGTTCTTTAAATAACAAAGTACCTCGGGAGACGAAAGCTGTCTTAATTCCTTCATGATTGAATCACACATGATAATACTCAGAATCATGTTCAAAGATTCATTGAAAAGGATACGATACTTGTTAATTGAGTAGGGCTATCACATTAACATCCTAAGAAACTAATAATAGCTATTGTCAAATTTTTAACTCTTAAAATTTGATCTTTCCAAGAAGGGAATGTAATTCTTCGCATGTGAACAATGAATTATAAGTAAAATAAATAAATAAATAAAAATAAGACTACATGGATACGTTTAGTAAAAAATATAAAAAATATGCAGTTAATTTAATATTATCTAATAATTTATCTATTTTTTATTTTTTTAAATTCAATACATATTTTTACGATTTAACAGTCTAAATCACTGTATACCAATTATATTTCTACTTATGCTGTCTATACAATTTTTTGGGTTAATTTCAAAAAATAATATCATATTTATATTTTTTAACAAATCTAGCACAACTTTTAAAAATTAACAAATTTAGTACAGTTTAATTATTTTCTAATAAATCTAGTACAATCTTTAAAAATTAACAAATCTAACACAATTTAATTATTTTCTAACAAATCTAGCACACTGTCAATTAAAAATAACTGAATTCCTCAGTTTACACATATGCACATATAACATTTATGAGTTTTAAACTGTATTAGATTTAGACGTAGACGTGTCATATCTGTATACTAAAAATTCAATTACTTTTAACTGGTTATTTTTAACTAACAACATGCTAAATTTGTTAAAAAATAATTAAATTGTGTTAAATTTGTTAATTTTTAAAGATTGTGTTAGATTTGTTAGAAAATAATAAAATTATATTAGATTTGTCAGTTTTTAAAAATTATGTTAAATTTGTTAAAAAATATAAAGATAATGTTATTTTTTAAAATTAACCCTAATTTTTTTGATGAAAAAAAGGGCATTTGCTAGGAGCGGCTTTGATGCACATTTTGCAAGGGAAAGCAAAAAGGGGCATAATGGCTTTGAGCTCATGACGAGCGAATTTAATCAAGGACTAAAGTGCAAGTCTTTAGTCAGTGGTCACAATGCAATCCAAAGAAGGTAATAAACATAATGACTTGCCCTTCATTTTTTTTGATACAATAAAAATCGTTATATTAATATTTATTGAAGTTATATACAAGATTGACATAAAGACGTTGAAAATACCTGCGTAAAGTAAGAAATGAACATAGCACTAACGACCTACACCAACTATAGTTGAATTGACCTTTTACAATCAAGGCATACAACCCGTATAGACACGATCCTCTTTCGAAAACAAAAATCAACTAGTAACTAAACTTACCTAACCACAAGTAGCTAGTTAGATCTAATCTGGTTGAATAAATCTATCGATGGCAGAAAATACCGCACCTTCGCATACCTGTGATTAAATCAGTGAAATATCTTTGACACCGATTTGCAAAATAACTAAACTACGGACAAAGGACGAACAACATAACACTCATTTGGACAACACAAAATATAATAGTTTCCAAAGACTCCGGTGGAGGCAAAAAATATTCTGGGAGGCGACCATGGCGGCGATGGAGGCCACTGCATCTCGGTGGAGAAGGATGATGGTGGCAAAGATGAGGCCAGCTGCAGCGGGGACCGTGGCGGTGAAGGTGGCGACGTCAACAAGTGGTGCGGCACCGCCTGCGGCCATTTCAGTAGCAACAGAGTTAGCACTGGTGGATGCGCCGGTGGTAGGTAAGGTAGCTCCAGCGACAAGCACTGGCTCGGGGGAGAAGGCGCTGGCGATCGGCAAAATGGTGTCGGCAGAGGAGAGTGCGGCCTGGATGTCGTTGCCGGCAACAGAAAATGCAGCAATGATGGCCACTAAAATGTTAAAACAGCAGTTCGGCCGGAGGGGAGCCCAAAACTAGTTCTGGAGGGGTCATGGGTAGATTCAACTGACCTAGATCTAAAGAAAAAGAAAAGACAGAAGAGAGAGCTAGAGGTTTTTTCATGGAGGGGAAGAGAGATATGGAAAGATGAAAAAAAAAAAAAAAAGAATAGAGGTGTTATATTCAGCACCTTTGAGAAACAGAAGGCAAATTGGGAAGTAAGTATATATGCACTTTCATTCTTTTGCCTAATATTTCATACACGTTTGTTTATGGGCTTCCTTAAATGACAACTCAACACAATGTGTCAATTAACAAACCATCCACATAACCATGGGTCAAACGTGTCAATCATTTGGGTATCTAGACATCAGAAACAGCAATATAAGTGTATTCACGTTCGAATTGAACTCTAATTGTGCGAGACCGAGACTTAAGGCATCACTTCGCTCACTTTTCTTCCAAATTGGTTTATGGACTCAAGCGCTAAGGCACTACTGTACCTTATTTTTTGTAGGTGTATATATATATATATATATATATATATATATATATATATATATATATATATATATATATATATATGAATAATTAAACTTATGATCCTAGGTTGCGAATTAACGCGTCTAATAATTTATTTGGTATACTTAGGATCCTCGGAGACCACCAGACCGTCACTTGTGCCGAGCTCGTAAATCCCGAAATAGCTAAATCACTATGAGTAATTCTGACACGTATAATGCGCTAGGTTATCTTGTTTGTTTATTTATATTATTTGATATAATTTTTATCTGGTATTTGAATGATCATTTTCTATGGTTTAAATTAATAAATTATATTTTAAGTGATAATCTTATATAGAAGAGAGTGAGTTGTTGTATTTAATTATTATTATTGATATTTATGCCTGTTTCTTGTGACCATAAATATTTAAGGAATTGTTACTGTTGAAATTTAAGATAAGCATGGACATATCGAGTTGAGATGGGTTACTAGGTACTCAGCTACTGGAGGCTGCGGTAGACAGTGTGCACACTGAGCTTGTATTCGTGATACACCTCAGTAGATAGATGACCACTATTGGCCGTGATGGGGGAGTGACAGTGTTGGCTGGCTAGCTTTATGAAGTGTTTATTATTATTCGATACGCCTATTGCTCTGCTCTCTAGTTATGTCCGTGAGATATTTACTTGACCTATGATCTGGAGTTACACCTGTATTGTTTTAGACATGTACTTATTTACTTAATCTATCTTGATGATAGTTAGTATATTTACTCTCCCATTTTATACGCATCAGGTTTATTCACTGAGATATCTATATATCTCACTATTTATTTTCCTTTCTAATATTTTCAGGCTTTGAGACCCAAGTCCCTAGTACACGATCGGAGCGTTCCTAGAGGCTGCTGAGGTTACTTCCTTGTATTTATGTGTTTATTTATATAGCAGACCCCACTAGTACGACTTCTTTTGTATGCCTGTATATACGTTTTGGGTTGTGATACTAGGTCTAGTCTGATGGACATTGGATTTCTAAATGTTTGGGCCTGTACTATCGTTTATCTATGATGAGCGCTTGTGTTGTTTCTGTCCCTATTTTAAACCGAGACTTTTGTTTTTGTCGTTCCCTTAATTTAAGGTTTGTGGTTGTCTCGAGGTGGAACCACCATTCGAGATAGTCGCGCCGGTCACATACTCCAAATTGAGATGTGATAAGAGGGAAGAATGAAAACAGGAGGAGAACTAGAAAGAGGGGTGGGGGGGAGGGGGTGGCTGACGGTGGTGGCTCTCCGGCCACCACTGCCAGCCAATAGGGAAGCTAATTATTTTTGAAAAGGACAAAGATTTTAGAGAGAGAGAGAGAGCGAGAAAAAAAAAAAAGCTTAAAGAGAGACTTCTGAATGACTTGCCCTTCATTTGATGGAAAAGTTTACGTGCCTCACAAATTGTGTTTATACAATTTGGTCATATTAGACGATAAAATACAATTAATTATTAATTTAATATAATTATATTAATTGTTTTTAAAAAAATTTATTTTTTAACAAAAACTTTTAACTTAAAGCATGTATAATCTATATTTTAAGTTCTAAAATAGCACTAAGTAAAATACAAACACAACAGATGGTGAAGGTAAGAAGTGTCAGACAAGTGTTAATACATGATGAACATGTGTGAGACACGGCAAAAAGTGACTAAATAAAATTTTAAAAACAATTGAACGCACATGTCTAATACTAAAATTAGAAGTGATCGGACACATTTTGAATTTTCTTTAACTTTTAAGAAAAAAAAAACAATTTTTAACAAAAAAGAAATTGTCATCCTTCTCCTTTACATCTTTATTTCTTCTTTCTGTTCTTCAGAATCCCCAAGTGTTGGTGCCAAATCCTTACCAAATCCTTCCTCCGTTAGGAGACATCGCCACCTCGAATCCATCTCTGCCTCTCCTTCCACCAATATTATGGGTTGGCGACTGTAACCGTGGAAGTGATCCTTGTTTTTTTCACCACCATTTTCTCCTTGACTTTTCTACTTCTCCTCTATGCAAAGTATTGTAAGTGTGGTGGTGGTGGTCGTGATGCCGACGTCATTTATAATGACAGTAGCGGAGATGTGTCCCTACACCTATTCTGGTTCTTTAAAATTTGTTTATTTTATTTAAAGAATTGCTCAATGTTATATATTGCGTGCAGGTAAATAAAAAAATTTATTTTATATGATATATATATATATAGAGTCATATTTCAATCATGTTTGTACCTTAATTTTTTTGAGGATAGTGTCACGGTGTCCGTTCTTAATATATAATGTTCAATTTAATTTTAAGTTTTAATTTTATAATTATTGTTTTATATTTTTTTAATATAATTACACTAAATTAGTAATTGATTATATTTTTATACTGAATATGATTAAATTGTATAGGGTCTATTTGGTTTGTACATTACTGATTGTTAATTGCTATTATTAATTATTTTTGTTGATGAATAAAATAAAATTGTAGTATTTGGTTAAATTAATACTACTTATTGTTGTTATCATAGTAAAATTACTTTTTAGTATCCATGTCTATGTGAAAATTGATATGCTTTTAACTAGTCTAATAAAAATGTATCTTATGTATTTATAAATAAAAATTAATTAAATGTGTGATTTAAATCAATTGAATTTACCTAATAAAATTAGTATTTTTATTATTTTTTACTATACAAAAAATTGTGTTCAAAAAATTAATGTTATTATAACATATTGGGTATATAAATTATTTTTTTTATTTAAAAAAAAAAGAAAATAACACTTTTTGATTAAAAACTATTATTTTATTTTTCAGCTAATTTTTCCCGTTCCACCATGATTTTGTCGCTTTTGTGCGGTGACGCACAAGCGCCTTTTTTCTAGTTGGAAATGTAATTAGTAAGGATAACTTTGTAATTAGTTCATTTATTAGTTGCTAATTATTTTTAAAAATAATTTTAACCTTTTTTTTTATCAATTACTTTTTAAAACAAAAGATGTTCCTAGCAGCAGATTAAAAAATTTTATCAAATACTCTAACATCCTACTTTTTAAAAATGAACAACAACAACAAATGTAAAACACAAAACTAAACATCCCTATAATTACTCTGTATGACTGTATGGTACACAATATGCGCTCAAAAAGAAATATAAAGAGATACACAACTTTCTCTGTACGATGAGGAAAGGTGAGATCAAAAGAGATACGATGAAGCAGTTGGGGACGCGCACTTTGGCATACTTTCTCTATACTCGGCGGCTTTGTCTAAAATTGTAGGGGCAAAATAGTTTGCTAAATTTGTTTGGATGTCCAAACTTGTCGGGCTGGGGTGTTGCCAAGACCGAAGACGTTAACCGAACGCAATCACTATTGTCGCCCCTAGAGGTCGTTGTGTGCATTGTGCACTGTTATTCCAGTGTTATCAAACCCGGCTCCATTCGATGGATTTAATGGAAAATGTAGTGATTTAAATGTTAGATCAGATTGAATCACACAATTAAATAAAAAAAAGTATAAGATCCAATCAAAATTTAGTGAAATTCAGTTAAATTCAGTTAAACATGGTGATCCGCTAAAACTAAAATTTAGCATGATTTTTACTAATTTTAAAAATCACATTTTTTTCTAATTAAAAAATGTTGAAAGTTTTTTGGGTTCACTTTTTAGCATTTTGTGTGATAATAGTTTACTTTTCATTTCAATTATTAATAAATTAATATCTATTTGTTATCATAAATTTGTCATTTGATTTTTTTTTTCTATTACTCCTTAGTCATCGAGACTTAGAGATTGTTTTTCAATTCTCATAAGATGCAAGTTATCTAACAAAAAATGATTATATTAAATTAATACTAATTGAATAAAAAATACAAATTAAAATTTACAATGAAATTAGATAGTATTTCGAATATTATTCAATGAATATAAATAAAAATATTAGATTATAAAAATAACATACTGTTCTAATTTTTTTATATTTTAGAATCAAAATTTGTTTATTTATTACAATTTATGTGATGTGAATATTTTATTGAAATAATTTATTATTATTATTATTATATTTTTAATTAATTTTACAGCTAAATTAATAACTCAATGACCTTACTTTTTATCTATTTTTTTTTTTTGATCAAAACTTTTTATCTAAATTAATGGACGGGACGGGCGTGATAACTATTAAACTATGCTATTGTCCCATTGACCAGTCTCAAAAGTGCGTTGGGGTGACCCCACTTGAAAATCTGAACTTAACGTTAAATGGATCCCAGTAATATGTGATCTGGGCTTGGAAGAGGCCCGATATGATTTTACCTCCTTCCAACCTTGTGCGATCACGCGAGTCCTATAAGCACAGCCGGACAGGTAGTAGAGAAGGTTGGGTAGCATTGGCTGCTTTATTTGGCATTCACCCCCTACGTCTTACCAAAAGCGCAAAATTTGTCTTTATTTTTTTAAAATTTTATGTATTTTTATATTTATATTGTGTCATATTTGTGTCTCGTGTCTGTATTGAAATAACCTCAATCAAAATCTGAAATTAACGTCAGATGGATCCAATTAGTAAGTGATCTGGGCTAGAAGGCCCAATCTGATTTTACTTCCTTACACTATCATTGAGCCTTGTGATGACACGAGTCCTATAAGTACAGGTTGTAAACGTTGGCTCCAGGCTCATAGCCTCGACTACTCCATTAGGCATTCACCGTCTAGCCCTTACCATAGGCACCCAAAAAGTAACCAAATAGCGGCTCCCTATACTCCTTAGTTATAGAGCGAGCCCGGTTCTCGCTCTGGAGTTTGATACTGACAAAAAAACAAAGCAAAACAAACCCAAAAGCAAGCATTTCTCCCTCTCTTGAGTGCTCTTCTTCAATATGGAAGACACCATTACCGCCCCAGTAATAACAACTCGCAGGCCAGACCTCAGCAGAGGCGCCTGCGGCATCCATCTGCCAGAAAGCCCAAAAGCGCCAATGGAGTTCCTAGCGAGGTCGGGGAGCGTCTCCAAGTCTCTTTCTTGCACGGCCGCCCCCAACCATAGGTCCTCCGCCAGCATCTCCGCTTGCACCACCACTCCTTCCATTCCCGACGATGTCATCACCTGTGAGACCGCTGACGCGCACGCTAATAGTAATAATAACAGGATTAATACAGTTTCCGCCAACCAATCCTCTTTCGCTTCTTCTGCTACTTCTCTGCAGCTTGTCCTTGAACGTATAATGTCTCAATCAGTGAGTCCATTTAAACCTCATTTTTACTTTGCCTTTCATTAATGCATGAGAATGTTTTCATTTACGTGAATTTTTGATTTGGGTTTGCATGTGGTTGCAGGAAGTGTCGGCATTGACATCAAGAAGGCTCTCTCATAGCAGCGGGCCTTTGAACTTGACAGAGTCGGACAGCCCACCAGTTTCACCTTCTGAAGACTTAGACGAAGTCGTTAAGGTACTTTCCTAATTTCTTATGATGTTTTTTGAGTTTGTTTAATGACTATATTTTCTTAATTTTATTTTTTCTCTCGATTCTTTTTCTCAAATTTTTCAAGAATTGTCGTTTTATATGTATAAACTAAAAAAAAAAAGGTTAAACATTATTTAACTAATTGAAGGAGTGTCTTTCAACTATTAAATACAAGGTTAAAATCCTATTTAACAACATTTTTAATTTTTTTATATGTTATTAGCGTTTTTATAGATATATAAAAAAAAAAAAAAAAAAAAAGTAAACCGAATATCTTAGCTTTTCTCCAATCTCTCTCTAAACCATCCACGCCACCTCTGTCTGTTTCTCATTGATAACATGTGTGCGCTGGGTTATAGAAAACAGATCGGGCTGCTTTTGTCTTTATTCCCACGAAAGCTTTCGATCTCGTTAAGATCTTTCGAGGTGTCTTATCGACTAAGGTTTGATAGTCTTTGCACTTTATTCCAAAAAGAATCGCAAAGAAAACCCAAAAAGAGCAAAAAAGGCTGAAATTTCAGCTGAGCTATGACTTAAATGGCAGCCACAGACCAAGATTTTCTGTCCTAGGCGATCACATTAGATACTTTAGTTCTTGATTCTCGTTTCATAGTAACTTTAATGTGTCTTCTTTTGGGCCATTTTCAAAGAATTTTATTTTATACGAAGGATAATTATGAAACAAAAGAACCATAAAAAGCGTAAAAATTGCCCCAGCCGTATTAATTTTTCGTGTCTTTATATATATATATATATATATATATATATACACACACACATACATACATACACACAATTGGGTCAGTTGTATGATTTTGACTCTAAACTGTTAAGCTATTTTCATACGTTGGTTTATTACAAACAAGTTAAGCAACAAAGGGAGATCATCGATTTCAAATAACTTCAATTCTATCTGAAGTTCTGAACAATGCTTTTAAGCGGGACAGACAATTGAGCTGGAAATAGACAGTGGCAAAACTTCCAATCAGCCTTGCTTGCCTTGCAGTTGCACGTCTGAGGCAACTGTCCTGCAAAAGGCTATCCCTTCTCAGGCCTTGCGTGTAGTAAATACTGTTTCCTTCTTTAATGAGCATCTTCCTTCGCCTGATAATCGAAACCGTACGGAACACGGATGCCACTCCTATTTGTCTTACATGACGTATATAAATCAGGTTATCACTATATTTAATTTGTGACATCATCTGCACTGGGTTTTTTTTAGTTGTAAGTAGGGTTGCAAACGAGTCAATACGTTAGTTAAAAGTTCGGTAGTTCGACTCAGTAAAGGTCCGGTTCGGACTCGTTCATTTACTAAATGAGCGATACACGAACTTAAAACTAAAACTCGTTTAATAAACAAGTAGAGTCTGAACAATAGTAGGTTTGGTTCGGTACAGACTCGTGAACAGCTCGATAAATATATCATTAAAAACTCGTTTAATATATATTATTATGAGCTCGTATAATGTATTAATAATACTTAATTGCATCATTTAACTTTTAATATAAATACTAATGAAATTATAGTTGATTTTTTATTTGTTTTTAAATGCTTTCAACCTCTCAAATCTACCAAACCCGCTACTCCGAAAGACTCAAGTCCAACCCTAGTACATTATTCCTCCATTATTTCTTCCTGTCTCTATTTTTTTTATTTGATTTTTTTCTTAATTAAAATAAAATTGCATATTTGTTTTTTTTTGGTAAAAGAATATAAATTTTTTGGATTAGAGAAAATTAAAATACAATTAGGTAAATTGATTGATAATATATAATGTAATTAGTTATATATATATATATATATATATATATCAAGCTTAAATAAAAAAAAATTACCAACAAAACAAAAATCGAGCTGAGGTCGACTCGAGCTCAAGTTTCGATAAAATGTAACAAGTCAAACTTAAACTTTCATTTTTAAAGATCGAATTGAGTTCGAGTTTAGAAAAATTCTTAACGAGTCGAGTTCGAACTTGACGAAATTTGGCTTGACTCGACTCATTTGTACCCCTAATTATAAACAGTAAAGATTCGCATTCGGATTGTGCTCTGGAAAGTCACCTCCGGACAAATAAAAAAAAAAGCCCATCTTAATTTAATATATTCGTGTTGAATTTTTGATTTTTTTTATTTTAATGTATATGATATAAATTTTATATTTTAAATTATAGAATAATATTTATTTAATTTTAAAATTTAAATTTACAATTTTTTTAAAATTTCTTTTCGAAAAAAAAAAAAGAAAACGTGATGACCTTTAAAATGTCAGTTGTTGTATTTTAAAAATTATTCGGATCCCACCTACAGTTGCAAAACCGCACCCGGATAACCATGTTGAGCTACAGAATTGCAGTCTTACATTAAAAATTTGATATTGACTGAGTTATTCAGGCGAGCACTTTTGCCTTTCTAATATAATATTGGATGCTGCTACGTGCAATAAGGTGGTGCGGTAAGTAATACTTACCGAATTAAAATATTAATTTTTATAAAATTAAAATTTTTATAATAGAAAGTGTAAATATTATATAAAATAAAATTTTTTTAAAATTTCTTTTAAAGTAGTAAAAAAATATATTATATTAAAAATATATATTTTTAGTATATAAATTTCTATATACCTAATATTTCTGCACAATACTTGTATTGATCGAGCAGTATTTCCGCTCATATAACACCATGTACCCTTTATATAACGGAGGCCGTGCTAGCGCCGGGGCCGGAATCGGCACCCCTGCTGGAGGAGCCAAGACAGTTGGCAGGTGGTTAAAGGACAGGAAAGAGAAGAAAAAAGAGGAGACCAGAACTCACAACGCGCAGCTCCACGCTGCAGTGTCGGTCGCTGCTGTAGCAGCGGCAGTGGCAGCCATTGCAGCAGCCACGGCTTCTTCTTCCGCATTAGGAGGCAAACGATCAGTTAGCCAAGACGAACATGGCCATGGCATCAGCGGCCACATTGGTGGCCGCACAGTGCGTGGAGGCCGCAGAGGCTATGGGTGCCGAACGTGACCATCTTGCTTCGGTGGTGAGCTCTGCCGTCAATGTTCGTTCACATGATGATATCACCACTCTTACGGCCGCCGCTGCCACAGGTATTGGGTAATCCAAATTATTTGAATAAAAAACAATAATTGTTTTACTCTTTTGTATAACTAATTATATGGTGGAAATTAATTTCTTATTGTGCAGCTCTCCGTGGGGCGGCAACGTTGAAGGCAACAGCAGTAAAAGATGTCCTGAACCTGAATGTTGCAGCAGTAATACCAGTGGAGAGAGGTTTCGGAATCTGTGGCACAGGGAATATTGCTGGGCTTCCCAACCGGAACTACAGCGGCGAGCTTGTCCCTGGAGATGAATTTCTGGGTGCTTGTAGTATAGAGTTTCTCGCCAGGGGCGGTGAGCTTCTCAAACGTACCCGTAAAGGTAATGTTTAATTGTCTGTCTCATGTTCCAATATCCAATTTGTGTTGTTTGCTTGATACCTATTTACTTACAATCAGTCAGCATGAACATCATGTCCGCTGTGCAGGCGATCTACACTGGAAACTTGTCTCCGTCTACATTCACCGGACGTGCCAGGTGGGAATTGTCAAAACATTTGCTCGGCAAGCTTTAAGGTGCTACTGGGACAATCTCATTGTTTTCGTTTGTAATTTATCTAAAGGAAGTCATTTTTGTTGTAGGTGATGTTAAAGATGAAGAGCAGACGTGTAGCAGGAACGATCACCAAAAAGAAAAAGAGTGAGTTGTTTAGCTTTTCTCAAATTTTACGTGTCCATCACTGAGGACAAATCGGGCTTTTATCATAACCTCTCTGGAAATCTCAGGCCCCTTCCCTTCCTCTGTAGGGAGCATTTACATTGCACTTAAGAGGAGTTGTTGATGTTTTTTAATTAATTTTTTTTGCTGTTTGAAATGCAGATGTTGTGTTGGACGTGCATGGGAACATCTCGGCATGGCCGGGGAGACACTTGGTTGATGGTGGGAACCAGCGACGATACTTTGGGCTGAAAACAGCAACAAGAGGAATTGTAGAGTTCGAATGCAAGAACCAGAGAGAACATGACATCTGGACTGGAGGCGTCTCTAAGCTTCTCTCTGTTCTAGCCCAGAGAAAGAACAGAAATAGAAGTTGCGATTACAATTAGGACAATTAAAATTACTCGGCTCAACCAATCAGCCTTCTGAGAAAAACAGACTTAATCTCCGGGGCCTTACTTCGTCATTATTATCTTGATAGTTTCGGCTTGAGTTATTAAGGAAGTATCATGCGTGCTGTAAAGTCGTCGATTTGCGTAGACCAAATATCCTCTAAGTTTACTATATAAAGTAATATTCTAGTCATAAGTGGATACATCTATTCATGCATTTGAGTTTCCACAACGTAATTTCTTTACTATTGTCAGCTTGCCCTGCATGAACTTCAAATTCGTTAATGCTGAGATTGAATATAAAAAAACTCTGAGATTGAATATGAAAAAACTCATTCAACCTCAACAGTACTCGACTAATAAGCCTAATCCTGCAAGCATAGTTGAATAGGACATTCAAAAACTAAAATTACTTTGACTTCATCAACATATATATATGCATCTTTTTTTATTGACCAGAATGAAAATATACATCCTCCAGGCTTCCAGTCCTCTACTATACAAATATTCTAACCACGCCCATCGTCGGCTAAAGCGGCGAGGTTAACGTTTGCCGATGGTCCCAAGGACTATCATACACTGTGTATTGTTATACACCATGCCTCAACAAATGACGGAGAACAGATACTCGGGCATTTTCATACACCGTGCTTTTTGGACACTCTTTCACTTTACTGAGGCAACAGAATGAGTTGAGAAATGAGAATCCTGTAGCTCTTAAACTTTTATATTTCATTTCCCATTCTTTTTCTCCTGATGCCCATCTATTGCCGGTTTCACTTCCTATTTTGACTTCCTATTCGTAATTAAAACACGGCTCAATGATCATCGCAAAGCAGAGGAGAGTTACACCCCGACAAAAAATTAGGCCTAAACTCCACAACTCGCACAAAGCACACATTCAGATAAAAATAATAAAGCTGCACAATTTAGAGCGTGAAAGAGTGCAATAGCTTCAGGGGCCTAAGATTCAAGAAATTTCCACCTTTAGCAATTAACTAGTTATCAAGTAGGATGCAGTAACATCAATGACATTGACATCTACCCCGCAGACCAACACAAATCCAGGTAAAAAGGAGAAATGGAAAGAGGGAGACATATACAGGATTTAACAATTTCTTTTAATCGAGAAACAAAGAGATGGTCTAAATTCCAAAATAGTGAACAGCCTCAGGAATCAGCAGCTCTGAAGATGGTAAGCAGTGCGAGGAAAAGATTAATGATGTCAAGATACAGAGACACAGCAGCCCAAATATACTCATCGTAGGAAAAACGCTTGATTAGGTTGTCTGTGTCATAGACAATGTACCCACAAAATATGATTGAAGCCAAGCAGCCATAGATCATAACAGAGATTTTTCCAAGCGGGAAGAGAATCTGTAGCCAGAAACAAGAAACACGAATGAAAAGTTAATCACAATAAAATCACATGTGGAGAGGGATATAACAATTGTTGCCATAGTCAAGAGCAGGTAGCAGATGGGCTAATATACCTGGATCAAAGCAAATACCATAAGGACAATGACGGCACCAAACAAGAATGGGCCAAGGAAATTGAAATCGTGGCCTCTCCTTGCTGCCCAGAATGTGTATAAAGTAAGACTCACAACCACCACAGCCGTCAGGATAGCAGCTTCAAGGATTATCTTCCCTGTTGGAGGAGGAAACAACAACGTTCAACGAAAGTTATAATACTTACAGGCACACAATGCTCCTTGCTGCAACAGTGGCCAACTAATAATATACTAACAAGTAAACTATCTAGACGAAGATGCACTAGCATTGCAGCCAAGTAGCCCGCTGCGAGAGATATTTCACTTTCTAAATATGCAATGCGGCATTCCTTCATATGCACTACTGTAACCTTGCCGAAACATCAAATATCAATTATAACCCCTACTGCATGAATGGATATGCTTCAATTTCTATCCCTGTCTACATCTAAAGTATTCACCCTCTCTGCAAAATCGCGGACGGTCAAAGTAGATAACAAATAACCAACAATTTTGCTGCCATTGCTTGAATTTCATTGATTCTAAACAAGACAACAAAGAAGCAACTTCCAATTAAATCATCAATTTATTCCACAATGCACTTATTTCACCATTGTCAGTTCCTTTACATATCACCTCACAATAGCCATAATTCATTCAGATTCGCCAAATATACAGATAATTTATAAAAGCAAGTCATGAACCACCTTTCATAGACAAAAATTTTAGTTTGAATATTGTCTCCAATAGACCAAATTATTTACTTCAATCAGAATGAAATAGATGCATTCAAAAGCAAAGGAATAAAATAAGCAAGCCAAGACGGCTCTTACCGCTAGTGAATGCGCAAGTCAATCCGACGGCGAACCCCAAGGCAATGGTGAAAATCGTAAGGAGAAGGTAATTCACCGGATGTTTCTGGTGATAGTAGTACAACGGACACAAAACTGCACAAATTACCCACACCAACAGAAATTAGCCCCCACAACAAGCAACACAAATCAAATCAAAATAGGATCGAAATCCGAAAAGCGAAAAAAGGCATACCGATGAACGGCGTGAGGATGAGTACTATGTAAAGAGCCAAGCCGGCCGCGGTGGTAACAAAGAAGACTGCAATCGGACGGACAAAAACGACGGTCGCCGCCACGGCGATGGTGACGAGCAATTGTATGGTTATGATCGAATAGATTTTCCGAATGAATGCCCAACGGAGCTGCGGGCTCTCAAGCATCATCGGGTACAGAGGCCCGGCCCCGGCCTCGACGTCATCTTTCCGGAACGGCTGCGCAAACATCTTTTCGTCAAAGGAAAATCGAATTTTGCCGAAACTTCCTCTGTAATTCCAAGAACAAGATCGATTTGGCGTGCTTGGATGGCGAGAAAGAAACGGAAATGGAAAAAAAGGTTGGATAATTTTGGAGGCCGTTTTGATTTTGCAATCGAACGGTTTACGTGGGCGCCGAGAAACTTCAGGATGTCTCGCTGGACTCAACTGATGGATGACACGTGGAATATTCTAAAACGATCCAGACCTCAGTGGCCTATTCGATTTTTTTTTTCCCGTTTTTGACTTTTGTCTTTTCTTTTTCAGAGATTTGAATCTTGATATAGATATAGAGAAGGGAAGAAAGATGGGACTTGTTTAACAATTGGTGGCTGCTAATTAATTTTTCTTGATTACGTAAATATATGTATATATATATATATATATATATATATATATAATATAATTAATTTAATAATATTTAATAATTTATATATTTTTTATTTTTTAAAAGTTAATATATTTTTTATTATTTAATAGTCTATATTATTACGTATTCACTGTACTCTCACCTACACGTATCCACTTATCTTTTTTTTTACTTTTTATTTTTAATTTCTTTTATTTATTTGGTTTGTGACTATGCAATTGCTTTTCCTTTCTATTTTAGAAAATGGAGTGCGAATATTATGGATATGCAAGGATTATTTGGTGAGATTATAAGAATATTCTGTTTATAAACCATGAACTAGAATGGCTATTAAAAAGCATTAACTGTGGGACGCAACAGGTACCAAGGAGCAATTTTTCGTGGCATGCCAAGTTTGCCCTCACCGAAATGGGCGAAATAAAATGAAACCATGTAACTGGGGATCACGTCCTTTTCCCTTATTTTTTTAAATACATAACTTAATTTTAAATAATAATAAATAATTATAAATTTATTTATTTAATAATTTTTTGTTTTTATTTATTTTTTAAATTTTTAATTATTAAATAATTTATATTAATTTATTATTATTTTATTATTATGTGAGCGTGGCTATCTAATAATTATCTTTATTTCTCGAGGGAAGTAAAACACGCGGCCCTTATCGTTCCTCGCGCTTTGCTTAACCATGAAGAATATTACATATATAAAACATAAAAAACGAGTGCGAAGGCAAATCCGCCTACGTATCTCTTCAATACACGTCGAGTTTCAGAAACCTATCCCGCCCTTTACCCACGGTCTTTGACGTGTTGGAGAAAAGAGAGTAAAATGAAATGAATAAATATAAAATAATAATAATAGTAAACTAATAATTCTGAATAGGGGGAGGGCGAAGACTGTAAATACCATCTTGGTCCACAGTCTTATCTTATTTAAAAGAATTAATAAACAAATATATTACTAATTTTATCTAAAATAACAAATCTAACATCAATTTTAAAAATTAATAAATTTAACACTAATTTATTTAAAATAACAAATCTAACGCTAACTTTTAAAAATAATAAATTTACCACCAACTTTATTTAAAGTAATAAATCTAACATGCAATGATTTTTATATGAATATAATCTATCAGTTTTATTAATAGATTTATAAATATATATTTATTTTGATGACATGATAATGATAAAAGTTAATATCACATTATCAAAACAGATAAATTTCGTTTAAAAAAAGTTTAAAGAGTGTTAGATTTGTTACTTTAAATAAAGTTGATATTAGATTTGTTACTTTTAAAAGTTGGTGCTCAATTTTTTACTTTAAATAAAATTAGTGTTAAATTTATTATTTTTTAAAATTAGTGTTAAATTTATTATTTTAAATAAAATTAATGATATATTTATATATTAACCCTATTTAAAAATTCAGGAGATCGAACAAAATTGGCCAGGCTACGAGACGAACAAAGACCATTTGTCGATTGGGCTCGACTAAAATCACCAGGCCACAGGGTTCGAAGGAATGGTCTCTTTGATAGGACTTGGGCTTTCAGAGTTAGAGTCCACGAACAGGATTGCTCTACTGGTTTTGGGTTTTAAAGTATAGTCCACGAAACCAGCTTACTGGAGAGCCTCTTCTCATTTGTAGGCCTATCCCGATTTTAGCCCACTTCAACACTCTTTTTCTATCTTATTTTTCCTTTTGTTTTCTTGCATTTTTACACCCTTTCGGCGGATAATTTTTTGGTTTTTTCATATGAGCTTATGATACTAAGATTCAAATTGGTTCTTAAATGTTTTGAGGGAATACTAACTGATAGAAAATGTATTTTAGAAAATAATGAAATAATAACTGTATAATTGAGGACTAAAATTGAAATTTTAGTATCTGTAAAAGAAAAATATCAGCATATACAGATTTTGAAATTAAGAAACTTTAATTCTATAACCAGGTTTTATTATTCACTTTGCCATTACGTGAAAGTTTCGTTGGCCAAACTAGTATTTTTCACCTTAAAAATTAAGAAATTTGTGATGCATTATATTCCTTTGAATTTAGAAAATTCAAATTATGATTCTCTTGAAAAAGTACAGATGCGTCGTTGAGTGTAATTACTTTGAAAGTCTCATTTGCCACGCTAGTATTTGTCACCTTAAAAATTGATGTAGTTGCGAATGCATTATTTTCCTTTGAATTTAGGAAAGTCAAATTATGAATTTCTTGAAAGTACTCACGCTTCGTTGAATGTAAATAGTTTTTTTGTTGAAAAATTTTATATTGTTTAATACCTTATTCAACAGTCATTAAAGATAAGACAAATTTATTTAGTTATTAAAAATTCAAAATAAAGTCAGAGCAGCAGACGCATTCTATACCCATTTTTCATTCATGAGATCAGAAGATGGTATCTCCGATTTAAAAGAATTAAGTTTGTGATCCTTCGTCAGCTCAGGGTATTTTCCATTTAAACATGCTTAACGAGTTGTAACTAGATAAACTGGATTAGACTGGAAAGATTTTTTTTTTTTTTCCTTATTCTCATTTCTCAGGGCAGATAAGGAGGAGAACAGCAATTGCCCCTACCCCTTTGACATTATCAATATATATAGCATACTTGACTATGTAACAAGGTAGAATAATTTATCCAATAGTTGATATATATATTTTTTTTGAACTTAATTGATAATTTTTAAATTACGTTACATTAGTGCATTCATCACATTACTCTTACTATATTGTCATCAATTTTTTTTATGTTAATAGATATTTAATCCATCATTTAATGTGGTAATTACTAATTAGCGTTGTTTTGCCCCGTCAGATTTGCCGGATAAGACGTACATAGTAACCAATATCCGGAATTGAACTTGGGGAAACATTTATTTCGTTACGTTACGTAATTCCCCCCCTTTTTTTTTAACCATGTGCGTAATTCCCATTGCATCTTAGGGTATATTTATTTCGTATAAAATATTTTATAAGTTTTTCGTCATTTATTTCACGAAAAATATTTTACATAAATAAAATTTAGGAAAATTTTTTAGATTTTACAGGTAAAATAACTTCTTCTTTTACAGAGTTGAAGTTATTTTTAAGAAAAATACAAATTATATTATAAATAAGTAATAAAGAAAAATTATTATTTTTACTGTAAATATTTTTTTATAAATATTTTATAAATATAAATTATTTTATAACAAATAAACAATCCTTAACAAAATAATGCGTTCGAACTTTTTAATAAAAGTTCCACTTGGAGGACTGGCCCACCCACTTAACTTAAGAGATAAATATTAAAATAGTCCTAAAATTTTATACATTATTTTAATTCAGTCCTATATCGTTTAGTCATTTCAAATTAGTCCTATACCTTTTAAATTTATTTCAATTAAGTACACATTTCACACAAATACGTTAAGTAGCTTTTCTAGCCAACGGAAATATGGTCTAAAAAATCAAAAAACACCAATACGGAAAAAAACAAAAATCCCCCAATACACTTTTGATCATTAAGGTTGGCCCAAGAAAACCAATTACCAAACCTCCTAATTTGTTCCTTCAGCCACCTCAAGATTTCAGTTTTGTGAGTTTTTTGTTCCTACAAGATTCAGCATCTCTATAATAATGATTAACAAGAGAGATCAGGACCCAAACTGAAATTGTGATTGTTCTTCAATCACAAAAAATACAATGATCAAAAACGAAATTCTATTTCTATTTCCTTGTCAAATCACATTCTAAAGAAAACTCCATCCAAAAATACCAAAAGCACCAGAAAAGACCTTTAACAACTAATATTTTTTCTCTGTCATCGTAGGCTTGCTAAACCATATTTCCGTTAATCAAATTGGCTAGTAAACGTGTTGACCATAATTCCGTCCAAATATGTACTTAATTGAAAGAAATTTCAAAGATATAAGACTGATTTGAAAAAATTAAAAGATATAAAATTTAATTAAAAAAATTTATAAAATTTTAGGGCTATTTTGATGCTTATCCCCTTAACTTAATAACCGATAAGTATGGACGTGTAATGCCTTGCAAATTTCAAGTCAACTAGTCAAGAGATATTTGGTCAAAAAAAAAAAAATCTGGTCAAGAGAATACTGGTCCAAAACAAGACAAAAAGTCAAGAGAAGGGTCTAATTAGATACCCCATACGGGACAAGACCTATTTATGTCCTGGTAAACATTGGAGAGCGGAGGTTCTTGTTTTGAAGGGGGTGGGCCTTTCTCTTGACCCTTCAATTAGGAGGGCCTTCTTTGTGTTACCTTGTTCCGAACAAAAAAAAAAAAAAATTTCTGTCTTTCTAGTAAAACTTTCTTATATTGGTATCAATAATATTAAAACTATTTTTTAAAAAAATTAAATTTATCATAAAATGTGATTAATCATTCAACAAGAGGGGTTCGATGAGTAATAATTTTTCATTGTTTTTTTTGCTCGAATTTTTTTTTTTATTTTTGAATAATTTGTTACATATTTAATTAAGTTTGTTACACATTTAATCTGCCTGACAGTTTTTACAGGGGAAAAAAAAACTTCAACTAAAGTAGATGTTTAGGTCCACTAAAATAAAATCTAACATAAGCCAATCTTTTGGCCGAATTATTTTATTTTCTTTAGCTTATTGTTTCAGTTGTCAATTTGTTGTATAGAAAAACCAGCCCCGAACTTAAGTTTTGGATGAGATAATTCTATCTTACACATCAAATACATACTCATCCCACCTTAACGAGACAAAAAAAAAAAAAGAAAGACCAGTCCAAACATTGACGCCACATTTTCCAACATAGATCGAATAGAAGAAATGAGTAGGAAACTCCCAAATATTTGAAATGGTCTATGAAAAGCTAGTCAGCTATGCAGCTTTCTTACGGAAGGTTAATTAAAATTCAACGTGTTTTAATTTTCCATGTTACTTGATGAATAGATCAGCTCCAAATTTCCAAGTGACGCCATGGTGTCGGCTACAGAATTTTGATTAAATTGCATGCTTTACGCCACTAAATTGATTTTTCCGTGGATAAGTGTGGGACGACTAATCAATTTTCAAACGACAACAGCTGTGAGTACTATAAGAAAGATGGGAAGTGGGTCTAAAACTGCAACGCTGCTTTTGCTTTACAGAAATTCAGAGAACAAAATGTCAAAATTCTTGGTAACGCTACTGGTGATACTGCAATCGTGCCTGCTGGAAGCTAGGCCCATCTTGCCCATACCTTTTAAGACAGCCGAGTCGGCTTCATCGGCAACGCTTGGCGTTTTTAAACCAGGAAAACTTCCCACGACATACTTTGACGTTACATCCGACGATCCCACTTCGCCTCCTAAGCCATTGTTCATTGTTACGCCAATTACTGGTGGCAAATACCCTGTCATCTTGTTCCACCATGGCACATATCTGTACAACGATTTTTACTCTGATCTCCTTCAACACATATCTTCTCATGGATACATAGTTGTTGCTCCTCAGGTAGATAATTAAGGAGTACTTCAATATTTAATTTATTCAACTAAAAATTTTAGATTATGAAAAGAGTTAATTCATTCAAGGAAAATTAATATTTAGCATATTCTGGTTTATATTCGGTAATAATTTATTAATTATTAGAGTCATCTTCTTGGAACATTATAAAATTTACCACAAAAAAAGAGGCTTTTTTTTTTTTACAACTTCATTACTTTTACTAATGGTTGGTTGTTAGTTGCTCAATAAAAATAAAAAAAGACTAGTGGTTGTTGGACATAGTATGCTATTATTATGTTCAATGCTTAATTCCCTTTATTAAAGCAATTGTTTGTCTTGATGCCCAGTTTTATGAGTTGATACTACCCAGTGGACCGGAAGAACTCGAGCTGGCGGCTGAAGTGGCAAATTGGATATCTTCAAGCCTGCAGTCCATACTGACCGAAGATGTTGAAGCAAACTTAGACAAGATTGCTCTCGCGGGGCACAGCAGAGGTGGAAAGATGGCATTTGCACTAGCATTGGGATATGCCAAGACTCCCCTGAAAGTCAAATTTTCGGCACTAATTGGCATAGACCCTGTTGATGGGACCAGTAAAAATGATCGTCCTGACCCCAAAACTCTTACATATGTCCCTGGCTCTTTTAATTTATCGATGCCTGTTGCTGTAATTGGCACTGGGTTAGGTGAACAGCCGAGGTATTTCCTGGAGCCAGCTTGCGCTCCAAAGGAGGTGAACCACAAGGAATATTTCACGGAGTCCAGACCCCCAACTGGCCATTTTGTTGCCACGGACTATGGCCACATGGACATGTTAAATGATGATCTACCCGGTATAGCGGGAGCAATGGCGGGACTTCGGTGCGAAAATGGGAATGGCCCAAAAGATCCAATGAGGAGAACTGTTGGTGGTATTACTGTTGCTTTTCTCAAGGCCTATATTGCAGGTGAGAGCTGGGACTACACGACTATCCTACAAGAACCTTTTGTTGCTCCTGTCAAGCTTGATCCAGTCCAGTTCAATGGAACTGCCGAACATGCTCAAGCTTAATGGCTATGCGCATGTTCTCTTAAGTCTCAGCCTTTGGACAATATAGTATTAGGTTTTGGGCCGGTTCTTAATGTATGGGCCTGGCCCATAATAGATGTATGTACACACACGCAGATATTTTTTATATTATTTATTTATTTATTTATTTATTTATTTCAGTCTTGCAGCTGAAAGAACGTCCCAAGAATAATAAAGGGAAAGCGAGTAGTTGGTATTGGTTAAAACGTAATAGCAACCTTTCGCTTTAATGGGTGGAGTAGAATGAAAGTCATACCATATGCTGGTGCTGTCTCAACTAAAACCAGATTTGTTATCCGTCTTTTTTTCTTTTCCATGTGTTCTGATTGGTTTGTGTTTTGTTTTGTTTTTTTTTTTTTTAATTTTCGGCTGAAGCTAATGGGTTTGTCTTTCCAAAAGCTAAAGTCTAAATTGTAGCACACATATTCTTCAAAATAATTCTCTATCCGACGCATCAGATCTTACTATGTTTTTTTAACCAAAAAATGTTAAGAATATAAATTAAGGTACTTACTATTCTTTGTTTATATTTTTGTCATAAAAATAATCATGAATTAGTATCATCACATACTACTGTTTCATGTAAAACACGAATTTTTTTTATCTCTCTCTTCTTTTTTTTTTTTTTTTTGAGTTTTTATCTATTTAATTTTTAAGCCAACATAATCATTAGGTACTTTTATCCACACACATATATTGAGAGGTAAAAAGTGAAACTTAAAACATCATAGTTCAGGATCTCAAATTTAACCAATACACTAAAATCTTATTGTTCGAGTTTAAGTCGAATGATTATCAAATTTTTTTAAGAAATGAGTTTAGGGACGAGATTGGAGTTTAAATCCTGACAACTTCTTAAAAATACTTATTAGGTGAATTTAAGAGCTTTACTCTCAAAATACAGTACACCCACATTTCTCTCTTTTCTACCAACTAAGAGACTTACTGATGACTATTTCTAATGCCCCAAAAAGAAAAATCTAAAATCTTATTGGCACGATACCGTATTCCTTGAGAATTAATTTTCCGATTCAAAGCCTTGCGTTCAAAATAAATATACTCCTGAAATAAAACTTTCTCCTGTGGTCTTTAATTAAACAAATGTTGTTATCGGCACAGTATAATGTGTAGCTGACCTAGAAATTAAGGTCTCCAGGGACATGAGAGCACGAGAATAGTATCTTGTTTGATCACCTATAGATCAATAAAGTAATAAACTACGCATCAATGTAATTAATCGCCGCTCATCCTACTTTTTCTTCGCTTCTCAATCATATAAAAAAAAAATTATGAAGATTCAGAAAATACACCACAATTTATAATTGGGAAAAAACTTGGGGTCACCACTTATAAAACTTGAAAGTAGCTGTAAAATAATAGGACTATTAAATAATTAAATTCATAAAAAATATAAATACAAAAACTATAAGATACAGTTAGTGGTGGATCTAAAAAAATTTTTAAGGGAGCAAACTTTATATGTAAAAATAAAAAAACAAAAATTAATATTTAATATAAAAAAAAATTAAATTAATTATTATGAATAGTAAAAATCATTATGTTAATTGTAATGTTTTAAAATTTTTTGACACAATTTTAAAAATAAATGAAAATTATTTTAGTAAAAATATTGTAAATGAATTATGAAGGAGATAAAAAAAAAAAAGCAACTGATTTCTTTGAAAAAAAAAAAGAGGGAGAGAAAGAAGTGAAGAAACCAAAAGAAAGAAATTAGTTTCTTTGAAAAAAAAAATGAGAAGAAGAAAATAAAAGAAAGAAAGCAAGGAGAAAAAAAAATAAAAATAATAACAAGTGAACAAGCAAAGAAGGAAAAATAATAATAATAAGAAAGGAAGGAGGAGAAAAAGGGAAACTGGCGAAGAAGCAAAATTAAAGGCGAAGAATTGAAGAAGGGAAAAAAATAAGAAAAGAAAAATGCAAGAAAGTGAAGAAGTGAGAGTTGGACCTGGGACTTAAAGGGGGGGGGGGGGGGTGGTGGGGGGGGGCGGGGAGGGGAAGGAGGACACAGAAGGAAAGAGGTTAAAGCTTCAAACTACGAAGGTAAAGTTTAATATTTGCACCCACTAAAACAACATAATTTAGGAAGTGAAGGTGGCCAATGAATACCGTGAATGAGACTGCATATTTGCTCAGCCTCATCTTCACTTAAATTTGTCAATAGATACTGTAAATGAGACCACATATTTATTATTATTACTTACGTAAAGTTAATATTACTTTTCATTACTATAATAATTTGTTAGTGGTAATTGTCACTTGCTGCATCCATTTTTCTGTGTTTTCATAATCAAATTCTTTGATCGATATTCTCTTTTGTACTTTACGCCAGCCAGCAGCAACAGCCCACGATTTATTTAAGAATAAAAAGATGCAGACATATAGCACATGCACACACAATTAGTTTAAGCACTAGCAGCTGTTGTAGCAACAGCCAGGACAAGAGAGAGGAAGCGATGGAAGAAACGTTTCATTGGATTATTGCCGACAACATCAGGAGAGAGTTGTTCAGACGCGCCATGAGAGGTGAATGGCAGAAAGTAGTCGAAATCTACAAGAATTATCCAATTGCGTACGATCTCAAAATCACCAATTCTGGTGACACTGCCCTCCACCTAGCGGCGTCCGACGGCCAAGAAGTCATCGTGGAGAAGCTGGTCAGTATAATGCTTGAGGAGCACCCAGTAGAAGCCAAGAAGGCCCTATCGATCGCAAACGAGAAGGAAGAAAATACCCCTCTCCATGTCGCGGCTTCGCTGGGAAGTGCAAGGATGTGTCGGTTCATTGCCATTGTGGACCCCGTTTTGGCGGGTGCCCGTAATAGTGATAGTGAGACTCCACTCTTCTTGGCCGTGCGTCATGGTAAAAAACAAGCTTTCCTTTGCCTACAATATATCTGTGGCCCCGATCTGGGCCGTCAATACTACAGGAATGATGAAGGCGACACCATTCTTCACGCTGCCATTGCCGGAGAATATCTTGGTCAGCATATCTAACTATCTTGATGCTCGTGTGCCTGTGTATCTATACATTTGCATATTTAATTAAGTACCATTAATTGACTATATATATTCTTAGGGATAAATATTTTTAAAGTCCTAAACCTTTAGATTTTTTTACGTTTGAGTCCTAAACCTTTTTAACATTTCATTTGAGTCCTAAATCTTTTAATTTTATACTATATCAGTCCTTTAAATTACGAAAAGTAGTCAATCTATTAATAAGTGAGTTTAATTTAATACAAATTATTTAAAAAAGCTTAAATACATGAGTTAAATATTTTTTTCATCAACAAAATATGCATATTAAATATTTTTTTAATCAACAAATATACGAATTAAATAGGCAACATGCATATTTTTTTATAAAAAAGACATTCAATTCATATATTTAATTTTTTTTAAATAATTTTTTGTAAAGTTAAAATTATTTTTTAATAGATTGATCACTTTTGTTAAACAGAGGGACTAATTTGGTAGAAAATCAAAAAGTTTAGGACTCAAATGAAATGTCAAAAAGGTTTAGGACTCAAACGTAAAAAACTTTAAAGGTTTAGGACTAAAAAAATCATTATCCCTATATTCTTATGTACAAATACTAGTTAATTAATTATAACAGTGCATATATGCATGTGATGACATAGTTTGATCGTTATTTTTGGCAGACTTGGCGTTCCAAATTATTCATTTGTATAGAGAGCTCATTGACTCTGTGAATGAGAGGAATAACACCACTTCATGTTCTTGCTAGCAAGCCTACTATTTTCAAAAGTAGCAATCGCATTAAAGGGTATTCTTGGATTATATATCAATGTAAGTAAGAATATATGGTAATTTACAAATGTAATTTGTTCTACTTATTCGTAGGGCCATAGAATTGGGGACATACTGAGGAAGGATCATCCCCATGCTTATAATTTCCTATAGATATTAAATATACATAATTTAAGGGAGATTTTGAAATTGAAATTTTTAATATTCAATACAACCTTTATTAGCTCAATTGAAATGTCCTTACCGACGTGCTCTTCTATTAAGGTACACTTGTCAGCAAGCTTAAGGTGGAGGAACCAGATCTTTCTTGTGTAGACGTATCCAAGGGAACTACCGAGCCCCGTCATCCAAAGAACTACGATACCTGCATGTACCTGTTTTCTTTGGTGAGGAGAGCCATTAAAGTCGGTAAGGCTAAAACATAAAATTTTTGCCGGTTGAATTGCTATCAGGGGCTAAGTCATATAAGATATACATGCATGTTTCTCTCAGAAATGAAATCATTATGATAGAATGGATATTAAGTTAAGAACATTGTTATTAGAACCAGACCGCATCAGTCAATCCGATTGATTCAATCAGTGACCGGTCAAAAGTCCGAGCTAATTCATTCTATTTTTTTAATAAGAACTCGAACTGGTCAAAATAGGTCAAATTCGGTAAAAATTGGATCTGTTGGACCGGTTCAAATCAAACAAAAAATTTATAAATTATAATTTGATCTCAAATTTTATGAAAATTATAATTTAAGCTCTCAAATTAATTAAAAATTTCAATTTAGTAGTAAATTGATTAAAAGTTTCAATTTAGTCATTAAAACAAAAAAATTAATATTTAATCACTATCTATAAATATTATTCTTTTAATTATTTTTATAAATATATATTATTAAATACTAGTTCAAATAGAGTTTAGCCGGTAAAATTTTAAATCATTAATGTTTATAGTTTGATAACTGATCCGATTTTGACAACCTTAATTAAAAAAATGTTAAGTTGGAGGTAGGTTTGATTATCAAAAAAAAAAAAAATTAGACGGATTTTTCTGCTGATGAGAAGATGGTGCGGGTCCAATATGTATTTATTTATTTTTTCGTTAATTTTTTTCTAGACAATTTTCTTTGGAGATGTACTCTTGCCCGTTAGGAAAATTTTGGTGGAGGCAGGTTTTGATTATTTGGTCATAATTAGTTCTCCAATTAAGTGGTGCAAAATTAACGTGTGTTTCATTGAACAACATGTACTGGGTAGCACACAAAAAGAAACACTCACTAATTTAGTCATTTTGATGTTGTGATTGATTGCTTGTATCAAATGCCTTCTAATTTCAGTTATTAGGCCAACGGAACGTTGTCGAGGAGATGCGGAAAATCAGCGAGGTCAGTTGAAAACTTAAGATTGATTAAATGGGGGCTTATTTTACCGATGACAGTTTTATAAGCTGGCTTTGTATCTAATGCAATTGCAGATGCCCAGCACGCACGAAACCAATTCATTCCTTCACGTGACAATACTTGCTTTGATTTTCTCAAGTTTGTAAACGACGCAATGCTGGCCCTTCTTGGATTAGGTCTGTTCCTTTTGATTTCCATCGATTGACATCATCATCGAAAATTCAGTTCTGACATGCGATTTATTTTCTTCGTAATAATTACCAAGGATCAAAGGACTTAAAAAATATGATAAAAGAGAAGAAAGAGATGCACGTATGGTCTGCTCAGATAATGAACGAGCTTCTTAATCGGGCAAGTCTATATGTGTACGATGTCCAGGGTAGACATCTGTTTCCTTTACTCGAGGAAGCGGCCGAGGAAAGTGAAACTGACCAAGAACACGGAACCAGAGGGATGACAATGGACATGCCAAGGCACCCTGAAATGCCAGTGCTTGCGTCACCTGATTCACCCATGTTAATTGCTGCAAAGAATGGCATAACGGAGATGGTGGAGATAATCCTGGAAAGATTTCCCGTGGCAATTCATAATAAGAACGCGGAGAAGAAGAATGTAGTACTTTTGGCCGCGGAACAGAGGCAGCTAGACGTGTATGAGCTTTTGCTGAAGGAAAAACAAGGGCAGGACAGTTACGGCACTGCGGCGAAAGACATAGCCTTTCGACAAGTGGATGACAAGGGGAATAGCGCATTACACCTGGCAGCCGCACTCGGAGACTACAAGCCCTGGCTGATTCCAGCAGCTGCTCTACAAATGCAATGGGAAATCAAGTGGTACGAGGTATGAGATATATGTTCTGTTAATATTATTCACAATTTTGTCAGTTTAATATTAATAAATGAATGATGTTACATACACAAATTATTTTTTAATTCTTATTTTAATTAGATCACAATTAAAATTTTATTTTTACTCATATTTAAAATTGAATTGACTTTATTCACATTTTAAATAAGTGAAATTAGAAATTTGCGTATGCACAAATTCATTTGCACAAGTTATGCCACTTTCTTAATTAAATTAGTGGTATAAGAGTTTGCATATAATCTTACTTTTACAAAAGGAAATGTCAGGTGAACTCCCTAATGACCATTGGTCAAAGTGGAAAGAATTTGGCTTGTTTTAAATAAGATTTTAATTTTAAATTTTTTGTATAAAAAAAATACTATAATAATTAGGTCAGATAAAAAATTAAATTAACTTTAAAACTCAATATAATTGTCAGATGCTAAAATCGAGTACCAAAAAAAAAATGTCAAGTGAACCAAATGAGTCATACAAATTCACGAAAAAAAAAAATACTATGATAATAGTTTGATTACTGATCAGAGATTAGACACGTTTTATATAGCTGTTATTGATATTGTTCTCCCTTTGAAAATTATGAAATTGGTTGTATATTTATAATGGACAAGGTTTTAAATAACTATTCAGATAGAACGCTGTCAGAAGATAGATATTTTAGTTTTTTTTATTTTATTTTAAATCTTATGCATGTGTAACTTAGGCTTATTGCAGATCTAATTTTATACTTATTTAAAAAAATTATGTTGAGCCCAATTTACGGCTATTTCACTCCAGCTCCTCGCTCTCTCTCTCTGTCTATCCGTCATCCCACCCCGTCCCCGGTTGGTAAAGATTATAAAAGTCACTTACGTGAGGCTAATCAATACTCATTTACATCTATGTACTTTATAAAATGCAGTTGGTAAAGAGCTCCGTGCCACGCGACTTCTTCGTTCGACGTAATGATGCCGGCAAGACTCCAACCGATCTATTCACCGATAGTCACAAGGAACTCGCCAAAAACGGCAGTGAATGGCTGTCTCACACTTCAAATTCGTGCTCGCTCGTGGCGGTGCTCATTGCCACCGTAGCCTTCGCCACATCGGCCACAGTTCCAGGCGGCCTCAACAGGACACCGGCACTCCAATCTTGGAGCACCACCCGGCATTTTACGTGTACGCCATCTCGTCTTTGGTAGCTCTCTGCTTCTCCGTCGTTTCCTTGATCATGTTTATAGCAATATTAACGTCTCCCAACCAAGAAATGGATTTCAAAAGAAACCTTCCGAGGAAGCTCTTGCTGGGCTTAACGTTGCTGTTCGTGTCCATAGCTGCCATGCTTGTTTCTTTCTGTGGCGGCCATTTCTTTATGCTTAAAGATAAACTGAGAAACTTTGCGTTTCCATTTTACAGGGTGACGTGCCTGACCGTGACTTGTTTTGCCATAGCTCAGTTTCCATTGTTTTTTGATCTTGTTCGGGCCAACGTTGTTTTTTCTGCTCTCGCACGACGGATGACAACACGGGAAAGGGAGCGCTAACAGCCTGGTTCACCTGTTCTAAGGGAGGTTTCGGGCCACCTTTAAGAAGGTGCCACATCGTAGATAGAAGGTGGTTCCCCCTAGCCATCACAAGTATTGCTTTCTACTCCTAGCTATATTTTTGTTTTTGTTTTTTTTTTGTTTCTTCTCTTTTCTTTCTTTTTCTTTTTCTTTCGTGTTTGGCTTTGAGTTTCTCATGATCCGGCCGTGTGGGCTTACTGGTTTTGGGGGCCAATCATATGTTGAACTTGGCGATGTTACTTTATTTGTAAAGGGAGCAACTACGTATACCCCCATGTAAAAATACCCATTTAAGTAGCAATTTTGAACCTTGCTTATATAAGGCTAATCAATATTCATTTACACCTATGTGCTTTGCCAAAATTGAAGTTTGTGAAGACCTCAATGCCAGAACACTTCTTCGTTCACCATAACAAAGCCGACAAGACTCCAGGGGAGACATTCTCCGATACTCACAAGGAATTCATGAACAACGGCAGCGAATGGCTGACCAAAACCTCGGAAAATTGCTCCGTCGTGGCTGCCCTTATCGCCACCGTGGCCTTCGCCACATCCGCCGCCGTTCCAGGCGGCGTCAACGAGGTAGAAGGCACTCCAACCTTGGAGCACCACCCGTTATTCAACGTGTTCGCCTTCTCATCTCTCGTAGCTCTCTGCTTCTCGGTGGCTTCTTTGATCATGTTTCTGGCAATACTAACGTCCCGCTACGAAGCACAGAATTTCAGAAGAAAACTGCCATGGCAGCTCTTGTTCGGTTTATCGTCTCTGTCCGTGTCCATAGCTGCCATACTGGTTTCCTTCTGTGCTGGGCATTTCTTTATACTTAAAGATAAGCCGAGATACGCAGCCCTTCCAATTTATACGGTGACATGCCTGCCCGTGACGTTTTTCGCTATATTACAGTTTCCATTGTATTTTGATCTTGCTCGGGCCACCTTTAGGAAGGTTCCACAACGTAGCTATATGGTGGTTACCGCTGGCAAATAACAACTGTCACTATGTTTTAGCCTTCAAAAACTTGGAAGACTAAAACATTTGTAGAACCTTTAAAAAGTTTGGTTTGTAAGCTTGTTTAAGCCGCTGAAAGGTAAGAGTATTGCATACTGTTTCGCAGGAGAGTATTATTTAAATAATTTGTTTAAGCTACTTACATGCATGAAAAAAGCATGTTTTTATGCAAGCATTATTGTTTCTTTTCTACTCCTATATAAGGAGTTAAGATGATAAATATAATATGCGAGTTATTCTCTAAAACTTCACCGTGTCCTTTGACACTTTTACTTTTTTATACTACAAATAGTTCCCTTTTCTCATTCTCTTCTTACTCTTGTTTTCTGATAAAAATTGCAACAAACACTTATTGCAAATTTAATTCCAAAACTTCATGCTTTTTATTCAACAAAAAAACAAAAAAAAACACTTCTCACTGAGCCATCTTAAGTATTGGTTTCGGCTCCTTCCTATCTTGCCTTAATCTTTTTCTCTTGCTTTTTTTTGTTTTTTTCCTGTTTTGATTCTCGATTGTCATATGTTTTTTTTTTTTTCCATTAAAAGTCCATTAGACCTCTCATATGTTAAAACTGGCATCTGTTACTTTTTTGTGAAAATCCTACTTCTGTGAAAATCCCACTGTGGCGGGTGGATGTGTTTGCACATTCCACCTTTCCTTCCCTGACCTGGACTAGGCCCGTTAAGTGATTGGGCCAAGTATGATTTGCAAATTTCATTAGCCCTTCTCGACCCAATATGTAGACCAAATTTGCTTGGGCCATCGAAAAAACAACAGTGACAAAAAAAAAAAACGAAAAAGAAAAAGAAGATCATTTCTCAATTTGTGGGTGTTTTCGTCGCGTGTTGGGAACGAAAATAGAACAGGAAACGAATCAAGCTTTGGCGACGCACACCCACCTAATAAGGCTATTTCTGCCGCATTGCCTCCCCATTTTTTTGGTTAGGATTTTTCTTTTTTATTCATTAAAAAATTCGTTAAATTATGAACTGTAACAAAATTAAATATAAATAATTTCTCGCATAATTTTTAATTATTAATTATAGTTGATTTATTATTTATTAAAAAAACATGCCAACTAAAATTAATGGTTAGAATTTAAAAACAAACTACAATCAAATGTTTGGATTTTCAAATTAAGCACGTGAGACAGTTTTTCTGCTTTTCGAACTCCAAGAACTAGGATGACATTGATGCTAGTTCTACATGTAAGGTCAAGTTAATATTCTATATTTGGAGAACTGCAAATATCTTCACCATTAAAGAATTGCTTCCTTTTTCAGTTGTTTTAAAACCCACTCTTTCTTTTAATTTATATATATATATATATTTTGATCTGCTTTCTTTAATTAATATATTTGTACGTAGTGCAATGCCTTCAAAAGTTTGGCTGGAGGCCCGGTAAAGGTAGCCACACAAACAGCTGATATTTCCAATGAAAATATTGAACCTTAAAAATAAGAACAAACGATTACCAACAAAAATTTAAAGAATAGCATTGCAAGCCTTACCTAAATTATGCCTGAGTTATTAGAAACACCTAATCATATTCTGTAAGACTAAAATATATCATAAATGCTCGAGTCAATTGTTAATTAGGAAATATTTATTTAGATTTTTTAGGTAGATTTTGTTGAACAGGAAAAAATGTGAGATTAAAAATGAAAAAATTGTTTCAAATCGTATAACAAAAACCGCTTTTCTTAAAGTAAAATTCGTCTTCATTAAATTGCAATAGATGTATAATGCGAATTCACTTATAGGATAAAATGAAACACACTCGATTATAAGTTGCAATACTGAAATTGAGTTATCGAAAAGTTATTGTAATATCTAATATTTCTCACAAAAAGTATATGAATTTTTCTATCTTCTCCATATGTATGTGAATTGTCAATTTTCATATTTATAGGGGAAATAATTCAGTAGTTATTTGGCCAAAAGATATGTCTTTTGGATTTAATAGACACGACTCTTCAACTTGTGTTTTTGTAAATAAACACAATTTTTCAACGTGTTTTTGCATTAATAGACACGTCTCTATAACTACGAAATTAATTAGGAGACACGACCTTTTATTTTGAAAATTTTCCCAACAATCTTCCGTCATTTTCAAAATAAGAAAATGTAACGGATTCTCAATAATTCTGGAAGTCAAATGCATAAGTAAGGTGTCTTACAGATTGAACCTTATGTAGTAAGAATAGTTCCAGTAGAAAACTTTAAAACAAGTTTTGAACTAATTATTCTTACTGATATCCTGTAGAAATATTTCACACATTTAACCATATAATATTATACTTCTGTTTTTAATAATTGACACATTAAAACTCATTATATTTATATCTTTTTCATGAATGTTTTAAAGTCAAGTTCTTAAATTTATTGGAACGGTCTAAAAATTCTACATTCACATAAACAGATTAAAACTCTCGCCTTAAAACACCCTTTTCAAGCCTGTTAAGAGTTTTTAAAACTCAACCTCTCAGTAAACTGCAAATACCAATCATTATGAACATTTGAGATGGATAAAAAAATGAATATAGTGTTTCAAATCACAGTGATGCATTGAGTTGAGATTTCATCATGGGTGATTAATATGTATAGACTTGAACCCATCCCAACTTGATGTCTTGTCTATCAAGTTTGTAGACCATTTTAATTTGAATCAATCCACGTACACTTAAGGATCTTTTATTAAGAACTTTTTTTACCAGTTAACATATTACTATTTTACTTAAAGAATTATAATCACGACTTTTATTTCTACTGCTAACCTGTAGGCACCTTTTCTTTTAGTCACAAAACTGCTCTTAACAGTTAAAAGCGCCTGTGAAGTTTCTATATGTCATGAGTTACAAAAGTCATAACTTTCTGATATTTAGGACCAGCAACTAGGCCAGTGATTGCTTGACTTTTCTGTGAATTAGAAACACACGAAGCACAACCTTTTGTTTTAAAAAGAAATTGTGATTGTCAATTCTGACAATCCAACATAGCCTCTGCTTCTCCAAGAAATTTAGTTTCTCTGGAGGCACCCCGTTGGGACAGTACCCCCTCCTTTTCTTAAACACAAAGACACATCTATTAGTCTTTTCTTTCGACCAATTGGTTCCATTCATCTAGTGTTAGCGGGTACTTCTGAGACCTCAATTTTGAGATTTCAATCTCGCGCAATTGGACTAGGAATAAATAAATGACATGCATTTTCTATGCACGTACATTTCTCCAAAGGAGGAATTTCCAAACTTCCTTTAATCCATCAACTAGTGCCTCTTTCTTTATTGTGTTCCTTAAGACACCAATAAACAAAAGTTAGCAGACATCACAACCGTTGGACGTAACCGCCTTGTCGCTACTTCCATAGAAAAGGTGTGTTTCAAATCCCAAAGGGTACAAATTGATGGCCATAAATTTTGGTGAACGGTGATATTCCAATGCCACATTCTAGAATGCATAATTACTACATTATAATTTTGTCATCATGCATGCATGGCTATCCACGCATGAATACGTGTGTGCATACATATATATTCAATGGCCATGCTTTGTCATGGTTATATTCCTCTGTTGCTTTTCTTCTTCTTGTTCAACAACTCCTCGTACATAGGGGACAATGTCACCAGTCATGACTTTCTATGCACTGCAATATACAGTATTCTCAGGCACCCTTCTTTTAAAAAAAAAAAAATTGTCGTTCCCATTGTCGTTAAACCAATGGACACCATGCAAGCCATGCACCCATGTTCGATAACAACCAAGCGTTGGCTTCATAGACCATCACCAAACCCTTTTTTTTTTTTTTGGATTATCACAAATATCCACAAAGACTATCATTCATGTATATTATGTACAAGTAATCATTACGCATAATGATTCTAACACCGCATCACATTGCAATTAGTAAACACATTCATATATGGATAAAAGAAATTAGTGCAGTTGAATGATCCATCATGACCCATTTCCTTCATTGTCTCAAAAGTAACGTCCTCTAGAAAACTAATTATTATGAACAACCAAAATTCACATTTAAGTAACATCCACGCAAATAATGCAGACCATAAGTCATATAAAGGCCCAAAAAATTATGTGTCTATAACTATCAGATTCGCAAAGCAATTACTTGGCAACCGGCAACCTCTGTTTCCCAAGTTCCAGCACCCTTGTTTTTCTTAACTTGACTTTCTTCCGATCGGACATCAATGCATGCTTAGTGTGCAATGTCCTTTTCTTTTTAAGGCAAGTCATACGTGCCTCTGGGAATTGGGTTCATGTCCAAACAAACACCATTTTAAGTGTTTTAATTATTTCATTTTCATCTTTGTTGTCCCGCGGAACTTCCAAATCCTGCAGTCTCTAAGGCTACCGCGTGGACAATTGACTTCACAAAAAAACACTTATATACTTTGTAAATCACCAACTAGACTAATTAGCCTACTGGTCATGACCTGGTTGTGCCTTCATGAACCCCAACCAACATTAGGCGCAATCACATTGTTTTTGTTTTAAAAATTTACCAAACAACCAATTAACTAAAGGTCACATATTCACAAAATATATAACTCTAATATATTTTTTTTTTTGGTGCATTATGTGCAGTGGAGACCATGAGTCACCAAAATTGTTGATATTATGCTCTTACATCACATCCTAGTCTTAGTTCTAAAAACATGTGACAGCAACCACACAAGATAACAAATAGGCAACACAACCACAAATAGATACAAGGGATCAACGTTTCCCATCATCATCATTTTTAATTTTAATAAATTGATAAATTTTTCCTTTTCCGTTCCAGAATTGAGGAGACTTGATCCTTATGAGTTTAACCAAATGCCATGCCATTTATTTCATAAAATTCATGTCTAACAGCACACACATGACATCTACAGAAATATAAATATTAAAGAAAGAAAGACATACCTTAATTCTCTAAAAGTTACTCAAACATTTCATGATGTAGGAAGTCAAATCTTTAGGTAGTTATTTGGTCAAGAAATGTGTCTTTTAAATTTAATAGACACGATTCTTCAACATATCTTTTTGTTAATAGACATGACTTTTCAATGTGTCTTTTTATTAATAGACGCGTCTCCATAACTAACAAATTAATTAGGGGACACAACCTTTTATTTTAAAAATTTTTCCCAACAGATTTAAAATGAAATCAAAATAATATGTATTATAGATAATTGAATTCTTTTTTTAAAAAAAGGAAAAAATAGATGAATTGGTAAATGTTGTTAAATAGATTACGTAGTTACTTGCATGACTAACATCCAAACAGGTGTTGGAGTTGATATTTCCTTAAGATACACCAATGTGATAGAGCTCCTGCAAAATATCCATTGTCATGATCTGCAACGTCAATTTCTGGTTTGTTTTTGTCTTACAAGGAAACGTGGTCATGTTGTGGCCAGGCCAATTCACTCATTTTCTCTTTTTATTTTTCTCGGTGAGAATTTAGTAAAGCCTATAGGATTGCAGCTGTTCGCAGGGCATGGGAACACAACAGCAATAGGTTACACGGAGAACATATGGACAGACTTCAGTCAGCAATATGCTATGCAGCAATAAGTGATTTTGAGATATCTTTTTTAACATGAAAATCAGCAGCAGCAAGCTAATAGCAATATCGAATACATAAGCCAAACAGGCCCATAGCAGAGCGTTTGGAGGGGAAAACATCAGCGGCTAGTTGGTGATGGCTGATGTCCATACGCTGGACAAGCATGTGCGGTTGGTTCATTTTTCAATTTCTTAATTTTTGTCTACAGCATCAACCGCTCACACGTTTACCAATTGGCCTTTGTTTTTTGGTCGGGAAACAAATACGGGAGAGAAAAGGGAAAGTGGGAGAACCTAATTTTGGAAGAAGAGAAAAAAAGAAATTTTCTTGTATTTAGAAGACTTTAATATGAGAAAAGAAAATTGATATTTTTTTGTTTGAAAATGAATTAAAAATAAAAAATAATATGAATAAAATTATTAATTTTACCTTTTATATAAATGGTAAAGTGTGCCCGAATATGGAGAGGGGAATGAATGGTACAAAAAATTATTTGAGGCAGTATAATCTTTACATAATTAAGAGAGGAAATAAGTTCTTTCCGTCTGCCCTTATGATAAAATAAGTAGGTATTTTTCCTTTTTTATTGTTAAAGGAGGTGAGAGGGAGGAGGGAGGAGGGTGGGTGACGAGAGAGAAAACTTTTTTTCTCAAATTTTGCATGATTTTTTTAAAAAATAATTATAATTTATTATAATTAAAATTAAATTGTCCCACTATCATCATTTGATGATTTGGCATCTCAGTTGTTGCCACGTCAATGGACTTAATAGAAACATTGATAGTTGGAACAATTTAGTCTGACAATAGCAATATGGACTGATTTTATAAAAAAAATTATTTTTAACAAAAATTAAGAAACATAAAAACTTTTTTGGTGAAATTGATTATTAAGCCATATATTTATTTCAGTCTGTAGCCGAATGAATGTGCGGTACAAAACGTGGAACCCCAAGAATAATAAAGGAAAGTGAATAATGTTGATTGGTTAAAAACAAAATGGCAACCTTTCGCTTTAATGGGTTAAGTAGAATCAAATTCATGCCATATGCTTGCCCTTGCTTAACTAAAAGCAATAATAAAGGGAAAGTAAATAAAGGGAATTGGTTAAAAACAAAATAGCAACCTTTCGCTTTAATGGGTTGAGTAGAATGAAATTCATACCATATGCTGGTCCTTGCTTAACTAAAAGCAGATTTGTCATCCATCTTTTTTTTTTTCTTTTTCGCTTGTCTGAATGGTTTGTGTTTTGTTTTTTTGGGCAGAAGCTAATTGGTTTGTCTTTCCAAAAGGTAATGTTAAAATTCTGGCGCACATATTCTTCAAAATAATTCTCTATCTAATGAGTGTGATCCTATAATTTTCTTAACTAAAAAGTTATTAAGAATACAAATTGAAATACTTACTGCTCTAACTCATATTTTTTATCATAAAAATAATAAATTACTCATTAATATTATCACATAGTACTATTTTACGCAAACCTAGAATCATTTTTATCTTTATTTTTTGGTTTTTATTTGTTTAATATTTAAGATATGTAACATAATTATTAAGTGGGTATTTCTATAGCCAAACTTTTGTTTTTTTTTTATTAGGAAACCTATCAAGTCATGTGGTATACAATGAGATAACCTTCTATTCTTAAGATTAAAAATCTAAGACTTATACTATAGAAGCGTAAGTTTTAACTATTAAAATAGTCTTTGATAGACCACACACATATGTATTGAGAAGTAAAAAGTGAAACTTATATTTACAACTTCATGATTTCCGGATCTAAAATTTAACGAATAAACTAAATTACTGGCGGGATATCAAATTCATTGAGAATGAAATTTCCAATTCAAAGTCTTGCCATTAAATATACTCCTAGAATTGAAGTTTCTCCTGTGATCTTTAAATTAAACAAATGTTGTTACGGGCAAGCTGTAATGTGTAGCTCACTTGAAATCAGAGTCTGAAGGCACTTGAGAGCATGGGAACCACGGATAATTAATTGCCACTCATCGTACTTTTTCTTTACTTGTAAATTACATAAACTAGTAATAGACAAGTGTTAGATACCGGTTATCATATTTATTGAAGAAATTATTTGAAGGGAAAAAATGAAAAAAAAAATAAATTTTGAGTATTAAAAGTGATATTAAAAAATAATTTTTGCCTCTCTAAGAAAACAAAAGGAGATATAGGAGTAGTTTTTTTTTCCTTTTGTTGTATTTTTTCTCTTTTATTTTCATTAATTATGCATATTTGTGTTGAATAAGCTATAAACGTATATGAATAGTCATTACAATGAATTGATTAAATTATAATACGTGTTAGAACATAATTCAATAAATTGAGTTTTTAATTATTATTGTTGCTATATCTAATATAAAATCTTCTAAGAAAACCAGATTAACTAATATTTATAAAAGTTAAATCCTAATTTTTAAAAGTTTGAAATAATGTAAAATACTATTAAATTAAACTGATTAATTAAAAATTGTAATAATAAATAATTTCAAATTTTTTTATGTCTGCTTCATTGTACAAAATTATTGATAATGATTAATTCAGGAGATAAATTTCTATCTAACTAAGGTTTTCTTTTTATATTGAATTGTGTTAGTGTTTTTGTTTAATGCAACAAACAAATTCTTTTAATGAGTTAAAAATCAAAAACTTATCTATAGCTGTCAGTCAAAGACCTTCTTTGATAAAATTGCTAGAAAGAGAATAATGAATTTTATAATGCCAACATATAATACATATAATTATATGCGAAAAAAAAGTTCAAAAAAACTATCATAAAAAAATTAAAATTAATATAATCAATTATAAACACTAATCTTAATAAGAAATTGTTTGGATGAAAAACCTAAATTCTAAAATTGAAAAATCTAGTCAAAATAAAACAAAATAATAATAATGCAAACAAAACATAATTGTGCTTTTATAGCGTGAAAAAAATAACTGCATGCATATGAGAATCTTAAATTTATTAAAATTGAAATCCTAATTTTGTTAGGATATTAAGAAAAACTACAAATAAAGAGAGTTTATTAAAAAAATCCTAAAATTAATCTTTAAAAAAAAAATGGCAGAGACTGCCACATAAAGTTGTAAATTTTCTCTCTTCTTCTTATCTAAGTATATTTTGCTTGCATTATTATTCTTTTGTTTTCTCTCAATTACATTTCTCAATTTCAAATTTTAATTTTTTATCCAAAAAAATTCTCATTAAGGTTAGTGCTTATACTATATTATAAATTTTTATTATAATTTTTTATAATTTTTTTTACATATAATTATGTAAGAATATCTTTTGGCATGAGGAAGTTCGTTTTTCTATTTTAGGTGATTTTCTTAGTATTTTTACTTGAAAATTTTCTCATCAAATTTATTCATTATAGTTGATTATAGTTATCATTGTCATTTTAGCTTTTTTATTATAATTTTTCTTAATTCTTTTACACATAATTATGTAAGAATATAGGTTGACATTATGAAGTTCCACGTTCTGTTTCTGGTATTTTTGTGAAGGAAAACTTTAATTAGTACCTATTGATAATTTTTTGATTTACAACTCATTAAAACAGAAATTTGTTTATTGCATTAAACTGGAACACTCACAAAATGCAATTAAAAAACAAAAACTTCAGTGAGATAGAATTTCAATATCCTTTTTTTTTTTCTTAATAATCAAATTAATACTCAAAATTTTAGTCTTTTTTTGTATTTTCTTTTATATAAAACAAAAATAAAATTACACTCCTCAAAAAATATGATAATTCATACATCCTGCTGATCTATTATTAATATAAATAAAAATGTTACAAAGATATGAAAAGTATATCCCACAGTTATACGCAGGCTCGCAAATATATAATTGTAATAATTAATTAGCCAGTTGTATTCACTTGTTTTATCCGTTTTTCTGTATTTTCACAATCAAATTCTTAGATTGATATTCTCTTTTGTACTTCACGCCAGCCAGCGGCAACAGCCCACGATTTATTTAAGAATAAAAGGATGCAGACATGTAGCACATGCGCACACAATTAGTGCAAGCACTAGCAGCTGTTGTAGTAACAGACAGGACAAGAGAGAGGAAGCGATGGAAGAAATTTTTCATTGGTTTGAAGACCACGTCATCATGAGACATTTGTTCAGACACGCCATGAGAGGTGAATGGCAGGAAGTAGTCAAAATCTACGAGGAATTAGGTCCAATTGTGTACAATCTCAAACTCACCAATTCTGGCGACACTGCCCTTCACATAGCGGTGTCCGACGGCCGAGAAGCCATCGTGGAGAAGCTGATCAAACTAATGCTTGAGAGGGACCCAGCAGAAGCGAAGAAGGCCCTATCGATCGCAAACAAGGACAAAAATACCCCTCTCCATGTCGCTGCTTCACTGGGAAGTGTAAGGATGTGTCATTGCATTGCTAAAGTGGACCTGTCATTGGCGGGAGCCCGTAACAGTGATGGTGAGACCCCGCTCTTCTTGGCTGTGCGTCATGGTCAAAAACAAGCCTTCTTTTGCCTACAGGAATAAAGAAGGCGACACCATTCTTCATGCTGGGATCGCCGGAAAACATCTTGGTCAGCATATCTAACTATCTTGATGCTCGTGTGCCTGTGTATCTATATATTTGCATATTTAATTAAGTACTATATATATTCTTATGTACAAACATTAGTTAATTAATTATACCGGTACATATATGCATATGTTGGCATAATTTGATCGTTATTTTTGACAGACCTGGCGTTCCAAATCATTCAGTTGCGTCCTGAACTTGTTAATTCTGTGAATGTGAGAGGAATGACACCACTTCATATCCTTGCTAGCAAGCCTTCTATTTTCAAAAGTGTCGGTCACTTTAAAGGATTCTCCAAAATCATATATCATTGTAAGAAAAAATATATGACAATTTACACATGTAATCCATTCTGCTTATCCGGAGGGCCATTGAATTGGGGACATACTGAGGAAGGATCATCCCCATGCTTATAATTTCCTATAGATATTAAATACACCTCATTTAAGGGAGATTTTGAAATTGAAATTTTTAATATTCAATATAAGCTTTATAAGCTCAATTGAAATGCCCTTACCGACGTGCCTTTCTATAAAGGTACACTTGTTAACAAGCTTAAGGTGGAGGAACAAGATCTTTCTTGTGCGGATGTATCCAAGGGAACTACCGAGTCCCATCATCCAAAGAACGACGATACAACTACCGAGTCCCATCATCCAAAGAACTACGATACCTGCATGTACCTGTTTTCTTTGGTGAGGAGAGCAAATAAAGTCGGTAAGGCTCAAACATGCCGGTTGAATTGCTATCAGGGGCTAGGCCATATAAGATATACATGCATGTTTCTCTCAAGTGGTGCAGAATTATCATGTGTTTCATTTAAGAACATGACCTGAGGTTACTGGGCAACACATAAAAAGTGACACTCATTAATTTAGTAATTTTAACGTTGTGATTAACTGCTTGCATCAAATGCTTTCTAATTTCAGTAATTAGGGGAACGGAACGTTGTCCAGGAGATGCGGAAAATCAGCAAGGTCAGTTGAAAACTTGAGATTGATTAGATGGGGGCTTATTTTACCGATGATGACAGTTTTATAAGCTGGCTTTATATATATCTAATGCACTTGCAGGCCTAGGTACCCAGCACGCAGCAAACCAATTGACTCCTTCAAGTTACAATACTTGCTTTGATTTTGTCAAGTTTGTAACCAGCCCAATGCTGGTCATTCTTGGATTTGGTCTGTTCCTTTCTATTGATTTCGATTCCATAAATTAATATAATCATCTAGCTCTAGGACTTGCACGAATTTTCCGTCCTGACATGTCGTCATTGATTTTCGATCGGTTGTATTACTAAGGATCGTCAGAGATAAAAAGGATAAGAAGGAAGAAAGAGAGGCACGTGTGGTCAGTTCAGAGAATGACGGAGCTTCTAAAAAAATCAATGCTTTACGAGTACGACAACAATGGAAGGGTGCCCTTTGGAATGAACTTTGATTCCATCGAAGGGGAAATGACTGATGAGGAAAGTGAAACTAACCAAAATAACAGAACCACAGGGATGGGTGATCTAAAAAATGATGGAAAATCAGGTAATATTTATATGTGCTTGTATAGTCTATTTGACAAAGAAAAGACTACAAAAGTACAAGAGAACAATTTTAATCAATAATTCTCGGTTTTTTTCCCCCCGGGGGGGGGGGGTGGGGGGTTTGTTGGGCGGCGGGATGCATTGCTTTCTATTTAGCTGGGGAGCAAGAAATTCATGAAACGGGAGGGCAGGAGATGGCTAGACTGATGATGGTAAAGAATGGTGTCAGCGACGAAATAGTGGAGAAAATCCTAACACTGTTTCCTCTAGGAGACGTGAACTTGGACAGGAAGAATATAGTGTTAACGGCAACGGAAAAGCCGAAGACCTCTGAAAAGCCAGTGGTTGAAACACCTTTATTAATAGCTGCAAAAAATGGAATAGCCGAGATGGTAGAGAAAATCCTGGAAAGCTTTCCGATAGAGAAGAAGAATGTAGTTCTATTGGCCGTGGAACATAGGCGACCACATGTTTATGAGCTTTTATTGAATAAAAACGAAGGGAAGGACACTGACAGCACTAAAGTGAAAGACGTCTTCCGACAAGTGGATGACAAGGGGAATAGCGCATTACACCTTGCAGCCACACTCGGAGACTACGAAGCCTGGCAAATTCCCGGAGCTGCTCTACAAATGCATTGGGAAATCAAGTGGTACGAGGTATATATATATATATATATATATATGAGATTTTCTAATTTGATTCCCTTCTTTTTAGGTGAATTAAATTAACTCAACACATACCATATATGAGGTAGAAAAAAGTTCCAATTGAAAATTTATGAGGAAAACATGAAAAATGGACAAAGATTGAGTTCTCAGAATAGGTTCACGGTGGTTTAAAAAAAAATAAATAAAGAAATGGGTGCCTATAGCTTATAAAAATAAACCATGTAAAAATACCCATTTAAATGGATAACTAGTAATTTTGAACCTTGCTTATATAAGGCTAATTTTAAAGCTATGTACTTTGCCAAAATTGCAGTTTGTCAAGACCTCCATGCCGGCACACTTCTTCGTTTACCGCAACAACGCCCACAAGACTTCAATGGAGATATTCAACGACACCCACAAGAAACTCGTCAAAAGCGGCAGCGAATGGCTAATCAAAACCTCGGAAAATTGCTCCGTCGTGGCCGCCCTCATTGCCACCGTGGCCTTCGCCACATCTGCCACCGTTCCAGGTGGCGTCAACCCAGAACTTGGCTCTCCAATCTTGGAGCACCACCCTGCATTCAACGTGTTCGCCATCTCATCTCTCGTAGCTCTCTGCTTCTCGGTGGCTTCCTTGATCATGTTTCTGGCAATACTAACGTCTCGCTACGAAGCAAAGGATTTTAGAAGAAAACTGCCGTGGGAGCTCTTGTTTGGTTTATCATCGCTATTTCCATAGCTGCCATACTGGTTTCTTTCTGTGCGGGACATTTCTTTGTGCTTAAGGATAATTTAAGATATGCAGCACTTCCAATTTACAGGGTGACATGCCTGCCCGTGACCTTTTTCGCCATTGCACAGTTTCCATTATATTTTGATCTCGTTCGGGCGCCCTTTAGGAAGGTTCCACAACGTAGGTATATGGTGGTTAGTTTTGTTAAATGACAGCTGTCACCATGTTTCAACCTTCAAAAACTTGGAAGCCTAAAGCAAAACATGTCTAGAGCCTTTAAAAAGTTTGGTTTGTAAACTTGTTTAAGCTGCTGAAAGGCATGAGTATTATTTATAGTTTCATTGGAAAATATTATTTAAATAATTTGTTTAAGCTACTTACATGCATGAAAAAAGCATGTTTTTATGGAATCATCATTGTTTCTTTTCTACTCCTATATAAGGAGCTAAGATGATGAATATAGGATGCAATTTGTTCTCTAAAACTTCACCGTGTCCTTTGACACTTTTTTATACTACAAATAGTTACTTCCATTTTTTTATTCACTTCTACTCTTGTTTTCTGACAACAATCGCAACAAAAACTTATTACAAATTTAATTCCAAAACTTCATGCTTATTATTCCCAAAAAAAAAACAGTTCTCACCTAACCATCTTAAGTATTGCTTTATGCTCCTTGTTGTCTTGCCTTAATCTTTTTCTCTTGCCTTTTTCTTTTCCTGTTTTGATTCCCAATAAATATATATAATTTTTTATTCATTAGAAAGTCCATTAATCCTGTCATACATTAAACATGCGTGTGTTTGCATATTCCACCTTTCCTTCCTCAACCAGACTAGGCCGGTTAAGTGATTGGGCCAAGTATGATTTGCAAATTTCATTAGCCCTTCTCGACCCAATTTGCAGACTAAACTTCCTTGGGCCATCGAAAAAACAACAGAGACCAAAAAAAAACACAAAAAAGGACCATTTCTCTATTTGCGGGTGTTTTCGTCGCGCATTGGGGAACGAAAATAGAACAGGAGATGAATCAAGCTTTGGCCACGCGAAGCCAACTGATCTGGATATTTCTGCGGTATTGCCTCCCTATTTTTGCGGTAAGATTTTTTTTTTCAATTTATTAAAAAATTCGTTAGACCACAAATTATAATAAAATTGAATATAAATAATCCCTTACTTAATTTTTAATTATTACTTATAGTTGATCTATTATTTATTAAAAGACATATCAACTAAAACTAACAATTAGAATTTAAAAAACAAACTACAATCAAATGTTTAGATTTTCGAATTAAGCATGTGCGACAGTTTTTCTGCTTTTCGAACAACTCCATGAACTAGGATGACGTTGAAGCTGGTTCTAAATGCAAGGTCAAGTCAATATTCTATATTTGGACAACTGAAAATATCTTCGCTATTAAAGGGTTCCTCAACTAACATTTATTAGTTTAAATAGCAAAAAAATTTGATATTCTTTAAATAAAATCTCGAGTTTGAATATTATGTAGAAAAAAAATAGGCACTAGGAAAATTTTGTTCTTTTTAATAAGTCCATCCGATTCGACCTAAATTAGTTAGAATCAAATGGATTTCTGAATACTAAGATTTTAAAAAAAAAAAAAAATTGCTTCCTTTTTCAGTTTTTTTAAAACCCTTTCTTTCTTTAATTAATATATTTGTACGCAGTGCAACGCCTTCAAAAGTTTGGCTGGAGGCCTGGTAAGGTAACGACACAAACAGCTGATATTGCCAATAAAAATATTAAACTTTAAAGATAAGAACAAACGATTACCAACAAAAATTTAAAGAATAGCATTGCATGCCTTACCTAAATTATGCCTGAGTTGTTAGAAACACCTAATCATATTCTGTAAGACTAACACATCTCATGAATGCTTGAGTCAATTATGATTTGGTAAATATTTATTCAGATTTTTAAGGTAGATTTAAAATGAAATCAGAGTAACATGTACTACACATAATTGATTTTTTGTTTTTTTTTTTTAAAGAAAAGGAAAAACAAATAAGTTGATAAATATTATTGGATAGATTGTGTAATTACTTGCATGACTAACATTTAAACAGGTTTTGGAATTGACATTTCCTTAAGATACAGCAATGTGATAGAGCTCTTGCGAAATATCCATTGTCATGATCTGCAACGTCAATTTCTGGTTTGTTTTCGTCTTGCTATATGATGCTACCAGTTTTTGTTTTGATTTCCAGGATGTCAAACGGTTGCATATAAATAGGTATGCGTTGAAGTTGATACAAGGAAACGTGGTCACGCTGGAGCCAGGCCAGTTCATTCATTTTCTCTTTTTATTTTTTTTTTCAGTGAGAATTTAGTAAAGCCTAAAGGATTGCAGCTGTTCACAGAGCACGGGACACAGCAGCACTAGGTTACGCGGAGAACAGATGGACAGACCTCTGTCAGCAATAGGCTACGCAGCAATTAGCAATTCTGAGATGTCCTTTTTAGCATGAAAGTTGTCCAATATGGGAGAGCGTTTGGAGGCGAAAACATCGGCGGCTAGCCGGTGGTGACTGATGTCCATACTCTGGACAAGCATGTGTGGTTGGATCGCTTTTCAATGTTGGCAGTCTAGCAATCTACAGCATCAACCGCTCACACGTTTACCAATTAGCCTTTGTTTTTTGGTCGGGAAACAAATACGGAAAGAAAAAAGAGAAGAAGGAAAGTTGAAGAAGTAAATGTTAGAAGATTTTTTTTTTTTTAATCTTTTCTTGTGTTTCAAAGACTGGAAAAGAAAATTGAAATTTTTTTATTTGGTAATGAGTTTGAAAAAAAATAAAAAAATGAAAATAATATATGTAAAATTATTAATTTTACCTTTTATATAACCGAAAAGTAGTTTAGAGAGAGAGAAATGAATGGTTTAAAAAAATATTAGAGACAATATAATCCTTTCGTAATTAAAAGAGGAAATAAGTCCTTTCTCTCCAATGTTGTAATAATTAAGAAAGGTAAGCCAATAAAATTCTCTCTACTCTACTCAATAATCTTTTCTTTCTATCAATGATTGTTAGTTCGAGTGGTAAGAGACTCGACACCTCTCAAATAAAATATCAAATTTAAGCTTTTTTAATGAAAAAAAATAGCATTAGGAAAGCCACTCCATTATAGATCCAATAGTACTTGAACTGGATTAGTGAAGAGTCCAATAAATTTTTCTGAATATCAGGAAAAAACTAAAAAAAAAACATTCTTTCCTTTATCAAACACAAATATTTTGATATTTCACTCATTTTTTCTTTTTTCCTACGCCAATTTTATTCTTCGAAAAATAGTGACGTGAGAGTGGGATCTCAACTTTAAAAAAAGAGTTGAAGACAGTTTATGCTATTTCATGTCTACAATGTAATGAAATCGGACATTTAAGACATTATGGGAAAACGGACATGTATTGGTGAAATGAACCCAATTTTTCGACCACTTTTTATTTAATGCAAAAAATCACTTCTTTCTTTTTTTTTTTTTAACAAAAAAATCACTTTTTATTTAAATTTAAAATGCTACACAATAATATGAGAAATATACACACTAATTATAATCTCTCAAACATTATCAACAAACACATCAATCACACAATAAATTAAAACTTTCAACTCCTTATGTACTATACTCTACCAACTTCTACTTTGACTCCAATATTGAAAACATAACAAATTAATTTTCATTCTGTTTTAATTGACTAAACTTTACGTTATTAACTAAATAGCGTCGCACAACAATATGAGAAGTACATATAAATTTAGACTTCATGTCCTTATATAGTAACAACTAACAAACTCTTAATTCTACCTAAGTAATAAAAATTGAGTAAACAATTTTACTTCTACTCAAACAATACTTAACTGCTAAATCTAGATTAATTTCATCATTTCCCTTGATTCTGATTTGGTGATACTCGCATTCCCAACATCTGCTTTAACTTGACAAACACATTATACTTCAAAAGTTTCATGAGAATATCTATAACTTGATTTTCAGACTTACAATAAGTCAATTAAATTTCTCTTTTATCAACTTAATCTCTCAAAAAATAAAAACGAGTATTAATATGCTTACTCATTCTATGCGTCACTGGATTCTTGGTAAAATTAATAGCAAAAACATTATCAACAAATGTCTTTGTAGGAGTTTCAACTAAAACCTGAATCTCACTTAACAAATTCTTCAACTAAACTGTTTGACAAGCATTAGAAATTGCAACTATATACTCTACGTCACAAGTTGAAAGTGCAACAATAGATTATTTCTTCAACGACCACGAACAAACAGTTGTGACAAAGTGGAAATAATAATCGAAAATAGTTCTATGATCATCAATATCTCCACCCTAATCACTATCAGAATAGCCTACAAGAATACAATTCTTAGATTAAGAATAAAGTAGGTCATGATCAAAAGTTTTTTAATGTACCGCATAATCTTCTTAGTGATTTGCATATAAGATTGATGAAAAGACTCCAAAAACTTATTAATTAAACTAACACCATAAGATATATCAGGCATTGTGCATATCAGATATCTCAAACTTCCAACAATCTGCTTAAAGTGTGTGGAATTAACACGTTCTTCATTGCCTTCCTTAGACAACTTGGTGCCAACCTCAGTAAGTATTCTTATTGAATTGTAATCATGCATCCAGAACTTCTTTAAAAGCTCTGTAGCGTGTCTTTTCTGACAAACAAAGATTCTATCATCTCCTTGAATCACTTTAATGTCAAGAAAATGTGACATTAGGTCTAAATCAGTCATCTCAAACTCATTCATCATAGACTTCTTAAAGTCTTCAATCATTTTGAGATTGTTATCTGTGAAGATCAAGTCTTCAACATATAAACACACTAATAAGATATCACCATCACCATTAACTTTCACCTATAAGACATGTTCATACGAATATCTCTGAAATTCGGCAGCATAGAAGAAAGAATCAATATGATTATTCCATGGCCTAGGTGTTTGCTTCAGGTTATACAGTGCTTTCTTCAACTTATACACTTTCTCTTCACTTCCTTTCTTCACAAAACCTAGGGATTATTTTACAAAAACTTCCTCTTCAAGAAAACTATTGAGAAAAGCTGACTTTACATCCATTTGACGAATTCTCCAACGATTCTGAACAGCTAAAGAACTAATAAGTCTGACAGTTTTCATGCAAGTAACAAAAGAGAATACCTTATGATAGTCATAACCAGAACGTTCAAAACCTTTCACTATTAATCTTGTTTTATACCTCTCTACTTCTCCATTGTGCTATAGTGTGTAGGGAAATATGACTTCATGCTTTATTCTCTATACTTCACAATACTCCTTGAACTCATTAGAGACAAATTTACCACCACCATTAATTTACAAAATCTTTATATAATAGTCACTGTGCCTTTCAACAATAGTCTTACACTTCTTAAAGTAATCAAATACTTCAGACTTCCCTTATATGCAATAAACCCAAGTCTTTCTTAAAAAATCATTAATAAAGGTAAGAAAATATTTATTGTTCCCAACTGATAGAACACTCATCGAGTCAGAAATATCATAATGAATAAGGTAGAGCGGTTACCTTACACACTAAGTCCTTTTTTTCCATAAAAGGCAATATGCTCTGATTTACAAGAATACAAGCCTCACATATCTGATTCGAATGATTTATTCTAGGCAAATCTGTCACCATATTATCTTATGCAAGTAGTTTCAAACTGCGAAAATTCAAATGACCAAAATGAAGATGCCAAAGCTAATATTCGTCTTTTACAACAGCACTCATATATGCGTGAACATCAGTAGCAATATCAACTCGAAACATCCGGTTCTTCGTAAAGGGGGATTTGAGAACGAGTGTATCTCTACCATCAGTAATTAAACGATAGTTATCACATAATTGTATATTATATCCCTTTTCAAGCAATTGGCCCAAGCTTAAAAGGTTACTTTTCATATCTAGCATATAGAACACATCTGAAATATAATTATGGTCTCTATTCTTTAACTTAATGAGAATTCGCCTCTTTCTTATCATTGAAACACTGCTATCATCAATAAATTTAACCGTAGAGCAGACTGACTCATCAAGATCAACAAAGAGTTACTTTTTTCTACACATGTGACTAGTACATCCGATATCCAAAAATTATGTATTGTAATTTGGCGTTTCAGTGGCAGCGGTAACTATCATGAGGGCTTGATTTCCATCTTCATCTCCCTTTTGTGTACAATGAACTATCTAATTATTCTCCTTCAACTAGTACTCATGAGAATAATGGTCATACTTGTGGTATGAGTAATACTTAACATTAGATTTGTCATAACTTCCTCTACCTCGACTTCTTCCTTGGCCTCGACCACGACCTCAATCTATGTATGTCTGGTCTGAATTTCTTTGATTATTATAATAATTATCTCTATCTCTATAATTATTATGGTAACTCCTCGACCTCAATTGCTGTAAGAACCACCACGTTCTCGCCTTTTTCCATGAGAGGAACCTTACCTCTGCTTTAATTGATCACTCTACTTGCCTTTGGTGGGAGCTTGACTTTGGAGGGCTTAGTCTGTCGTCTTCTCAATGTGCTTCTCATTCATGCGTTATTCATCAGCTTGCAATGTGCCCATTAATACATCAACTGACATCTAGTACAAATCGTGTGCTTCTTCAATTGCAATCACGATGTGCTTATATCGTCATGTGAGTGTGCATAAAATCTTCTCAACTTTTACTTTATCATTAATCTGCTCTCCATAGATTTTCATCTGATTCGTCAAGATGAGAACTTTATTGATATAAACCAAAACTGTTTCTGAGGCTTCCATCTATAAAAGCTCAAACTGATATTGTAAGGTTTAGAGTTTCACTTTTTTAACTTTATTTGCACCTTAAAAATACATTTTTAAAGTATCTAATGCTTTTTTTTCACTAAGTTGCTCCTACCATCTTTTCAAAATTCTCATCATTCACCGCCTAATAAATGAAATAAAATGCATTTTTATCTTTCTTCTGCATGTCTCAATATGCAGTCTTCTGTGCTTCTATTACATCTGCAGCAAACTCTTCAACATTGTTCTCTATTACACTGAGTAATTTATTATAGTCAAATAAAATTTTCATTTACATATACCATTGGTTGTAATTTTTTCTATCCAAAACGGAAACTGAAACAAGAATCGAACTACTCATATTAAAATTCATTGTGCTTCAATTTTATTTTGTAATCTACCTTTTTTTTTCTTTTTTTTATTTTTGTCTCTTTTTTTTCCTCCTCCCTTGAAAATAAAAGTTAGTGCTGGTTAACCCAAACAACTACCTGCGACCGAGATGAGTATCGGCGACGGGTGGCAAACTAACTCCAACAGGCGACGAAGACACCCAGGGATCTTGCAGCTAGTAGAGGCAAGCTCAAATGCAGAGACAACAGTAAACAACAGATTGACTTTCAACGGTGATAGAAATGGACAAGGGAGCTACGACTTTTTGCGGCCACTTTTTGGCTATGAACTGTCACGTCAGAGGCTAGAGAATGTAGATCGGTGGCTTGGGACTCAAATTCTAGCAATTTCAACTCGCGACAGCGGCATAGGAGCTGCGATCATTGATGAACAACAACAGCTTAAACTTTATGTCCCGTCAAATCTACGGTTTTCTGGCGAGATTTTCTTCCCATGGGCACTAGATTCGAGGAAATCGACATTCAACGCTAACGGCTAACTTCCGATGACAAACAATTGCTGGTGCGGTGACACGTGGAGGTCCATTGGTGGTCCAATGATTCCGACAACTTTTTCTTTTTCAAATCATATATCTTCTTTTATATCTATGTGTGGCAACTCTGTACATAACCAAGTTAGCTTGAACTTGACACAATACCAAGATCGGCCCTTATTTTCAATCAACCGGTGGTGATGACTTTAAGATCAATAGCTCTGATACTACTATTAAATTTAATTAACTAAACTTTACTTTATTAACTGAATAATGTTATACAATAATATGAGAAGCACACACATAAATTTAGACCGCACGTCCTTATATAGTAGCAACTAACAAACTCTTCATACTACTCAACTGATGAAACTAGACTAAATAATTTAACTTCTACTCAAATAATACTTAACTACTAAATTTGGATGAACTTCAATAGGCCGAGCATGACTTCCTCAAGTCGGCCATGACGATTGTCAAGTCTTGAACTAATGGCGCGCAGTCAATGGTTAAACCAGACAATTCAGAAGTCAAAACTCCCAAACCCTGCCATTAGAATTTGAACCCAAACCACGAGTAAGATAAACATTCTAAATTGCCACCACACTACCACCTTAAATACTAAAATCATTTATTTCATGCACTAAAAGTCACTTTAACCCCTCTTTTCCTTTTTTTTTTTTATCAACCAAAACATCACTTTAACCCCTCTTTTCCATTTTTTTTATCAACCAAAACCAACTTTTCTAATTAATATTGGGCAGAGAATTTTATTTTTTAAAAAAATTTATTGAGAGGTTTGTCAAAAATAATTCGCGAGTTATACAATTATCAAAATTTTTTTTATTTTCATCAACTCTATTTTCTTTTTTAAAATTAAAAATTAAAATTTCTAAAATAAAAGTATAATATTTTCTTTAAAATATGGAATACAAAATTTAATTACCAATAATAAATACTTATAAAAATTAGAGTTAAATTACACTCTAAATTTTATATTTATGATATATTAGGCCAGAAGCAGTGATTTTATCCCACTTTTCTTTTTCTTTTTCTTTTTCTTTTTGACATAATTTTATCCCACTTTTCCGATCCCATTTATGAAGCACATCACATCAGAATAAAATGCCTTTCCTACTTTCCTTCGTCTTATGATGCCATTGCAATTGGATCCAAGTCAAAGTGCCCAGTCGTCTACGCTCCATCTGAGCAACAAACACAAAAAATTTCTTGCCATACTTTAATTTCTTTTTTTTATTTGATTGGTGATATCCATACTTTAATTTAACATGATGTTTTTTAGATTTTTTTTAGATTGAGGGTTTTGAGTTAAAGTGATTACCAAAACAATTTATTAGATTAGATTTACGTTAACTCCAGTATTATGTTATCAAAGCTCAATCGATACAATATCTCTTAAAACATAAACACAATACTCATTAAGGGGTATGCCCCTCCACCCAACCCCTATTACCATTTTATCTATCTAAGTTATCCATTCTTTAATTTCTACCTCCCATAATTCAGTCTCCCAAAGCTCATGTTGGCAGTGACAAATAATTGATTAGTCCAAATTTACATACACTGTCTTTAAAAAATTATTTGAATAATTAGAATTTAAATTTTTATTTTAAAAATTTTAAATTTTAATCTCTAAAAAATTATAAAATTTATAAAAATTAAAGAACTACTTCTATTAATAAATAATTTATAATTTAATATATCTCTAAATAAAAAAAATAAATTCACCCTTGTCATGACACAACGGCGTTGGTTTCCACCCAGAAGTACAAATATTATCAAATCAAAAATTTCAACCTTTTTTATCACCTCCACACATTGATACCCGCTGCCGATGGCACTTTTTTTTTCTCTTTTTTAAAAAATTTCGAGTGCACCGTTTAGTTGGTGTCGCGTTTGCGCTCCCAACAAATCTTTCCTTTTTCTTTATGCTCTCCTAACGGAAGCGCAAGCGAGAAAAAAGCAGAAGGGAAAATAACTTTCCCTTTTACCAAAACGAAAGAAAGCCAAACGTCAAAAGTGGAAATTCAGATTTTTCCTGTTGATTCCTTCCCTTTGATTTCCCACGCCTCTGCACGCTTCAGCTCCTTCTCTGTCCCTCTTCTTCTTTCTCTCTCCGTGGATCATTTATCTACCGTCGTCCATTCCGTACGGTGTTTCTTAGTTTGCTGTGAAGGGCATTTGGTGGATTTGTTGTGGGGTTTGGTCGGTTTTTTGGTCTGAGATCTTATATTACCTTTGGTGGGTGTTTGGTCTTTTCTTGTTTTGATGGCCTCATGTGGTGTGAGTCTAATGATATTTAGTTATTTACTTGTATAGGGAACAGCGGTTCTGAAAGTTTCCGATTGCCGTAAAAAGGCTCCCTTTTTTTTTCCTCTTTTTGTGGGTGAAAATCAATCCCATTTGTTTTTTTGCTTTTGTGGGTAAATTTCAATTTTTATTAACTAACAAGCGAACCCCTTATAGATATTCTGTCTGTTGTTTGTTTGTTTTCTTGTCTATATTTTTGTTCGTTTTTGAAAATTCTAGAGATTTTTCATTTCTTTGTTGGGTTGGGGGAGGGCAGCGATTTGTGATGACAGGCAAAAACAATTAGCTTTTGCATATTTTATTTTGAAAGCCAAAATTTTGAGAGGAGTGTGGTTGGGGTTGTGGGGGGTACACTGACAGATTGAGAAAGGTTCATCTTGGCTACTGTAGAGATCAGAGAATTGTTTCATCTCTTATGCCCCATGAGGACATTTTTCTCTTCTGATTCCTGTAAAGAATCTCAGTTCAATGCTTTAAATCCACAGTCATGGCTTCAGGTGGAAAGGGGCAAGCTTTCAAAACTATCTTCTCAGCCTTCTTCTTCTTCATCCATGTAAGTTCTTGTTTCCATCTCGTATCCTTTGAATGGATTCAGTTTTCTTTTCATCTTCTGGGGTCTTTTATTATTTCGTGTTAATTGTTTGTAGAGAATCAATTATCAAGGTTCCCGAACCACCAGTGCTACCTTTATATAAACCTGTTGAATATGTAGAAGTTTTAGCTCAGATCCACGAAGAACTTGAATCGTGTCCCGCGCAAGAGAGGTCGAATCTCTATTTATTGCAGTTTCAGGTCTTTAGGGGCCTTGGTGAATCCAAACTTATGCGGAGAAGCCTCCGCTCAGCCTGGCAGAAGGCTAGCAGCGTGCACGAGAAACTTGTGTTTGGATCATGGTTGAAGTATGAGAGGCAAGGAGAGCATCTCATTTCTGACTTACTTGCCACTTGTGGGAAATGTGTGCAAGAGTTTGGCCCTATAGATATCGCCACCCAGCTTCATGTTAGTATAAATTTGAATGCACACGAGACTGATTTAACGAACAGAAACCTTGCATTGAATAATGTCATTTTCAGAATTGGAGATGAGAAAATAGTTTGCGACAGACAGAAAATTGCTGGCCTTTCTGCACCATTTAATGCCATGCTTAATGGATCCTTCTCGGAATCACTCTGTGAAGACATAGATTTGTCTGAGAACAACATATCCCCTTTCGGTTTTAGGGCAATAAGAGAGTTTAGTGTGACTGGCAGCTTGATTGAAGTCCCTGCAGACGTTCTATTGGAAATTTTGATTTTTGCTAACAAGTTTTGCTGCGAAAGACTTAAAGATGTTACTGATAGAAAACTTGCATCTCTAGTTTGCTGTAGAGAAGATGCTGTGGAACTCATGGAATATGCTCTTGAAGAAAACTCTCCTGTGCTTGCTGCATCATGTTTGCAAATTTTTTTGCATGAACTGCCAGATTGCTTGAAGGATGATAGGGTGGTGGAAATATTCAGCCATGCCAACAAGCAAGAGAGAATCACCATGGTTGGGCAAGCGTCATTTTCATTATATTGTCTATTAAGTGAAGTATCTATGAACCTTGATCCCCGGTCTGACACAACAGCTTGTATCTTGGAGCAGTTATTAGAGTCAGCGGAAAGTACACGGCAGAAACTGTTGGCTTTTCATCAGTTGGGATGTGTCAGGCTCTTAAGGAAAGAATATGATGAGGCTGAATGCCTTTTTGAGGCAGCTTTTAATGCTGGCCATACATATTCTATGTCAGGTTTGGCTAGACTGAGTAACATCAAGGGTCATAAGCATTGTGCTTATGAAGAGCTCAGCTCTGTCATTTCTTCGGTTACTCCGCTAGGGTGGATGTATCAAGAGAGGTCATTGTATTGTGAAGAAGATGGGAGGTGGGAAGACTTGGAGAAAGCAACTGAATTGGACCCAACTCTTACTTATCCTTATATGTTCCGTGCTGCTTCTTTCATGAGGAGACAGAATGTTGAAGCTGCTCTTGCAGAAATAAATAGGGTTCTTGGATTTAAACTTGCGCTAGAATGCTTGGAACTCCGATTTTGTTTCTATCTGGCTCTTGAAGACTACCAAGCAGCCATTTGTGATGTTCAGGCAATTCTTACTCTCTCCCCAGATTATAGGATGTTTGAGGGACGAGTGGCAGCATCCCAACTTCGTACCCTGGTGCGTGAGCATTTAGATTTTTGGACAACAGCAGATTGTTGGCTACAGTTGTATGATAGGTGGTCATCTGTAGATGACATTGGGTCCCTCTCTGTCATTTACCAGATGCTTGAATCTGATGCTGCCAAAGGAGTCCTGTACTTCAGACAGTCTTTGCTTCTGCTTAGGTATGTTCTTGTAATTCAATCTTCTGTAGGCATTATGTAATCATTTCCTGAATTTCTCACGATTTCAGCCATTCCAGACTTCTTTAGGAAGCATATGGAACTGAACCTTAGGTAAATGCTGGATGTCTTGATATATAGCACCTAGTAGTTGGGATCTTGGGAAATTGTTGTTTGAATTCTGATCCATCTTTCTATTTTTACAATCATAACATTTGCTTGGTCATCTAAGCATGCAATTTTCCCCCAAAGAGTCCCTCTTCCATTAATTTTTATTTCGGGATGTTGGGATGACAACATCTACATCATCAAATTTCTTACGGTTGTAGTTTATCAGGCTGAATTGTCCTGAAGCAGCCATGCGAAGTTTGCATTTAGCCCGCCAACATGCATCAACGGAACATGAACGTCTAGTTTATGAAGGATGGATCTTGTATGACACTGGTCATTGTGAGGAAGGCCTTAGGAAAGCGGAGGAGTCTATAGAAATCAAGAGGTCTTTTGAGGCCTTCTTTCTTAAAGCCTATGCACTGGCTGATTCTAGTCTAGATCCATCTTGTTCTTCAGTTGTTGTTTCACTGCTTGAAGATGCCCTGAAGTGTCCATCGGACAGGCTTCGCAAAGGCCAGGTAGGCTTCTCTACCCCCAACATAATGTAGAAGTATTGAAATGGTCCTCTTTGTCAATTGATTTAAAGGTCCATTATGAGCCAATCTATGAAAGAGTTCATGGGATCTTTTTTTTTTTTTAATAGGGGAACAGCAGGACTTGAACTCAAGATGACTTGATTGTACTTTCTCCAAAAAAAAAGAGAGAGAGAGACTTGATTGTAGACTTTAGTTTTAACCTTGAGGTTGAACTTCACTCTAAAGAATATCGGAAAATTGTGGTTAAGTTTGTGTGCTATTGAATTCAGTTTATGTTTAGAGTTTTCCCATTAGTATCAATTTGCAATTAGTATCAATTGCAAACAAGATTAGGTCAACAAATATGACAAAGCAGAGTCTGAATGTAGAGTAATGACTATGACGAAGCAGAGTCTTGATAAAATAATAAAGTAATGACTATGACGAAGCAGAGTCTTGATAAAATAATCTTGTTGAATTTTAGGTATTATACCTCAGTGTTGCTCGCTGTCAGGATCCTCTCTCTGTTTTTTTTTTTTTTTTGCATATATTTATTTTTCATCTAATTATTTCTGCACAAATGGTGTAACAGTGCATGCAATGAAGGTTAGATCTGATCATTAATCATTTGGTTTTATTTCTGACATGATGGGGCATGCATTCATGTAATGCGATAACTTAAAGGACAACAATCTTTTTTTTCCAGGCACTGAACAATCTTGGAAGCGTCTATGTTGATTGCAGCAAGTTAGACTTGGCAGAAGATTGCTACAATAACGCCCTTAAAATCAGACACACCAGAGCTCATCAGGGCCTTGCTCGAGTCTATTTTCTTAAAAATGACAAGGCTGCTGCTTATGAGGAAATGACCAAACTCATTGAGAAGGCCCGGAATAATGCATCTGCCTATGAGAAGAGGTCTGAGTACTGTGATCGTGAACTCACGAAAGCCGATCTGGAGATGGTTACCCGGTTAGATCCACTTCGAGTGTACCCATACCGATATCGGGCTGCAGGTCTGTTTGTTTTCCTTTTGTACCCAATGGCCAATTGTAGTACTATGTTAGATATTTCAGCCGTAGGAACAATTTATCCCATGCGTCCTGCTAATTTTATAATAAGTTCTTATTGATTTTTGAAGGAGAATTAACTCTCCTTTATTTCATCATATTTACATATCCACTTGGGAAAATAATGTCAATAACCCATTGTTGACATTGTATCCAAAAACATTTGCAGTGGAGGTAAGCAAGGAAAACAAATATTCTGTGTGTAATTACTGTGTCTAATGTTTAACTGTCTTCGACCAACAAGTATTCTAGTTGCACAAGGAGATTGATGCTAGGCTCTTCCAGTCCCCCATTTGTGTGTTACCCTTGAAGCACCCTTCTCTCCCCTCCCCATGGCAACCTACCTGAGAAACATGGAAACATCCAATAGCCACACCATATTTGTGGAGATCTTGCATGGCATCTGTTCCACTGCCCCAGGCTCATATCACATAATAAAATAGTAAGATTAAAATTTCTCTCTTTCTTTTGATGCTGATGTTGTTTGTGATACTGTTTTTGTGGGTGGCAGTGTTGATGGACAACCGCAAGGAGAAGGAAGCCATTGCCGAACTATCAAGGGCAATTGCATTCAAGGCAGACCTTCACCTTCTCCACCTGCGCGCTGCTTTCCATGAGCATGTTGGTGATGTCTCAGCCGCTCTACGTGACTGCCGAGCTGCTCTCTCTGTCGATCCAAACCATCAAGAAATGTTGGAACTTCACAGCCGTGTAAACAGCCATGAGCCTTGAATCTTTTGTATGCCTAGGAGACACGAGCTCATAACAAAAGCAGAGACTGGATCATGATCAATACCAATGTATACAAGCCCGTATGTGCATGTAATCTCATGTCATGTCCCTTTTTCTTGCCCCTTTCCTTCGGGCTTCCCTTTTCACTAAATTGTAATTTCTTATTATGCTTTTACATTTTTATAGTTTAATTTCAATTCATATGAATGCGTTCGTAGCACTTGACCAACTAATGAACCCATAGCCAACCTGTTACCGGTTCTGTTATTAAACCGCGTAGGAAAAAGACGAAAAAAAAGTTTTTTTTTTTTGGTATTTTTGATCCAAAGCTATAGCTAGTTTTTTGGTTAGCCTTAGTGACGCAGGAGCGTCCTTGTTGCTGTCTTTTTAGCTGTTATTTTATTTTTATTCCTATTTAGTTTTACTTAATATGTCACATGATTATTTAATTAGATGGATGGTTAGGATTAATTAGGGTTTTATTAAATCAATGGTTGAGATTTATTCTAGTTAGGACTCTAGTATAAATAATGTAGCTGCTAGACAGTTTATTCAGTTTTCAATAATATTTTTTCAGAAACAACGTTTCTTAGAGTTTTGTGGTTTTCTATAAATCCTAACTCTAATTATTTTGTTCCGCTTCAATTTTATACCCAAAACTTAGCTTAAACTTAGCTTCTCTACACCAAACTTGGTATCAGAGCCCAACAGATCCTTCTAGTTTGTTAGGGTTTCGTTTTCTCACCATGGTTGGACGCGGAGGTCGAGGTCGTGGCAGAGGAGACGCTGGACAGCAAGCTGAATTGGCTTATTTACGGCATATGATTGAAGATTTGTCGCGGGCTGTACAAGCCTTGCAGCGGCAGGAACCCGTGGGAGCCCGAATGGAGATTCCGGAAGGCGAACACTATGTCCCGGATGCACCGGAAGGTGGTTTTGTGGACGAAACAGGTATGGAAGACTTCGAAAACCCGTTTCATGACGCTGGAACCGTTATTAACGCAGCTAGAGGTGGCTTGGAATCGCGGTTGATACGTGCTCTTGATTTAAACGGTGGTGGAATCAAGATTGAAGTTGCTGATTTTCATGGAAAGATGCATGCAGAGGATTACTTTGATTGGGAAACTAGTTTGGATAATTATTTTGAGTGGAAACCTGTGACAGAGCCAAGAAAAGTATTGTTTGTGAAGCTTAAGATGAAGGGCCTTGCACTTCAATGGTGGAAGAGAGTTGAAGAGCAACGTGCACGTCAAGGTAAGCTGAAAATCAATACTTGGGAGCATATGAAAGCAAAGTTGCGGAAACAATTTTTACCGGCTGATTATGCAATGGAGTTGTATGAGAAATTCCACTCACTAAAACAACATGGTATGTCTGTTGAGGAATATACTGGAGCTTTCAACAATTTGTCCATTCGAGTTGGTTTGAATGAGAACAATGAACAACTGGCTGCTCGTTATCTCGCTGGTTTAAATCCATCTATCAGAGACAAGATGGGAGTTGTCTGTTTGTTTAATCTTGAAGATGCTCGACAATATGCTTTAATGGCTGAAAAGAGAGTTTCTCGTTATGGAGTTAGGCGATCCATCTACAGCAAATCTGATGGCAGCGGCAAATCTGATGGCAGCGAAAACAGAGGCTTTTGGAGTAATCAAATAAGCCAAAAAAGCAGTCGTGGAGCTGTCCAAAATACTAAGGTTAGTGCCGCGGGTGTTACCAACACTGACAAGAGTGATAAGGACAAAAATTTAGCACGATTTGGTACTGAAATTAGTGCTGGACAGACCTCTTACAAGGTGGGCAGCAGCTCACAAGTTCGGTGTTTTACATGTGGAGAGAGGGGGCATCAATCTTACACTTGCCCACAACGACGGGTGACATTAGCTGAACTTGCAGATGATGAGGATGTACTGGGAGATCCTATTTATGATGAATATGTTGAAAACGAAGAAGATGTTGATGTGTACCCAATTGGAGGAGAGTCTCTAGTGGTTCGAAGAGTGATGACTGCAACAACTAAAGAAGAAGAGGAAGATTGGAGGCGACGTAGTATTTTTCGAACTCGTGTTCTTTGTAGTGGGAAAGTATGTGATTTGATTATTGATGGAGGAAGCATGGAGAATGTGATTTCCAAAGATGCAATAGAGAAGTTGAAGTTGCCAACGGAGAAGCACCCACAACCTTACAAGATCCGATGGCTTAAAAAGGGTAACGAAATTCCTGTTACTGCTCGTTGTTTGGTTAAATTTACCATGGGGGCTGATTTGAATGATGAAGCTCTGTGTGATGTTGTGCCAATGGATGCTAGTCATATTCTGTTGGGAAGACCGTGGCTATATGATCATGACATGGAGCATCGCACCAAACCCAATACTTATTCCTTTTTCAAAGGTAATAAGAGATACACATTGCACCCTCTCAAAGAAGAAGCTAGAGATGTAATTTCTTCCTCTACACAAGGTAGGGTTAGTGGATTTTTGTCTGCAGAAAGATTTGAAGCTGAGTGTGGTGAATTGGGGATTGTTTATGCTTTACTTGGTAAGGTGGTACAAGCTGTCCATGTTGAAAACGACTCCAAATGTGTTCCAGAAGTGCAACAATTGCTCCAGGAATTTGCAGAATTGGTTAGTGACGAGTTACCTCAGGGTTTGCCACCTATGAGAAGTATTCAACATGCCATTGATTTGGTTCCGGGAGCATCTTTACCAAATCAACCAGCATATAGGATGCCACCTATGCAACGAGCAGAGATGCAAAGGCAAGTGGAGGAGTTGATTGCCAAAGGCCTTATACAAGAAAGCAAGAGTCCATGCGCTTGCCCAGCTTTACTTGTCCCAAAAAAGGATGGTTCTTGGAGGATGTGTGTTGATAGTCGTGTCATCAACAAAATCACAATCAAGTATCGTTTTCCTATTCCACGATTTGAGGACATGCTTGATCAATTGGCTGGTTCTACGATATTCTCCAAAATTGATTTGAGAAGTGGTTATCATCAAATCAGGCTGAGAGCTGGTGATGAGTGGAAAACAGCTTTCAAGACACCAGATGGACTCTATGAATGGCTAGTAATGCCATTTGGACTTTTTAATGCACCGAGCACATTTATGCGAGTGATGACGGAGGTACTGAAACCGTTCCTAAAATCCTTTGTTGTTGTTTATTTTGACGATATTTTGATATATAGCAGCACAAAGGAAGAACATCTAACTCACTTACGACAAGTTTTTGAAGTTCTTCATAAAGAACAGCTTTATGTCAACTTGAAGAAGTGCATCTTTTTGCGCTCTGAGGTTGTGTTCCTTGGCTTTATTGTCTCTAGAGAGGGATTGAAGCCAGATCCTGAGAAAGTCCGTGCAATCAAAGAGTGGCCAGCACCAAAATCCATTAAAGAAGTTCGAAGTTTTCATGGGCTGGCCTCGTTTTACCGAAGATTTGTGAGGAATTTCAGCTCTATTATGAGTCCCATCACTGAATGCTTGAAGAAAAATGGATTTGAGTGGTCAAATTCAGCTCACAGGGCTTTTGAAAGGGTGAAAAGTTCTTTGACAGAAGCTCCTGTTCTAGCGTTACCAGATTTTGACAAGTTGTTTGTTATTGAATGTGATGCATCTCATGTGGGAATTGGGGCTGTTCTAAGTCAAGAAGGAAAGCCGGTGGAGTTCTTTAGTGAGAAGTTGTCTGATGCTCGGCGACGTTATTCTACTTATGACTTGGAGTTCTATGCTTTGGTGAGAGCTATTCATCACTGGGAGCATTATTTGGCTTATCGAGAGTTTGTTGTTTACTCTGATCATCAAGCCTTGAGACATTTGAATTCCAAGAAGAAGCTCAATGGCAGGCATGCAAAGTGGAGTGCTTTTCTTGATGCATTTAATTTTTCTGTGAAGTACAAATCTGGAGAGTCTAATGTTGTCGCTGATGCATTGAGTAGGCGTTCTTTACTACTCACTGTGATGCACACGCAAGTTACTGGTTTTGAAGAACTGAAAAATCAGTACATTCATGACCCATATTTCAGCCAAGTGTTGACTAAATTATCGGAGGCAACAGACTCTAGAAGTTTTCCCTATCGGCTACATGATGGTTATCTCTTCAAAGGGAATCAGTTGTGCATTCCTGAGGGGTCTTTGCGTGAGCAAATTTTGAGAGAACTTCATGGTTGTGCACTTGAAGAACAAGTTCGCCAATGGCCAAAGGTTCAACCGGAGGTCATTGAAGAGGTGTTAGATGTCAAGGAAGTGAAGTCACGAAGGGGCAATCAGTATAGGAGATTTTTGATCAAGTGGTTGGGAAAGTCAGCTAGTGAGAGTACTTGGATAGCTGAAGAAGAGTTGAAGAAAATTGATCCTGAGATCTATGATGAAGCCCTCAAGATTTTCACACTGGAGGCGAATTTTTCCACCCGAGGAGAATGACGCAGGAGCGTCCTTGTTGCTGTCTTTTTAGCTGTTATTTTATTTTTATTCTTATTTAGTTTTACTTAATATGTCACATGATTATTTAATTAGATGGATGGTTAGGATTAATTAGGGTTTTATTAAATCAATGGTTGAGATTTATTCTAGTTAGGACTCTAGTATAAATAATGTAGCTGCTAGACAGTTTATTCAGTTTTCAATAATATTTTTTCAGAAACAACGTTTCTTAGAGTTTTGTGGTTTTCTATAAACCCTAACCCTAATTATTTTGTTCCGCTTCAATTTTATACCCAAAACTTAGCTTAAACTTAGCTTCTCTACACCACTTAGCCAGGTGGGTTCATTAAGACAAGTTTGTGGGTCGAAGTAACAATGAGCTTTTTGTCCGTTAACCAACTATGTTTTGACGACTAGCCGTTCCTTGAGGCAAAACAACTGGCAAAGTTCTCAATCTTGTCTCTCTAGATTATTTTTGGTATTAAGTGTTTTTTTTTTTTTTTTAAATAAAAACGATTTTTCGCAATCATTTAGGACATGAAATGTATTTCATTAGATAGCGTAATTGAATCTCGGTGGGGGTACTAATAGCGTAATTGAATCTCGGTGGGGGTACTAATAAAGGAAATGCGGTGGTGGTTTCGCCGTAGGATGTCAGCCTGTTTGCTCCCGAAGACAACACCAGATTGATCGGAGAAGTCTGTGTCATTCCAGACCGGACATTGGACGTCACCGATGGAAGCACCACAAGGCCGTCAGCATCAAGCAAGAAAAACAGAGATTTGTTTGTCGGTACCCAGAGGATAATAGTAGGGGAGAAATATATACATATATTTTGATTAATTGATTTCAATTGAAACTGGAACTCGAGACGACGAGAAGACTCTAGTATCCAGATGCCGAGGAATATTCATGTCTAGCTCCTGTGAGAGGAGGGGTCGATAAGCCCTGTAGTCTGGGCCCAGATTCCGCCTCCATGCCGTCACTCATAGGCTCCGGTCAACTGGAATTTCAAGTCCGGCACAAGCTACCTAGTTTCATTGATGATTGAATTCGACTTCACTCCAAAAAGTATGCGGAGCACTGCTCCGGGTCCGACGGCCCACCTTGTTCAAATTCCTCTAAGTTCAGGTCCACACTCTTACTTACCATTTCGTCTCTGGAGAACCTTAACCCATGTTTAATGGACTTCGTGTAAACCACTTCTCTTTTGTTTCTTCTTTGTGCTTTGCAATTCCGGCGACCAAAGTTCAGCTATATGCTCACGTTTCCCATTTAATAATCAGTCTAACTTGAAAAGGAGATTGAAAAAAGAAGTGTGCATTAGAAAGTCTTCTACTTAACCACAGTGCAGAGTTCATTCCATTCCCAATGACAGCAGTAATAAAGTCAAAGGAAACCAGAGAATAATTCTAACAAACCTTGAAGGGTGTCGCGGAAGGGACCCACGTTAACTAAATTCTACCATATAACTCTTTAGATCCTCGGAAAAATACCGATAACAGAGAAGAGAGGAATCAGGTAGTTATTTGTTAATCACATTGAAGTTTAGGGAACGATTTGCCTTTTCAACAATTTGACTATGAACTCTTCCGCCTAAAGTGTCGTTCTGGCAATTGTTTGCACTCTTTTGTGAGCCCATCTCAAAATTCCTTTCCCCGCTTTTCATTCTCTGTGCCCCGTTACAAACAAAAGGATAATGACAAACAAAACCAATCAATAAGTCCAGGACAACCTTTACAAATGCTAGATTACAAGAAAGAAACAACAAAAATTCAGAAAAGAAAAGGCTGAAGCCAAAGACTTTTAAGTCTGCATTGTAGAATGTAGTTAAGCAAGTCGATCAAATAATAAATTCTGGTCAGGTAACAGAAAAAAGTAAATAATAATAATAATAATAATAATAAATAAATAAATAGCAGAAGAGTATCAATTTGTTATATTATAATAAGCCTAGCGTTAGCAGCAGTTGGACACTTGGAACTCTGATTCATCTTTCTGAACCAAAAACAAGTAAATGCCCTTCCTAGTACCTAGGGGCAAAAGAATCAGAAAGAATTAGTGGCAAGAAACACTGTAGTTTGCATTCTGAAAAGGGCATCCTCGATTTATGCAATGTTTTGAGATGATGTTAGAAGACCTACTCCACTGGTTCATTCACTACTCCACTGTTGAAAAAGGTGTTGGCAAGTATGAGTTAGGGCATTGTTTCATTCACTACTCCACTGTTGAAAAGGGCCCCCTGCAAAACAAATCATATTGCTCTTACAATATTCCAAGTCAAAAGGATAAGGTTAAACCAAATGAGGCAGTGGGGCACAAAAGAGAACTATGTTATCTACCCATTGGGACCAAAAGGCATAAATATAAAATGGAAAATTTTTGTATTTTGATCAATTTCTGGGAGAAGGCTGGAAATAAGGATGATGCAAAGCATCGTCAACATTCAATCGATCCTCCTGCAATCACCAGCACAACCTTCAGTTAATGAGAGAGCAAAAAGGCATGTATAATAAATTCACTTCATAATTAGCCAATCATCAGTGAAGGAATACCCAGCATCCCGAGAAGCCATATCTTATTACTGCTTTCACTAAGAACTCCTATGAGAATTTTGAAGAAATGTCCAGGAGATGTAACAGACTATCAAAGCTGAGATGCTCCGACACTATTTTGCGGAGCAAATTGCCAAAGTAATTTAATAGCGCCAACCAAATCTATGTGGATTCAAAATTAATAATACAAAAAGGACGAAAAAAAAAAACTATAAGAATACCATATCATTAGCAGGTTGGGCCTGCCTGTCTGTCTCAGAATCTTAGGTGTAGCATGCTCTGAAATTTTAAACTATAGCTCTCTATGTACATTATTGTAATTCATCGTGGGTTAATTACCACATGAAACTGAAGATTATTTAGAAAGGAATCGCATGGGGGTTAAAGTATTAAATTTGCATGGTCTGTAAACTTACAGGGTGCCACAGTAATAGTTGGCGAACTAACCGCAGAGCCCAAACATTTGGGAACCTGCAGTCATTTGTGAAAACCAAGCTCGTTAGGTTAAAAACCCAACATTTGTCACTTTGTTCAAGTAATGAACGGTTCTACGCAACCAAGATATGCTAACTGAAGGAAGAATAAACCACAGCAAAAACTAGACTAACCCTATTTTCAGAGGATCTCGGCTCTTAACTTGATGGGAAAAAAAATCTTCCGAGCATTTCCAGGAAGCAGGTGAAACCCCACCCTGATTACCAGAAAAAAGAAGTCTTCAGTACAACTATAATATGATGGAGGAATGTTACACTCCGAGCTGATCTATCTCAAAACTAACACAAAAACTTTCCCCTTTGGAGGGCTCTTTTTTTGGGCGGGGAGTAGGGGAAGTCACCTTAGCAGATGGCATCACACATAGATAGGAATAGTAATTGAAATGGACATTTAGAGTCTCTAGTAGCTCTGTACTCTTGAGCCACAATGACTTCTTGATGTGTAACAGCCAAGATGCTAACACATAATGGGTATTCCCAGTAAAATAAAATATTTTAATCTGATTCCAGGTTCCCTAGTGAAATCTCTCATTTCATTTCTAACCTATGAATGACTCCTTGAACGTTCACTTACATATCATAAGGCACATCCCTGCTATATCCATCGTAGAAACTGCTACTTTCATGCACAAAAATAATTTGGTACAAAAAAAAAAGCTTGTACCACCAAAGCAGGTTTTTTCCCCCTTCTTTCATGTGTTGTTCCCTTTCCCATCCATCTTTTTTTCTGTTCTCTCTTCAGGGTCACTCCCATATTGCTTTTCACCCAGTGGTGCCCTGGCCTGAACCAAATAGAGGAAAATTATGTTGGCCACCAACAGCTATGCTAAGAGATCTCTCTCTCTCTCTCCCCCCAATAAGGACCTTGCTTCACAAAGAACTCTGGGTGACTGAGCAACATCCATCCCCCCCCCCCCCCCCAAAAAAGCCCAAAGCCCTCTGTAACAAGGAACAGTACTTTTGCTATAAATTCAAAGCGATCGAGCAACACCAAAATGCCCAGCGCCGTATACATCAAATTCACATTCCGAGTTGCCTTATTGTTGGGTCCCTTTGAAACACAAAATAGTATAGCATCAATTCAAGCCAGTCAAGAATGCAACGGTTTAAAACCAACATCAATTTCCACCACACATATCATCAAATAGCATCAAAGAAAAAGACCTCCAAAAAGATAGGACCATCAATTGCTACCAGGAGCACGAGCAATTAGCAATACATGGTAGACTTACTTGGCCCGTTTTATGATGATGCCTTCGGGTACTCCCTGGGATTAAGATGCATAACTCCATGAGGGATCTAAGTCTGGGACAAATTTGAAGTCACCAATGTCAAAGTTGTCTGAAAAGATGATAAAATTTGAATTTTCTTGCACCAAGTAAGGCAATCCTATTGACATTGACTCTTTCATCAGCCAATTTTTTAGCAGCTCAATATCAATTCTTTAACTTTGTTTTCATTAACTTCTCATAAAATTTCAGGTAATCTTGATTACTAAAAAGAACTAAAAAAAATGTCCTCGTAAAATTAAAGGTTGAAATTACCCAATCAGTCATGCAGTCATCAACATAAACAATGCAACAAAGGAAGCAAAAGCATTCTGGGCCAACACTTTTCTTATAAGACCAGATTTCAGAAGTTCTACGAAGTAATAAAAGTTTCACAATCTTCAAAGTTAAATCGTTATCAAGGATTCGTCCATCTAAATTGTGACAGCTTGGAATTTTAGTATTATAGGACAAAACTTACTTGTAGGCAAGCTCCTTCAAGTCCTCATTCCAGCCCTCAATATGTGGGTCCAGAAGAGCTCGTGTGAGAGCGCTAATCTGAAATACATTCGGTGACCCCAATATCAACTCTAAAATCACAACTCCAACACTCCACATGTCATACCTTTGAAATGAAGAATTGAAAACACAGTCAACAAATGTAAGTTAATGTGGCATTCAGCTCTAATGAAATGAAGTCATTCACAGTAAAAAGCTTGTGCACTTAGCAAAATAGAGCTACAGAACACAAGGAGGTGAAAAATGTACATAGCTAAACTGAAAGACAACATACTTCAAAGTGGTGCTTGTAGGCCCTTGGTACCAACTAGCATTAAGAAAAGCTTCCGGAGGAGCGTACTCAAAAGTTTGTTCAGCCCTAACAAGAAAAAATTAAAATTCCATCATGAACATTTGAAGAGATACTACAAGATAAATATCACAAAATTTCATGGCTCGTAAAGGGATATGATATACCTAGAAGGTCCTGTTGATCCATATAAATGCTTCAAAGTGAATTCATCTATTGCACTACCAAAATCTATAATCCGCCTAAAAACAGGAATTAGATAATCAGCTCAGGCATGAAAAATGACGCTATCAGCATATGCTACAGTTACATATTCTATCAAAACCTACTTCACTAGAACATTCATCAGCAACCATTAGAGTCAATATGTAGTAACAAACTCCAATAAAGAATGAAGCTTTGCAGGTTAGAATAGCTATAAGAGAAACTGTACAGCACATTTTGGTAGTGTAGTTCTTATTCCCTGTTGGACCTTCTTTCAAGCATCTCCCAGTGACCTTATCCTCAAAGCATACCACCATGTTTTCTACCAATAAGAAACATAGCGGCATTTAGTATGCAAAATCCCCAACAACCAAGTTTTTCCTCTAGTTCAAGCAAAGCAAAGCTCAAGAAAAGAAGTCAAAGGGACTGAAAATGGTGATCTTATTTCAAACATCAAAAGTATCTACAGTGAGGCAGGATCAACTAGATAGATCTCCGCGTGCAAGTAATAGACATTTGATACCCTGCTCCACCTATTAGAGTGGCGACAAGGCATTATTTCAAAAAAGGTATTGAAAATAATATTTATATGACAACAAACTGCATGAAAAAAAAAAAAAAAAAGAACCACTTGATGCTCTCACCAGGTTTGATATCCCCATGCGTAATGTTGCGGGCATGACAGGACTTGAGCGCCATCAGCTGAACAAATGGAAAACAACATGCATTAGGTATATCCAAGAAAATAGCAATGTAAGAAAATAAAGAAAATTTTGGCATACGTAAATGGATACAAAGTTGAAACAAGATTTTAAGCAATTAGCCCTCATTATGAATCAACTAATAGTATCCCGGTCGGCATGCGCAAATGGATACCTCCATCTGAAAGATCACTTCATAGTTGTACTGTTCCTTTTATACGCATGGAAAGTGCATAAACAAATATGAAAGTGAATGTACAGATAACCAAACCAACAGTTGTTATAAATTTCAGTTAAAAGAAATAACAAATAAACCAGAAAGAAAAGTCAAGTTAGCTAAACATTTGCACATAACTTCAAGAAAACATACCAACTGCCATATAAGATTGCACATCTCCTCCTTTCCTGCTTCTGTTGTTTTCAGCCAATGCCACCACTTTGATGGGCGCAATATTTGAACCCGTTTTAGTTCTTCAGCCTTTTCTTCATCAGCATTGCTTTCCACTTCTTCTATGGTATATATAAGCTTCGACAAAGACACGCCTTCATGACGAAATACAAGCCAGATTTCATTGGATCTAGATTCAAAAGATTCCACATATCGTACTATGTGGTCCAAACCTTCTTCATTAGCAGCTCTCTGTGGTCTAAACTTGTTAAGAGGTAAATTTTCAAAACTCCAACTGTTTCCAAATCCATAAACAGATTCATTCGTTTCTGATAGCTCAGGACTATCCGTCTGAGGTTCTTCCAATATAGTTGTGATTCCATCAGATAAACCTCCAAGACACCTTGAGGCATTTAAGAAAACTTCACCAAAATATTTCTCCCGTAGACCACTTAAGTAAACAGCAGGCTCCTCTCTCCACCTGTTTACAGTTATCAGCTATTGTTTTGACCAATTTAACATTCAAAATTACAACTGAAACATATTGCATTAAAACTCAAACATGCAAAGATAACTGCACTCCAACATGTGGTCAACAGGAAAGATAGCTAGAAATTGCTCTGGCCTGTTGCAAGTTACCCCCTAAGAACTAGTAACAAGGTTCCCTTTTTGATTAAGTATGTAGTAAGTCAACCAGCATGAATTCATGCTGAACAGATGTCATCGTATTGTGTACTTGAAATACAAGAAACATTTGGTATTTGCTGGTTTAAGGATGAAGACATTACATAACTAAAGGGTATGAAAATAAGATGCACGTGAAACACAAAATCAAATAAAATTACCATGATACGCTTCAAAATGAACAAGGTGTCATCGGGAGAATCGGTGTTACATTCATGAGCAGAGCTATGACTTGAACTTTCTACATCTGAGTTGATATGGCTTGAATTGTTGTTGTTTTTATGGCAATTCCAATAAAAAGCCAGCCATACTTCACCATATGATCCACGACCATATCTTTTCTTCAATACATACCTAACAAACAAAAACAACAAGTGTTTTAGGTGATTAGCTTGAAAAAGAAAAAGAAAAAGAAAAAGAAAAAAAAAAGAAAAGAAATGCAATTAGCAGATGCAAAACAATTCCAAGGATTCAAAAAGAGACTTCTCAGTTCCTCTTTATATGTGACATATCATGCATCACAGCAGATAAAACATTATCAGAATTGAACAGGTGCATCTTCAATGAAAAGTAAATAACACCAAGCAATAGAATACTAGAAGGCAACCTAAATCTCCAAGAAATTACAGAAAATCACCACACAACTGCACTGCAATATGCCAGAGCAGGGCCTAGCAAACCCTTTCCTCTAATTTTCCTCTCAAATTACAATTTTGTTGTAGCATACCTAGGACACCTTGCTTTGACTAACCCAACATCATATCCAACATCAGATGTGGAAAACAAGGAACAGTCAGAGCTCAGCAAAAATATGGCATTGCCCCTCCACTGTGCCCAGATTAATCCTAAGGAAAATCCTATTATTAAACAGTTCAATAAATTAGAAGTAGCTAAAGAGAGAAACAGCTTAAAAAATTTTCACCTCATGTTATGCATTCCATAGTCCGTTGATCCCTTATTTGTGTCTGCTTCATGGAAAGGAATTGATTCAAGAAAATTCAGGAAATTAGCAAAGCTTTCAGGATTAATGCATTGATCTTTAGCTCCATCAACAGCCATCCCCACATAAAAGCATAAATTCTGATCATTATACAAATTCAGATGCCCACCTAAGACAAAATTATACCAGTTGAAGTCTGCGTTAACAAGTGCACAAACCCATGACCACCTACTGCTGTGGAACAAATATAAATGATACAATGATATAGCTTCATAGGGAAACAAGTCAGGATAAAAATAATACCACATCTGTGAAACAATTTACTTAGAGAATTTCTAGAAATGCCAATAAAACAGAATTAGATCACAGCAATAAGCTGCCATGGAAAATCTGATGACAAAGCCCAGTCTTGCCGACTTAAAAAAGGAAATTATCCAGGAGTACCTTCACTTACCATAGTGGTCATTTAAAGACTGAGGTAAAGCATGAGAAAGGTCATACAAATAATCTTCCTGGTAACTGTTTTGAGGTTGCAACGCATCCAACTTATCATCAAGATTCTCAAACAAATAATAACAGCCAAAGTTCCCATGTTTTCCTTCAACCTAGACAAAGAATGGTAACCACAATTAGCATCCATGATGCCAAGACCATGAAATTCAACCTGAACCAAAACCACCACACACAGAACCATTTGTATGAACAATTGATGTTCTTTACGTCCCTTTTTTCTGTTTATTGGACATGTGACAGTCGCTCATATTTAGATCAACAATTGGAGGAAAAATGTTGCAGAAAATATACAGCAAAATGGTAGCAATAGTCTCTACAGATTCTGAACAATATGAAGCTAAGTTATTGTACTTGTTCTGATTTTTATCTCTTAAAATGCACAGCCTGTGATATCATTATCTAAAAGGCAGAAAAACATCCTTACCAATAACCTATCAAACCTCGTGGTAAGTCGAACAGCATGCTCCAGATCTACTACATTGGGAGTAATGTAACTTGCTGTCAAACATGAGTCACAGAAAATGACCTTGTTAATACAGACGATGATCAAAACTTTTATGCATAACTAACAGCATGTAAATGATGCGAAATCCCAATACACAGTTAAAAAAAAAAGTTAAGATATGACAAAGACAAGTGAGGTATAAAAAATCCATTGCTACAGTACCATCACTTGAGAAAAACATAGCACAATTGGAGCTGATTAAGAACTCAACATATAGATCAAGAACAAAAGCAGCAATATGCCTCAAGTGATTAAAGATAGGCCTAAGGTGAAGCATCTGAGCAAGTCTATCACAGGCAAAACCCAAGTGCTTGAAAGTTCTCAGCACTCTAAAGCGGTCAGGGCACCGGGAGCCTAGGAGCAAAGGCACAAAGGGCAAGGCACAGGCACATGCCTAGATGAAGTTAAGCACAAACATAAATTTAATGTTGAATTGCCAGAAGAGAGATATAAAGGTATTTAGCCATCAATTCAAACTACAAATAGAATGAACAGAGAGAGGGAGAGAGTAAGCGAGAGGAAGAGAGAAAGAAACAGAGATTTTGGTTGAAGAAAAGAAAATAAAAAGTGAGACATAGTAGAGAACTGGAGTGTTGAGAGATAGAGAGAGAAAGAGGAAAGAGATGCTGAATAAAATAATTCTCAAAAAAAAAAAAAAAAGAATAAAATAGCATACAAGAGGGGGGGAAAAAGAGTGCACTTAGAGATAGAGGAGAAAGTTTGAGAATTGGTTGAACAACATAAGAAAGCACAAACAGGGGAAAAAAAAAACTACCAGAACCAAGAGAATCATGAGTGTGGGCCGAGAGAGAGGAGGAAAGCAGTACCTAGAAGTCTTTTCTCGTAAAACAAAGGGGTTATTTTACCTTATCCTATAAGCTGAAGGCCATGAAGATCAAAACAAATCATTAAGAAATGATTAGCTTGCCGGTTTGAGCAAAACATAAAGTTCACAGGCATGACTGCATGAATATTCTACGAAAGTTAATATTGCAGCAAAATGGAAACCAAAAAGTATCCATAGCAAATCAAGAACAAAATTCTGGAAAGAAACCACCTGAATTTGTCCAGATGGTAGTCAGTTGCTTCACTAGCAACTTGCACCTCACTATCTATGGTTTAATAGAAGTTTTCCAGAATGATACAGCCATCTATTTCGGTATTTTAGTTGATCTTTCTAAGAAATGGAATGGATAACTCTTTTGGAGCAAGATAATGATGTCTAAGATGAACTTATACAGGGAGAAAGGATCAAACAATTAGAAGTTTAGAACGTATAGCAAATATGTGGCAGTGTCCCCAACAGGGAGCTAAAAATCATTCTGCAGGAAATTCAGAAGTGGAGAGAAGTTACCTGATTCTTTAGGCTTGAACTCCATTGCTTCCATTGGAAATTTTCCAATATGTTCCAACGGAACCACAACAGCTGCCACATTGTCCATGCTGCCCTTCTTAAAGGCAGTGTTAACCAAGCATTCAGCTAATGAATATGAACATGAAGAAGAGAGTCCTGAATTCTTGATACCATAGCTATGCATTTCTGAAAGAAGATCACAAACATCCTGCAAGCTCAATGTTTCAAACACGCCATCAGAGGCAACCACCAAATAGCTATCATTTGTGGTAAGAGGGTGCCAGTCAGTCACTTCAGGTGCAGATATCACGCCATACCTATCATGAGTAACAATGGATGAAGGGGCCATGTCATATAAACATGGCAGATCAGTAATAGCATTAAAAAGGCAAGAAATATAAGTAGCAGCTCTCAAAATGGACATCAGCTTGCACTCATTCTAGATAAGGGATACCAAATAACAAAATGTTGAGTAATTGAAAAACCTTACTCTTTAAAAGAAATATCGCCAATAGCTCGGGAAACAGCGAGTTGACCATTTACTCGAGGCACACCAGCCCACTCAGTCACATAACCACCAGCATTTTCCACTCGAAATCTTTCATCAGCTCTATCTGGATGATGATCTCTAGTTAATTCCTCCACAATAAAGTGTTTCAGTCCATCTGATGTTACCAAATTAATCTTATCGTAATTTCTTCTAGGTGAAACAGCCCCATTACGCCTCTGCTCCCTGTATAACCCTAAAAACGTTGCTGCACAATTCAAAGACCACATAATAACTGACCTTTTGTATAATTGCAGCATTAACAGCTATAAATTCATCGTTCAGGCTTCATTTGAAAGAACACAAGATCATGAGCAATGACATAATATTAAGTATTGACAAACTGTCTAATCACCTAATGGAAGGAAAGATAATCAGAGGTTTGCAGCATGGATTTTGAGCCAAGATATTTCTGACCTTTAGCTTCAGCAGGAGATAGAAATTTTTCCGAGCACAGTAGAGCCTTTGAGTCTCCAATGTTGGTGACTAGGATCAGACCATCTACTATCAGTACAACAGTAGCCGTAGAACCCGAATGAAGATTATTTAGATATGCTTCCTTCACAAGTCAAATGAAAGAACGTTGAGTTGTCAACTTAATAAAGATAATCATATTTTGCACATAGAAAACAAAGACGAAGAACAAGGAAAAGAAAAGTAAAGTGAGCATGCCTTTGAAAATGTTGCATCAATATCATGGATTGACCTCAACAATGCTTCCTTCACTATGTCCAGATGGAAAGAATCATCACCTTTTTCTGGAAAAGGAAATTTAGGACTGCAGACCATATGTTAGTTTAGAGGTAAATATTGACAAACACTTCTATTCTTGTTACGACTCTATGCGTTAATAATCCAGTCACAATTTGGCATGCACATGAACTCCAGAAATCCATGTAGAATGCAAGCTAAGCTAATAGATAAAAGATTTTACTCCATAATAGAAGTTGATCATGATGTTAATTAATAAGAGTATATCAACCAGTTGGTCATCATTTTTCCATTTTCTTTGTCTCTTTACATTCAAAAGAGGGATTTTTTAGGGGAACAATGTTGGACGTTAAAACAAAAAGAAAGTAAAAATCTGCACAAAGGAAATAGTGCTTTCAATAAATCTGTATGCAAGTTATCAATAAGTAAAGTGAAAAAAATTTAATAAAATTACCTTTCAAAGTTAAGGTTATGGAGACCTAGTTCTTTATCCCAGTTTAGCAATTGGAAGACATTCTTATCTCCTTTATTTGGCAATACGCCAGTGGATACAAAATAAAATGCAGCATCCAGAAGAAAATATGTATGCAACGCAAAATACTCCAACAGAAGCTTTGAAGCCATCTCACTAGCCTCTGCACCATTGTGACCATCAAAAATTGCTACAACTCCAACCATAACCTCCTTAATCCTCCTTTTACCTGCTCCAATATTAGATTAAACATGTGAGAAACCTTTCTAAAATTTACCCCAACAACAACAACAATAATAGAGCTTTAATCCAGAATTTAATTGGGTTTGTGTACCTGAATTTTTCTCGCCATTTCTTTATGTTATGAACCGAATTTTATGTGAGTTACTATTGTCCTAAATTGTTCATAACCCAAGATTCCATCAAATAGATGACCTTTTCCATTGGGCCATTAAGTTCAATAATATCACTAGGAGCTTATGTGAGACACTTTTATTCTCTCATTTGAGCTAAGATGTAAATCTCCTACTCCCCTTCTTTGGTTCCAAGTTTGCCACATAAATTACTAACTACATCCACTTTAGTCATTGCTACTGCCTTTCATACTTTATATACAGATACATATATATATATAACATTAAGTAACATTAATCTTTTGCTCTCCCATTTCTCTCAACGTGAACTTGGGTTATATTCGAACAGAAAGGCCAATACAATTGGCCTTGCTTTTTGATAGAAAATTCAGCCAAGTTCAAGTCTAATTGCGTTACTTACTCCAAGAATCACTACAATCATAGTTCACAACCTTAACCCTAAATCACGAAGTCAGAATCAATACAAAAACAAATATATATGTGCCCCCTCATTAGAGAGAGTAAGTGTGGGTCTGCGTGTGCGTGAGAGAGAGAGAGAGAGAGAGGACCAGGAAATGGAATGAGAACGTCGAGAGCGCAGACGGCGCGGTCCTCCTGAGACTTTCTCCGACCCTGAAGCATAGCCACCTGGCAACGGGCTCTTCTGATAGAGGCCGCGCGTGGTCCGGAGTCGTAACTTTGGAGGTTCCAGCGAGGGCATTTGGGGGATTGAAAAACTGCTGGGGCGCCGCCTTCGTTGTACACCGTCAAACACGTCGACGATTCTCCGGCGCGACATCTTGCGACGTAGACGGCGATCACCAAGTCCAAGATTAGCAGTTTCCAATCGAGTCTCGCCATCACTTGCTACTGAATTTCACCGCGAAGAACAAAAGCGATCGCGAAAGCCCGTACCAGTCAAAATTGAAGAGTGTGGCCAAGAACCGTTCGCGCGCTTTGCTCCCCGTAGAGACGCATGTTTGTTTTCGGCGATTATTGGCTTCAGGGACACATTTTCCCTCGTCCGACCAGCCGTCAAAAGGTCGGCCCTTTATGACACGACGCCGTTGTATCAAACCGTACTAAATTTGAATTCTGCTCCTGTGCATACCTTACGAAATATCATTTAAATGAAAAATAATCCAGATCAAAAAATTCGTGTGAGCGTACCTAGCTAACAGAAGAACTGAATTGTATAAGATTCCACTAATGTCGTGGCTTGATTCAATAAAAAATTTTCTATTTTAGGCATGTTATTAGTGCATTAATTGGTAATAATTAGTCTATTACTTCTTAATAATTGCACTTTTTTTTTTTTTTTTTATCTATCAAAACCCGTAAACTAACGATAAAAGAAAAGGAACGGTGAGCATTAGGTCTAGACCCAAAATTGAGAGTCTGAGGCCTAATCAAGTTATGCTTGACCCACCTTGATAATAGTATTTGTTAAGATAATGTCAATTATTGTAATATATTGTAGTCGAAGAAAAAGTTACTAAATTGCAAATTAGCGGCACTCAATCAATATCGGGAAAATTTTGACAAAGAATCAAACCCAGAATAAAACTAATATTCTGCCAGCATTTTACGCCATATTGTACTCTCCTGGGCTGAGGTCTAACTTCAAAATTCTTTTTTCCTACGAAAAAAAGTGATGGAGGCATTACTAACAAACTTTAAGAACAAACTATAAGCAGGAATTCTAAGTGGACACGCACGAGTAGAAAAATGGTAGACACATAATAATCTGAATCGTTAGATTATAAAGATTTTATCAAATTTGAAAATATGAAAAAAACAGACAAATTGTTGGATGTCAGTGATTTAACTACGTACTTTCATCTTATCTACCTATACGTGTCTACGTACTACCTTCAACTATATAAGTTAGAAAAAATTGGCAAAGCCAGGCAAGCATCTAAGAAAAGAGGACGACATGAGTGGCCTTTTCCATTCATCACGATTCAAAAATTAAATGGGATGAAAAGTAATGGAAAACCATATTTTGACTTGCATTCCTTGGACGAAACCTTTGGTATCTAACATCACCAATTGCAGGAGACATGGGGAGTCCAGAACTGAGCCATGGTCCAAAGACGTCCACAATGAAACCACCACCCGCTGCTTCAATTAAAGCCCGTTCATCAGGCTAACCTGGATGGTGATCTCTTGTCAATTCCTCAACAGAATGGCAAGCAATATTGCCTGCAGCATACAACTGGGGGCAACCAAATAACTGTTGAAGAAAAAACCAAGATAAACCACTCAGTAAAACAGCATATGTGTAAGTTCTCTGTAAACGTACCTTTATCATTCAACAAAGGATCAATAGAGCAAAACTTTGCATTTCAACCATGATACTCAAAGTTTCACCTCATGATGAGATTTGACTTCCTCTGCACTAAGAAAACCCCTTGAATCGCATCACCAATATTGGCAACTAAGATTTGACCATCAACCAATACCATCACTACAGCTGCAGAGCAAACTACGAATATGGGATATCACATCCATCCTAAAGCCTCCAAAAAGAAAACGTACTTCTACGCAAATCCCGTTTGATAAGCCTTGACAGGTATCAAAATACCCGAAGGCATAGCTTGAGCTTACATTAGAGAATGAAGAGTTAATGTCTAAAAGATTGCTCTGAAGAGTGCTCCGTTAGAATGTCCACCTGGCACATTTCATCAAGTGCTACATATTTATTAGTGTAGCAGCATCAAAATATGGGCTTTTCTGTTCCGGTTAAAAGTTTTGTTCCAATATGGGCTTTTCTGTTCCAATATGGACGTTCTTTTCCGATTATAAGTTCTTGCGCGCACTTGTGTTTCTGTTCCATGCGTTACAGTACATATTGATAACGGCTACAGCTGTAGAGACTCAATTTTGTCCCCAAGTCACGCCTTCCCCAGGCAACACCGCAAGATCTTCCTCCAAAATAGCGCACTATTTATTATGTTTTATATTTTTCCTTTATACAATATCATCTTACACTATATATATCTCTTGTAATTTATAAATACAGATCAAGCCTTTTCAATAAAATTATTTTGTTCTATCAGATGTTAGGAATAGATTTTTTTTTTTCTTTTAAGAAGAGAAAAGTATTTTGAGGACAGATGATATATATGTATATATATATATATATATATATATAAACCACATGCCACAAAACTGAAACCCCAAACAAATTGATCACAAGAAAACAACGAAGAAAGAAACATAAACCATAACAACTATACTCGAACAGGACGAAAGCGGTATAGCTAATTAGGATGTGTCTCTGTCATGCCCAATGGAGAGATTAAAGCAACAAGAAAACAAAATGTAAGATCTTAAAATTAATTTTAGACCAGAAGAAAACATAAGTATATCAAAAAAGACTTACAAGAACTACGCTCGACTTCGGAGGGAACTGCAAAAGACGCCTTCTATTCTCGATCGGCTCCTGGGACAAGAAACAGATCAGAGCTTTATCAGGGGGCTTCACTAGAATTTTTAAAATACAACAGAAATCCTCCCAAGAAAATTTTAAAAAAAAAAAAAGTGAAACGGAAACGTAAACAAAAAGAAGAGCGCTCACGCCAAAATAGAACAGAACATACCAATTTGTTTGTGTGTCTTGTCCAAATTACACAATTGCCACTCCGGTACCATTATCAGTCTACCATTCAATTTTCTTTTAGAGGAGAAAAAGAAGGGACTCAAAATCGAATGAAGAACGAGAATTCAAAAAAGAAAGTAGGAGGGAGCAAGGGGCTGTAACTCGACGAAACAATAGTTGAATTTGAAAAGGAAATCCTCAACAAAAAAAAAAACTGAGGGAAAAAAAAGTGAAAGCAAAAATGTAAATAAAAACAATGAGTAAATCACGCCGAAGTAAAACAGAACATACCAATCAATTTTCTCTAATTGCGTGAGTGAACGTCGATTTGAAGAAGCAATTCTTTAAGAAAACAAGTTGATATTTGTTGCGTTTTTATGACAGTAATTTGAATATTGCAACAAAAAGAAGATGAAATTAATGATGAAACAAATAGGCATATATTAGGCCCATAAATAAAGATTTTTAGCTCTGAAAGAATTTAAAATAGTAAAGAACTAAAGATTCAAAACTTACAAAACTCCTGAATTGGCAATTATTTTGGGTTTGGAGGGGTGAAAGATCGTATTTCTAGTTTAGGAAAATAAGAAAGGACTGAGGCCTCCTCATATAAACGAACAGTCTCTTTCTCTCTCTAAAATCTCTTTTGCTCCCAACACAACTCACCTCTTCCAACCAGCCACCTTTTGTCACCGCCATCCGAGAAATTGCTATCTCTAGCACAATCGCCACCACACTCTTTAACTCCTCTTTCTCCCTCCACCCACTGTACCAATCGTTGGCGCATCCATTAGAGCTGGTTCTACTGCTGCTGAAGATGGCACCGTTGGTGCCACCCCCATTGTCGCTCCCTTTCTTGACGCCACCACCTCCGCCGGTCATATTCCTGTCGTCGCCACCCTCATCATTTGGCGAGCAGTGGCCGCTGCCGCCCAAAATCATTGTTACCTCTTTTGGAGCTATCTGGAAAAGATTCTGTCATATATTTTTGAGTTGGGTGTTCTGTTATTGCCTCTACGTAGGCCGTAGGTTAATTTTTTGGGAAATCGTTGTACAATACATCAATCGATTTTGTTACATGTACGTCACGATGCTGTATGTACTATTAGTGACAAGTTTTATTCGATTAGATTAGATCTAATTAATTATTTGTGATTAAGTAGATTTAGTTAGTGGTCTGTTAGTATCTCATTAAAAAATTGTATTTTCATGAATTTTAAATTCAATTTGTGAATGATCTGCATTACCTTATGAAATGTAATGTAGGGAAAAAAAAAAAATCTTACTAACTAAAGCTATCTAGCATTTTTTTCGAACAGCAAAGCTATCTAGGATTGAGGACATGTGATTCTACACAGATATTAGCACACCACCAAATAAAGAAAAGAAATTTAGAGAGATAACAAAAGCTAAGGTTTATAATCTTTTGATTTTTTTTTTCGACCTTTCTGATAGATATATACTCCTTAAAGAGGAAATTCCAATCAATTAGGAGAAGACTATAATAAGCAAATCCTTGATCAATTAATGTTTTTTCAAAATTTTATTTAAAGAAAATTAAAATTATCAACACAATTATCCGGCATTCATACATGAATAACCCTAAGTAAATGAAGATGATAACAGAGACGTTTTGTGGCATTAAATACTTTCCCAATGTTAGTGAATTTCTCCTAAATATGAGTAAATTGATAAACCAATAAAAATGAAGGAATAAAAACTCACATTTTTAATAGAATTTAGATCTCACTTTTGTTTTTTGAGCACAAAAGAAACTAATTATTGATAAACATTAAACACGTATATAAAATTGACATTGACGTAAAATATTAAAAATATCTGGTAGGAGAATAGCATAACTCTAAAAACTTACAATTTATATAGTTAAAATGATGATTCACCAACAAGACACTCAGTCCATTGAGATGCAATCTTCTAACGAAAATAAAAACTGAACTATAACTAAATATACTTAACTCTAACATCTTAACTAAATTTAGTTTAGTTGAAAATAATTGTATATATCAATACCAACCAAACTTTGACGGACTTATAACACGCATTCATTGAATATTACTGGTGCCGATTTCAAAAAGCTCTAATCAAATGTCTAAAGGTAAGCTACAGTACAACACTCGTTGAACAAAAAAGCAGCAACACATTTCCTGAGAGCAAAAGAATACAAAAGAGGTAACAGTCAGCGGCAGCGACGGGATTGGTGGTGGTGGCGACGAGGACGGCGGCGACGGTGACAGAAGCTACTTCGCTGGCCACATAAGAGACAAATGCCGACACTGGTGACAAAAGCAATGACAACGGTGACAAAAGCTACAACACCGGCGTCGGCTCTAGGGACATTGTGGACGTCTTCTGCGGCATTTGGATAGTTAGGGGTGGCGGAAAAAACGACTGTGCCGGCAGCAAAAGCATCTAATTAGACCTCACTTAGGGTGTTGGAGTATTTAATTTATGTATTCGAGACGCATATAGAAAGACTGGTGAGTGGGGACACATGTTAACTTATGATGGTTTAGGATTTGTTTAAGATTTGTGGTGGCTTCTGATTGGCATTTAGGAAACCTTAGGAATTCATCATCTTTTTTTGTCAAAAAAAAAAAAAAAAAAAGCAAAAATTGACGTCGCAGCAACTTATTGAGATAGTTACGAAAAACTTTACACTATAAGAAATTTAGATTTAATCATACTCAAAGCCTTATCTCAAATAATATTATATTTAACAGCGTTTGAATTTATAATCTTTTATTTAAAACTTGTTCGCTTTAACCAATTTAACCACGCTTAAAGCAGAAGGAATTCATCATTTTGAAAAGCAAATAAGCAATGAAATAATGTTCACTTTGAGCTTGGAACGGATTTAAAATAATAATAAATAAGTGTAACGTGCCAGGAAAAGGAAAATAAAGGCGATCAAATTTATGGTCTTCATTAAAAAAAAAATTATAATTATTTATTAATCAACCCTTTTTCTACTGTATAGTGGCAAAAGTGTAAAACCCTGCTAGATGATGGTATGGGCTGCGGATCTCCTGGCTGCTTTTTTCGGTGTAATACAACGGATACATTAGATTTGCCAAGATCTTTGAGATTTATTTTGTTTAATTAAATGGGACATTATTAAAATCCTATCTTAAATATGATTTCTACTATCACTATTAAAATCCTTCCTTGGGCAGGATAGGATTTCTTCATGGCCATGGGATCAAAATCCTCTCTTGAATAAGATTTCTTCATGGGGTCCACAGAGATTAAACCCACTACCTAATTTAGCTTTCTTAATTCTGTTTGTTGGGCGAGAAAAGGGATAGATACGGATGTTTGTCAGAATGAAGAGCAAGGAAATCCAGGAAGCGAAATTTCAGTCTATTTTATTTGGGGTACCCGCTCGGGATTTGACCCAAAACTCGAGCGATCCATCAATTGACAAGGTCCTTTTCGGTTGGGATATATTGACCAAGACAGAGTTCCTCGGTGACACAAAAAAAAAAACAAAGAGATTACTTGTGACACTATAATTTCTGAAAAAGTGAATATTAATTAGAGTTGTCAAAATCTGATCTGATTCGATGGGTTGACCCGAACTCTTTCGAAAAAATACGACCCGAACCCGACCCGAAAGATGACATAACCCGAAATGACTCGAACCCGAATGACCCGAAAATCGTTGGGTCAAACCCGACCCAACCCTAACCTGACCCGTTTGACTCGAACTTTTTTATTTTTTTAAGGGAACAAAAAAAAAAAATGAAAAAATTTAGCATATTTTATATTATAAAAAATATAGATTATACTATTTTCAATATAAATCTTAATTATAAATTTTTTTAGAATATTTTGAAATTTTTTATACATTTTTAAATTTTATTTTAATTTTTTAAAATATTTTAAAAGAAAAATTTTCAATTATTTTTCAATCATATGATTTTCTTTGATTTTTAAGAATTTTTTGAAATTTTTAAATTTTTAAAATTTTTAATAAAAAATGTCACGTCATCATTTTTGATGACGTGGTCAACCCGTGAATTGACTCGAACCCGACCCGAACCCGAAGTGACCCGACCCAAAATGACACGAAAATAACTTGACACATAAGTAACCCGACCCGAAGTGACCCGAACCCGAAGTGACCCAACCCAAACCCAACCTCATGACCCGTTTTGACACCTATAATATCAACACATTCTCTGCTTCCTATGTTGATAAAAATGTAAAATGCACAGAACAACAAACAACATCAAGAAAACAACAAATTTCGAGTTTATTCAATACGAGTTCTACAAAAGTGAACATGAACCTGAACTTCGCTGCAAAGGTTAACCTCATTTGCAACCACAATATGAGATGTATAGTGAAACAAGAGTAGTCCTTAAAATTTTACAAGAAATAATGAACTGGAGTTGACTCTTCCATTCCTTAATTAGTACTAGCTAACATAAGAGCAATAGTTCGGAGAAATCGTTCTCTAGGTTCCTCAACTTATGATGTTTTTTTGTACCTTCCAGGTCTCTAGATTGGGATTACAATGTGCTGAACTTTGCGGATTACTGAATGCTCCTCTCTCCCATGTTGATGAATGTTCTTTTATAAAGGAAGCTTATTACCTTCTTTGACACAGCTAATGTCTATGGAAACAACTACGATAATGAAATCATGGTTGGAAATGTACGTTTTTATACTCTCAAAACTCACATTTCTCATGTTACACTAAGTTGAATTTTATGTGCAACAGTACAAGTTTCTTATTTTTTAAGAACTTAATCTCTGCATTCACCTATATTTGCCATCCCCAAAACTATACTCTTGATCATCATCTGCGCATTCGGTGGCATTTCAAAGTCAGATTCCATCAGAGATAATTAGATCCAAATAGTTGAAAGGGTATCATTACATGGGTAGACGATTTAGGTATATATTTGTAGGCAGACGGTAATTTGTGTAATTATGAGCATATTTTGTGCAACCGTAACAAAAACATACGAAAAAAAATAGTAACATTTTTTTGTATCATTTTTTATCGTTGCGGTTGTACAAAATTTACTCGCGGTTGCACAAATCAGCGTCTGCCCACCAGTGTATGCCCACTGATTTTTTCGGTAGTTAAAAATATTACAGTCTCACAGTTGTTTTATTATGGCACAAATGTTAAACAAAATTCGCGAGCAAGTTTAAAAACTATTATATAACCATGTATCACTACAGAGTACAGACGTCTTAAAACGAGAAGTTAGCAAAGCTGATCAAATACCTTAAAAGCAAAGCAAGTAAATCAGCATCTCGTTTGGCCTCACTAATTCAAAAAATTAAGTTAAAAAAAAAAAAATTGGCTGACCGACTTGGACTAAAGTTGTCGTTTGGAAGTGACACGTGTACGAAGCCAAGGTGGGCTCAGATTCAAAGAGTTCGTATCTGCCATTGCCCATTTCTCTCAACGGAATGGTTCCCTTTGCCTCCTTGATTCTCCTATAATGGGCTTAGAAAAAATTTTTGAGCCCAAAGTTTTATCCAGCATAAAAAATCCACATTGGACCATATTAAGCTCTGTGGAATTTAGAATTGGGCCCTATTGGCAAATTACTATCTAATCTTGGGCTTATACCATTTATGCTCGGAGTTCAATTGTGGGAAGTAACCATTTTCACGCAACTAAAAGGCCGTAGTACCCAATGGGTGCTGGTCATAATAGTTAAAAGTGGCTGTTTGAACTCTAAGGTCGAAAGTTCGATACTTAGAGCCGTATTCTTGGGTAAATCTTTAACTTTCACCACACCTGGGTCGAAAATTACGATAGCAATGACTCCCACAATTTTATAGACAAAAAAAAAAAAAAGCCGTAGTCGTGAGAAGCAGCCTTTGGCTACAGTGGTTGGAGGGTTACCTCCAACCACCAGGTCCGGGATTCAAACCCCAGACCTGTTATTCTCATGTCTCCCTCTACTACCAACTGTATTATAGCTCCTTTAAAATCAAAAAAAGAAAAAAAGGCCGTAGTCGTATTTGACCCCAAAAAAAAAAAAAAAAAAGGCAGTAGTTGCACAGAGGCTGGAGGACCATTTTGCTTACGTGGTGGTTTAATTTTTTCTATGATCTACAAATGCGATTAGAATGGAATTGGAAAATAAAAGAAACGAACTTTGAACTAGAATGGGAAAATCGTTTGAATTGGTAAACGGTATAGATTTAAAGTCTTTGTCCTCTTCCTCAAAAAAACCAAAAACAAAAGTCTTTGTCCTCAAAAACATAAAATAAAATAAAGCAGCTAGTGGCTGCCTACTTGGTTCTTATTTTAGACTCAAAATTGGTAGGAGTGATGCACCTTAATAAATCCAACCTAGTAATATGGCGCGTTGCTGTGATTTGATGACCAAGATAAATATAAGGATAATACTTTAAACTATTTTTCCTAAAATACGATGACTCTTGAAATTTTAGTATTGCATATGATGATACTTTCAAATTTTGGTATTACTTAGAAGATTTTAATTTGTTATACACTCTAATTACTTGGCATTATTTAGTGAAATTTTCATGACTTTGGTCTCGGCTGGGGAAAAAAATGGAGGGCAAGTTAAAAAAAACAAAGAAGAAGAAGAAGAAAAATCAATGAAAGCATAAGGGAATGTAGCGGACCTGGCTTACACGGTCTCGGCGAAGTGGTCAAGGCCTCTACGGGTCAAGCCATCAGAAGAATAACAAAAAAAAGAAAGAAAAAAAGGAAAAGGCCTAGATCTGCATGAGCTAAATTCAACCTGCACTACAAATACAACAAAGATCAGTGGATTATGTATAGTTTAAATAGTTGAGAGCAGTGATTGTCAATTGCAAAGTTTGATATTCGAATTCTAAATTTTTCTCATATAATTCTCCTTCTCTTACTGTTCTAGCAGCTCTAAAAGACAAAAAAAAAAAAAAAAAAATCTAGAAGGCCGAGGCGCTAAGCTGACCTCTGCTTCCATACTAATATTAAATGAATGGGTAAATGATCTAGACAAAAATTAAGGAAGGCTGGGAGAATGACCCCGATGGCAACAGTATAGCTGAATGTCGGCGGCTAATTAATCTTCCTTAGGATAGTAGTCTCCAGCACACTTTACAGGAGAGTAACTTTTGTGCGGATTATCTAGCTAATTTGAGAGCTTCTATTGATTGCGGTCTACAAATTTGGGAGAACTGTCTGCTAGAATGGAGGGTCTTATTAGAGCCGACATTTAGCATAGCCATCCTGCGGGATGCATGGTCTCTCCATAATTTTTGTTTTTTGTTCCTTTCTCCCTTGTTCATAAAGAAAAAAAAAAGTACGTTTCATGTCTGAGACAATAGAATAGTATAAGACGGATTAATAGGATCACAATGTATATACAATAAAATCAGGCTAATTTATCTTATAAAATAGTGTCTCATATACTAAAAGCACTTCAAGGGACAATGATAAAAATGATAACAAGGTCTTTAATTTATTGAGCACATTTTGCCTTCGGGAGGGAAGAGGCCAAAAGAGCCGAAATTGCAAGGGAGAATCTGGCATATGAGAACTCGTGAAGAGCATATTGGCCCACGAAAACGCCTATTCTTGCGCACTTATCAAATATGCCTTTGCGTGCAGGATAACAACTTTCACCTAGTAGTAGAATGGCAAATAGCTAGACAATAACTAAGTCAATAGGGCTACAAACTAGATGGGCATCATAGCTCGATATGAACACTGGTCACACTTCCACCAAAAAGGTAGTTATTTCATGCATGATCAATACACAAAATGTGAAATTTTGTATCTAGCTAGATATATATTTTCATGTAAATTAACTTTAAATTTTAGATCAGTTGGCTTCTATTTTGGGTGCTCTAATATTTAATTAGTCCATGGGTGAAAGGTAGATACAAGAATTTGGAAAGCTTGTGTTCATAAATGTTAGGAGAAGTGTCACACAAATAGATCATATTTCTAGCAACCTTTTTCTTACTTGCACAAATTTGATAGCAATACCATTTATATTGATTAAAAGTTTCTTATTATTTTCCATCGTCGAATGGCTCTTGTTAGAGACAATTATGTTGCCTCTTCCGATAGCCCATAGTACTTTTGAGTCAAGCCCTACTTTGACGCCTCCATTCAACGAGAGACCGTAACCACCGAGAGAGAGAGAGAGATATTCCCTTTTCTCACAATTGGGGAGTTATAGTTTGACAAACATTAACTGCTTGATGTCGTGTTCAATTTTCGATGAAAGTGTGCTTATGTTGATAATAATGTCTATGCTGAAAAAAAGAATGTTCTTAAACAAATTCATCACGCCTTTTTTTTTTTTTCTTAAAAGAGGGTCAAAACGCATATTAAAATTAGAGGATGGAGAATTTGAGAAAATGAGATCAAATTCTTAGTCTCTTCCTTGACATAATATCAGTAAATTAACTGCTCTAAATAGTTAATTCAAACAAATTCAACACATCATAGATTCGTGTAATAATAATAATTGAAATATTCAAAATACATAAATATGTACAGATGCCTTGCATCATATTCTTGCTTTTTTGCCTCAAAGGTGTATGAATGAAGCATAAATCTCATCTTATCCCAAAAGAAAAGCAATACATGAATCTCACCCGAAAGCCAATATGGTTCAAAAGATTATGAGATCAAAAGAAACCACCTAGGATTCCTAAGGATATGCAAGAGCAACACTCGGTCACCGTATATCTTTTCTCCAAAGTTGAAATGCGAATGGGTCCTATATCTAATTGTATGCAAAAGCTTTGGTATTGTTTTCCCATTGCATGGTTGCTGCCTAGCTGCCATGTTAAGCCGCGCATACCTCATAAACGTGAAGAAAGGTAGTCCCCAAATTTACACTAATAATGGAATTCATAGCCACTGTAATATGCAATAAAAGTAATATTATTACTTAAAGAGGATACAAAGTTAAATTTATGTCATGGCTTTAGATTTGGGTTTCGAATAAAAAAAAGTTCGAAAAAGGGGTGAAAAAGAAGAGCACACCTTCGGAATTCCCCCTTTGGTGGGGTTAATTGCCTCGAGCACATTCACTTACTATGCACTATAGAATGGGGACGAATATAATTTTTTTTTAAAAAAAACCCTTAACAAATAGTAGTGGAATAAACATAATTAGAATTACTAAAAACAAATAAACACATCGACTGTTCTACATCTACTAAAAAACTGTTTCTCTCAAAAAAAAAAAAAATCTATGAAAAAAATGGTTAAGATAAAGACAAACATGACGTTAAATTGATATGAAGTTAGGAATTATTGGACATACTCTTCATATTTCACAAGACCAATAGTAAATAAGCGATTGAAACAAATTTGAAACAGTGTTTTATTTTGTGTGATGTGTCATTAATTCGAACGAAGTGTAATAGCAAAGAAAGAGAATCTGTAAATCAATCATATTGCTCCTCCTTTTCAAAATAAATAAATAAACCATGTTGGTTGTGGGGTAAAGGGGTAGTGATGGAAAAGTTTGGAGAAGGTCTTCTGTCTATTTTTATATATCCCTTTCCCTTTTATATCAGCCTCCAAGCTTTTTAAGCTTCTCATTTCTTCTATAAGCCTAGTGCTAAACAGACCCTCCTTTTGATATCATTCCTTTGAAATCAAGGCGCTTTTAGAGTTTGGGTGTTTTATAACAGGAACAAAGGAAAAGACAGAAAGTCCCAACGTCAGATTTCAAAAGAAAAATTATCATATGTAATGCTTTAAGAAAAAAAATAAAAAGGACGAATGTTTATGTATGTAATATAGGTTGAGATTCTTCTTGGTCCTTCTTTGTCTCTCTCTTTTGTAGAATTGCTATATATTCTTTATTTTACTTGAATAGCCATGAAAAGATATGCAGAAAAGAAATAAACAACTTATTTAATAATAATTATAATTTATTTTTTTTTAATTTAATATATTTTTTATAATTTAAAATAACATGTCTATATAGTATTAGTATAAAAAAATTATATAAAGATTTATTAGGTAACTTTATCATAGTTATGTTCTTTTTACTTGTTTTCCCTCTAGCCTGGCACCGCAATCATCACTTCCTGTACACCATTATCTACAAGACCCACCGTTGATAATTTCTGTTTCCGTCCGTGTTTGCATATATAGACAGAAAAGCAAAGGGTTATTGGACAGTGAAGAGGTTTGGGGCAAAACTATACTATATATTGTCTTGTATCACCCTGTCTGATTGCATGGTGATGATGACCTAGATTGGTCTTGAGAGAGAGAGAAATAGAGAGAGAGAGGAAAGAGACATATCTGAATTGTGATTCAGAGATGCTCAGACAAGCAATCTATGGCTAGATAGCGACTTGGAGAATAACCCCATCATCATCATCATCACCCATCTCACGAGATTTTGCTTTTGCTACCCAATGAATGATGCCTTTCTTTGTCTATATTTCACTGTGCCACCTGTTCAATATCAGCAAAGCTTTGTTTAGTCGTGTCCAAAGCTAGGATTCTCGATTTCTTTCTAGGCTTCGTCTGCCTTATAAGTCCATTAATTTGTTGTTATCTTCAAAACGTTCAAAGAAGGAACTTGAGAGCAAGGGTTAATTGTTGGGAAGATATCAAGCAAACAAAAAGATCTTTTTTCTTTCCCTTTTGTTTTTCTCTCCTTGGAGTTTTCTTCTACATAGGCATGTTCCCTACAGTTGCAGCCATGTCCAATTCAACTTCTTTGTCTGAGAAACCTACTGGTTCCTCCCCTGGTACCAGAGTTGAGGATTTTTGTGGTTTAAATCCATTGATTTCAACCATTATTTCTCCTCAGCAGCAACAACAACAAAAGATCAAGAAGAAGAGAAGCCTACCTGGAAATCCAGGTGACTATTTAATTGCTCTCCCCATATACTGAATTTAAATAGATATATTCACCTGATTCAATTGTCTATATTTATTTATTTATTTACTAATATTGTTGTTATAGACCCAGATGCTGAAGTGATAGCATTATCTCCAAAGGCCTTACTGGCTACCAACAGGTTCGTGTGTGAGGTCTGCAACAAAGGGTTTCAGAGGGATCAGAATCTTCAACTTCACAGAAGAGGCCACAACCTTCCTTGGAAGCTGAAGCAAAGAAACAACAAAGAGATCAAAAAGAGAGCCTACGTTTGCCCTGAGCCGACGTGTGTTCACCACCATCCATCTAGGGCTCTGGGTGACCTAACAGGTATCAAGAAGCACTACTGCAGGAAACATGGGGAGAAGAAGTGGAAGTGCGAAAAATGTTCCAAGATCTATGCTGTTCAGTCGGATTGGAAGGCTCACTCCAAAACCTGTGGAACAAGAGAGTACCGATGTGACTGTGGAACCCTTTTCTCCAGGTGATATATATTTCTTTCTTCTTTAATTTTCCTGACCTTTTCTTCTTTCTTTAATTATGCTGTCTGGAGTAATCACTATTTCTAAGCTTCTTTTCCTTCCATTGAATTCTTTAACAATCTTTTTATTGATCTTCCCATCTGTCTCAAAAGACACATTTTTCGCTTGTTTATTATATTTGATGTTTCATTTGTCCTCATCATTATGGGTATTTTGTTTAAAGTTGGAAGTTTCATGTCCTCATAATGGTCTTTGTATATATTTTTGGTTTCCGTTTAGTTTTGTGGTTTTTTTATAACATGAGAGTGGCAAAAACTCCGCATGTCCATGGAATGTCTCTGGAGCTTAAATACATTGGCAGGTTTTTTGCATAGAAGTGGTCGCCATTAATATAACAAGTGTGTGCTGCCTCTGTGAATTCTGAACCTGCCAAGTTCATATTTGAAAAGAACAAAAGCATCGAGAAATACAAGTCAGAACAATCAACACACTGCTTGCTAATCTTATATATGTCTTTCTGTGGTTTTAATTCAAGAACAAGGAAACTTTGTCCTCTGTCTACTATGCATTAAATGCGCGAGTGGGTTAAGATTGTCTGGCCGATAGATTCACTTTTGTGAAAGAGATTCTAATGTTGTGCTTATTGTTTGCTAGCTTTTCTCACTAGCTTTACACATTTGGGTATTGCCAATCTTATGTATGTCTTGTACGGGTTTTAATTTCATGGTTTGAGAAGATATTTCTTTTTGTTTTATTTTTTTTTAATGAAGGGTGCCATAATTTGCTTGCAGAACCATCATGAGAAACAGATAAATCTGCAAAAATATCTGATATGCTGATCTGCTTTCATTTTCTTTCATCAGTACCCACTGCCACACATTTTTGTTGGAGGGGGTGTTCAATTGCGTATCTTTGTCACATGCATATATATACTTCATTTCCTGTTTCTTCATGCATAGACCCTCTTTTTAACTCTCTGTCTCTCCCCTTCTCTCAACTCCTATCCCTTTAGTTTTGACCAAAGGAAATATTATATTACTTTTGTGCTTTCTAGCTTTATGAGTGAGTATTATATTTATCCGTCTACTCCGCATGCATGTCCCTAGTCCCTCACCTTTTCCTTTAGTTTTGGCTGTAAGAAATGGACTAGGAAAAAGACTACTGTTTTCAAATCCTGTTCATTTGTAAAAGGCTTTAGGCCTAATTAAATTCGTTTTAAAATGTTAAGAAGTTAGGAATGATATATTGAGACCTCAGTTGTGAAAATAGGCAAAAGAAACCCAATGAATATACTAATCTCTCATTTTGTAAGGGTACTCATTATGTTTACTCACTTTTCTTTTTGTATTGTAGAAAAGAGTTGAGTCTTATTAAAAAATTTTTAAATCGAGTCTCTCATTTAAATTTTTTCCTCTTAGAATCAATTTGGTTTTTAGATTCTAAAAGACAGTCAAATTAGAAAATCACTTTTGTAAGAAAGTCCTAACCAAAGAAAGAATACTCCAACTAGAGTTACTCTATCCTTTGATTGTGCAAATATTCAAATTTCATTCAATTGTGTGCACTAAAATGAATTTCCTAATCTGAATATTAACTAACGATCGAATAGGTTAGCAAACTCAACTAACTTGTCCATTCATTCTCTATTATAATGACCTAGGTTTTTTACGTGCATGAATTCTGAGAATACAGGAAGGATAGCTTCGTAACCCACAGAGCATTCTGTGATGCATTGGCTGAAGAAAGTGCAAGACTCTCAGCTCACCAATTGGTCACTGCAGCAAATAATAATCCAACTGATCTCCTTCTTCAAAACCCACAAACCGGCGGCCACCCTTCCCTCTTCCCTGTTACCAACAGCCACCACCACCACCACGTCTCCCAGCTCTCTCCCAGCTGGGACCCATCTCACCAAAACCGTAATCTTAGCCATGATCATCACCTTCAAAACTCAATCCAAGCAGCAGCCGAGCCTGAAGCTCAACAATTCCACAACCCACAATTACTCTTCCAAGAACCAACCCCATTGGCCACCCAAAAGGGTTCGGTCACCTCGCCGCTCTACAGCCTATCAAGATCAGCCACGTCAGCCGCAACGCACCACCTGTCAGCCACTGCACTCCTCCAAAAGGCTGCAACCGTGGGTGCAACTCAGAGGGTGGGTCACAGTAGTAGCCGCATGACCCAGCTGGACATGGGCGAGTTAGGAGCGACGGCTCAGGCTAACGACTCAGTCGTGGGAGTGGGTCACATGTCGCGGGTGCCCAGTTATGATCTGGCGAGCCGTCTTGCCACGTGGCAGAGGGACGACCGTTTGACGAGGGACTTTTTGGGTTTGACTGGTGATGACCATGACGGCACCATCACCAAGGACAACATTGGAAACGGCTCATCTGGGAGGGGCGTTAACGTTAGCATGAGTGTCAGGGAAATGCTAGGGTACACGGGTGGACTAAGGTTCCAGCACTTCGATGAGAGAGACCACTCGCTGTTGAAGCCCCATGGTTTTGGATTCGCTCAGCCTTCTGCCTCACAGACGTGGGCCGACCGCTAGTGCCAGAAGCTCAAAATGGGGGAAGGGTTAAATGGTACCTTCGTTAATATATCTAAAGGCATTACTGCCCCTATCTACTTTTACCTTGAACTAAGAAGAACTAGTTGAAGTAGTTAAAGTGATATTCCTTTCGTTGAAATTTTTAGATTCAAATCTTAATTTCTTCTTCACTTGTTACAGACACAACAAAAAAAAAAAAGTAAGAACAAGAAAATTAGATTTATAAAAGGGTTTTTGATAAGAGAACCCTTATGATGCTGTGTCACGTCATCTTAATTTTTATGTCCCCACTACTTATTTATGCTTTGGTTTTCTCTCCAAAAATTTCCAAACGCTTAGCTGTTTGATTAGGCAGACGAAGTTGGTGCTTTTATTTTCATCCAGGTTATCTTTTGTAAGAATATTTGATGCGAGGTATTGCCATTTCCATATGTCTTTGGTCTATATCAATAGTTTTGGCTTTAATTTGCTTCATATGGTATTAAGAAACCCGAGAAATAGTTATAGTTAGATACCTCATTCAATTAGACATGTATAAAAAATGTTAAAAAAATATAGCTAACAGTTACTATTATATATTTAATTATAAGCACGTAATGTCTCTATCTCCAATATCTCCATAACTTTTTATATTAGGAAGAGGAATTAGTGCCCGGAGGCCTCGAAATTTTGTTTACATATACATATGAGAGAGAGAGAGAGAGAGAGAGAGAGAGTCTGAGGTGTGTACGTCCCTTTTGGAATTACTTATTTTCTTTTTTTTTTTTTTTTGATCTTTTCTTATTTGAACCAAATAATTTTGATCATTTTAGTTTCACGGTTGTGTCCCATCTTTATCTCGACAGCTATGGCTCACAAGACTACGTCGCCACTAGAACAATATGAGACGAGCAATTTTGAGCTAAAAAACACTCTACTTTAATTTTGGCTCCTCATCATAATTCTTTTGTCCTTTCGAAAGGATATGTACAATGGTCATAATAAGGCATCTGTGACGTGAGCTCATGGCCCTACGTACCCTAACCATGATTATCATATGATGAACAGAACTAATATCCTTTTTGCTTCAAACTTTTTCACGCAAATATGCAATTTTACTTATGATAACTCTAGGAATGTACAATTCTTTTTAAAGGTCTAGTGATCTACTTTTTAAGTATCAATATCTAGTGACATCTCTCTGCCTAATATGTAGAGGATGAAGAGCTTTACATTAGTGTTCAAAAAAGAAAAAGCAGAAAGCTTTACATTGATAGTGGATTTGACATTCTATTATAAAGTATTGATTTAATTATGCAAATTGGATGTTTACAATACAGGGATTCAAACAATAGGGAAGATTATTGTCTTGGACTTTTTTTTTTTTTAATAAATCAATTCAAATTTTATTAAAAAAATTAAGAGTCAATATAATATAGGAAAAACACTAAAATGAAACAAAAATGTAAAACCAAGCAATTTTTTTTAAAAAAATGTTGCCAACAATGATAAACCGTTCTCTTTTTGTTATAAAAAAAAAGGGAAAGGAATAAACATGTAACAATATTGCGAACCAAATAAATAAGTGGTTTTACTTCTTCCATGTGCCAAAATACATAAATAAATAAATAAACCAAAAAAGAGTGAATTATTGGATCGACAAACCCATCCACTTGCTTGGTAATATGATAAACGCAATTGACTAAGATGTGTTGGATAATAAAAAAGTATTTTAAAAAGTTTGAATTCCACGTAAAAAGGAGAAATCATATACTACTTATTAAAAAAGTATATAAAGAGAATAGTATATGTTTATATACTAACATGTTACTTATATTTTACAAAACAAAATACTCATAAGAGATTTTACGCAATCTAGTCTTGAACCCGATATGAGCGGGCCCATGCGACCCTACGCGAGGGACTATCTTGAGCGGTCCACCCTTGAGTCCAATATTTTTGGACCACTCAGAATTTTTCCAATCAAACTAATTGTTTCTGACTGACCATTTTTCTGACTGTTGGAAAACTAGCCGTTGTAGCGGTTATAACTATTAACATCATTATTCCGCTCATTATTCACTTTTATAACTATAATTCTGTTTTATGAACCATAAAACCAGAACCAGTATATAAGACCATCTTCATCTTTTCCAAAAATCATATATTTTCATATTATTCTTACACACACTTTATCTGCTGTAATTTGCTGGGTTAATTGAGATTAGAGTTGTTTCTGTCACCTTATTATTCGTAGTGCACATTAGTGGGAATGTCTGTTATATTCTGAGAAGGTAGTCGCTGAAACCTAGTGCACTGTTTCAACTTGAAAACGGGGACGAAAAACTATCCTTAAAAACAGTATTTTGCACACCTCAAAAACTGTTCATATCCTTTATTTTTAATATTATTTGCATCCATTTCTTCTTACTTTTACCTACTGTTTCTAACAAGATGTGCTACAGCATTTTAATCTAAGTCGACGAATCGATCTGCTTTGTAGGTATATCTCAAGACATATGCCAATATCATATTGTAAACAAAATTTTCGTGCGTCCAATTTGGCTCGTGAATTTTGACAATGCTACTGCATCTAGACTCTAGAGAATAAAATATACATAGGAAATCGAAAGAATTAAATTCTACAATATGCAGGATAGGATTCTCTCCATCATTGCACCCTAACACGTATAATGGAATGCAACAGCTGTGCATGCAGGAGGATCACGAATCATGGCCTCGACCTACTCGTTATGCATGACTGCCAAAGGCCATTAGAAGAATATTTAGAGCTCAAAAGAAAGGATATTCTTTCTAACATGAAATGCTATACGAAGATAAGCCGGTCGTACACGAACCACAAAAAAGAAGAATGAAAAAGAGCACGTCGGTGCGGGGCCAAATTTTGAACGAATGGCACCACAAGCATGGGGCTAATTTTGTTTTTATTAATGAATCAAAATTTAACTAAGCAAACCTTATAATTTTTAATTGTTGAACTTTACTATGCTGTTTAATTATAAATAACAATAAAATAGCTACCAAATTCATAACGCCATCTAATCATCTAACGATCTATATCAATTTGACGATGTTTTGCTATTTGTTACTTTGTTTTAATTATTAGTCTTATAAAGTCTAAATCAATTTTCGGTTGTTTCATTAGTAATGCTAGTGACGGAGTCAATTCACAAATATCTAGGTATTTCTATTCATTGATGTAATTTCTGCCGAAAGACTGCAGATTGAACCATATCAATTTCCAAGAATTTCTTTTCCTCACTCACTTTAGGGCACTAACTACTTAAAACAAAGAAGAAAGATGATAAATTAGAAAGAAATGTAGCCTTTTGTAAAGAGATGGGTACAGATGGCTGTAAAACCTGTTGTAACTATAAGCGTGAGTAAAAAGGCACCTAAGTTGATGCTATTGCTGTATGTATATTTGTGCAAGTGAGGTGGTGGTCCGGGACATAGTGGGTTCTAAACCAAAAGGAAAAAAAAAAAAAAAAAAAGAAGCGAAAAGAAAAAAGAAGAACAATAAAAGAAGAGAAAATTGTCAACGGTTATGAAAATGATACTCAATGCAACTTTGAAAGTTTGGATTACATTCTTCCAGTCCCAGCTTTCTTTTTCTCCTATTGATGACAGCCTTTATTAATTTCCGTGCACGTCTCCACATCACACATTCTTTTGCCTCGCAGCAGCTTAACTCGCGTTAACATTCAAAGTGACATATATATTCCTCTACACTTGTTCTGCTTTCAAGGCCCACTAGCTATATACTTGATCATTATTGAGAATATGATCATAAAAAGACTGATGTTCTGTGAAAAATAGGAAATTTTTTGCAGGCCAATTCTTTAGCAAATGATGGCCAATGACAGGAGGAATATCATATGGTGTTCAAACTTGAATTACCCTGACGAGAGGTTCAATCACTGGCTCCTTATTCCTGTGTGCTATGATGGTGGCAAGAGCATAATGATGATTTTCGAGAAATTGAGTGAAGCGTAGCAATGTTCATTGAAAGGTGGTTTCTTCATCGGTCCTGGAAATTTATTAGAGGTTACAACTTAGAGACACCATCAAATATCAATTTCCACGTGCTTACGTCTTAGCAACTTAAAAAGCGATGGCCAAATTCTTGCCGCAACTTAAGTATATTCATCTTCACCGAGAAAAAGAAAGGAAGACCTTTTGACTCCCAATAAATATAAAATGATTAAGAACTCAAATCTTTATTTTTGGATTTCTAAAAATTTATTTTAAAAAAAGGATAGAATATTTATAAGAATTAGAAAAGTTATTCTTAATGTGAAACGAGATAAGAAATATCCGAACGGTTTGATGGATTTCTTCATAAAATTAAAAGAAAAAATAGAAGAGAGGGCCTTGGGATTAACGAAAGGGAAGGTTGGGTCATATGGTATATCCAAGCTTTTGGAAAGTATGTGCAAATAGCACAGTGTTAAGGTACCATATATGCCATTTGCCTTCGAAAAAAGACTGGATCTTATTACCGCCCCCTGCTACATGTCCAGACAAAACAAAAGTTCCTCTTTCACTACCTCTCTCCTCCCTCTTTCGACATACTTGCACAGCATATGTCATCATCCATTAGGGAATCTCATCTTAACAAACATTACTTTTCCCTGTTTCTCTTCCTTCCAGTACTAATTATTGACAAACTTTCTTTTCTATACTTTTTTTCCCCTCTTTTCCTCTTCTGCTGCAAAATCCTCACGCTACACTCTTTTTTTGCACACCTTCTCGTGTACCACACATTATTTACAACTTAAGAAGAGATGCACCTTCTTATCCTCCACCACATTGACTGCATCTTCTACAGTGTCCACTGAAAATTTTCTTTTTTTCATTGACACAATTTAGAAGACGAAGACCATGTATAATATATTAGCAGCTACACTTATACGAACAAAGAGATCAATAAAACTTATAAAGGTCAATAACAAAAATCCGAGGGCAAAAGAAGTTCCAGCCTTTGATTTCAAGTAAGCGTCATGTGATGGAATATATCAGCCCGAACTCAGCTTATTAACCGTCAAATCTAAGTTCGTTGTTACTAGGATTGCCTTTGACAAGCTTGTTAATTGCTTATTAATTACTCCATAATACTGCCTCCAGTTTCACTTTAATTTAAACATGTGAAAGCCTTTCTCGATGATCTCGCATGCGTATAATACAAAGTCTTCCGAATAAGCTACGATAGTTTATACAGTCCTCAGTGGATGCTTTTGAAAATAAGGGACCAGAAAACTGACTTCCATTATCCTCAGCAGAAAACTTATAAATTTCAAATTGTTCGACTCATAGGACCTGGATTGCAAGGTATGTTAACTCCCGAGAATACAGCACCTCAAAGGTAGGAAGGGCTCACATGTAAAGTACTAGGAAACAAAGCTTCTTCAATGGGACGCAGACTGATCTTTTGAGATTGACTCAGGCCAACTGTTTCATTGAGTTGCATCCCTATACTTCTTATCCAACTGAAGGTTTTAGCACATCAGATTTCACTACCAGAAGGGCAATTCTTAGTGTAAGATTGCGTACATTAGACCATTCCCTAAACTCCATCCAATATAGGAACGTTATGCACTAAGACGCCCTTTTTTAGAGTTAACTTCTATGTATTTGTCTGAAACATCCTTCAATGCCTGGAATTGAAAAATAGAAATAAAATCTATATTCTCACATAGCGTTTTCAACACACCAAAGTTGCTCAAAGTGTACATCATAGTTCCATTTTATCTGGATTCTGAAACTTTTAGAATGTAGGCTCTATCTATGGGCATGCTTGGATCTTTATAGTCCTGCACTGCATGTAACAAAAGGTAAAGATGCACATGCTGATAACTAATGCGCAAAAAAGCCCCCCATACTAAGATTCTTAAGAAACCAGAATAATGCAAATAACCAAAAGGAGAACAAAGGTTATGAATCACTTTAAAAAGACTGGTATTTGGGAAACAATCGATGCAGTCAAGTGAACTGCAGGGAAAAAAAAAAGAAGATAAAAACATGATGTCAGTAGCATCAGAATAGAACTTGATTCAACTGAGATAACTTTGAATTCAAGGAATGGCAACGAATAAAGAAAAACTATTGCTAAGTAATCCAAAAATATCTAACAAAAATATTAGAATCATGCGTTGCAAAATTTCTGTAAGAAAAAAAAAAAAAAAAAGATTATACACAGGAATCTCACTCAACTGCCAGCCAAACTTAACAGATGGTTCATGTTGCGAAATAGTGACTCATTCATATGGTTGAGTAATAGACACGAATTAAGTAAACTGAAGATATTTTCATTGTGTGCCTTGTAGTATACAATTGTTATTGAGAAACTGCTATTTCTTTAGGGTTCTAATGAGTTTCCAGGCAAGAAAAGATGCTTAATAGTCCAATGTCAATAAGATATAAATTTAACAATGGCTACCAAAGAGCACAGAAAGCCTCTCCGTCCAATTCTATGACACCCAGCTACTCTTTTTTTCCTCGTCCACATTGAATAATGAAGGGTTTTCATCTGCAATTATCAGTACATACATGCCTACCATTTGAAATCATTTTGCATCTTAATAAGAAGAGCACCATCAGACAACTTCCTTTATAAACACGGAATTACCTGCAAGACAAATGACTCTCTCCTACTCAGTTGCATCCATTACAGCAAATTGATCATCAAACGCACTATAAAAAACTTGGTAGAACATGTTCCTAAAATAACAATTGACAGATCCAAGAGCTAAAAAAAAAAAAAATCTGTCCTAACTCAGTTGTTCAAAAGTCTGTTGATCCATCTCATCAAATTTTTGCGAGTAATTCTTCCCCCACTAGTGAAAGTAGGTGGAGCATCAGATCCTACAAGTTTCCTGGAAAATTTTGCTGGAAAGACAAAATAATAACACTGTGTGAGAAAATTTTGAAGACCAAGTCATTTGTATGAGATCAAACACAACCCCACATATGATTAAACAACAGCATAAGCAGGACACTGGAGCTAACTTCAGGAAAGATTAGTAACTACTAACTACCACGTTGTCAAAAGAACAGTTTCATCCATTTGTAGAAAGCTGTAAGCCATTTAAGAGAGTGAAAGCGAACAAGCGAACAGCCATCACAAGGACATTTTGAACAGTACTTGCATCAAGGGTCCAAAAAATTAACAACTGGACCCTCTAGGATAAATCAATTTCTTGTTGCGATTTGATGGTTTTCATCTTTCGTACAGAGTCTACAGACTGTGGAATCTTTAATTAAAAGTAGATCATACAGATTGATTCTAGTTGTGAACTAAAGAAACAAGTTCATGAAGAGCCTAGAGAACACGTAGCTCTAATTCATGCAACTTAAGGACTTCCCTGTTGGTATTTTCCCTGTAAATCTCGTCTTTCATCTGTCCGATCCACATCACAGTGTGCATGAGCTACTAACGAAATTATCAGCATCAGTCACCAGAAAATCCAGGAATAAAACAAGCTGCAAAGTTCTCTGAATAAACGGTGAACCTAGTGGTGGGGTATAATTATTCAAATTTGATTTGTTTCTCCACAACCGGGCAGCTCCAATACATGCCTCTTTTATCTCTCCATAGCAGAGAAGCGGCCTTAGGGATTATGTGGTTTTGTCGAAGTTAGAGATAATGCATATGTAATAGTTATTTTCAATAAATTAAACAAGAGATCAGAAGGAAAGGCAAAATGTGCAGCATTTTTGATCCATAGAGTCAAAGATCGGTTTGAATTCTAGAAATTTGAGCATAATTTAGTTAACATGTCGGTCCTGCAATCACACCAATCCAAGCATGTTGGCTTAACTAACAGAGACTCTGCAAGGATTAAAAAGCATACTGTCTATCAAATAATTTACAGCAAAGTTAAGGCAGAGATTTGTCACAATCGTATCTGCTAGTAACTCTGAAGCATCATCAAAGAACTGTTCAAAAAATATTTTCCAGGCAGAAATGCAACCAAGAAACAAGCACGGCAGACTCAGAAAGGAATGATTAGAATGACAAAAATAAATGAAAAGGGATGGAGATGCGAAAATGACTCGCAAAAGCTAATGTAATGAAAATTTTGCAGTGTCCAAGGAAAGATAAGAAAGATAAGTACTCTAAACAAGGTGCTTATAATAGTAGCTGCAATAATCAATACCTAAAGCCACTACACATACGATTTCTTTGTCCACCAATCTTCAATTCGATGAGCCAGATTATTGATAAAAACTGAATTACAGAATCCAGTTAGCTCTCTATAAAAAGAAATGCTAAATTGAAATCTTCTGATGAAACAGGAAGCAAATGGACTTAAATATTATGGAGGATTAAAAGCTCAAAGAATATAAGAGATAATAACATACCAAGAATAACTTAATATTCACTTTAGATCATAAGAATCCACGTGTTCTAACTTGCTAGACATCAGGTTGGAATGCCACAAAAGCATGACAGCAATTGTCAAATCATCACTATCCACCCAGTGGAAGCTGAAGCAATCAGAAAGAACATTATTCGAACTAAAAATGTTCCACACCAAACCCCCCCCCCCCAAAAAAAAAAACCAAATCCCTGCCCTCAAGTTAACTATAAAACCTAATTCCACATCATCCCGTGAATTAAGCCCTAAAATACAATTTATTAATCCTTAATCAGGCCTTGGAAAAAGTATAGATCACATAACAGAGATCTACTTGAAAAAAAAAAAAAAGGGGCAAGCATGATATACAATGCCTCATAGAAGTAGCATTATGTTCATGTAAGGGAGGGAAGGCCCCTGATAAAGGCCATTAATTCATAAGCATCGTATAAATCTTACCAGCCTTGCGGAATGAAAAGTGTATCACTTGCATGAAGAATAACCTTCTGAGAGTATTCCATGGAACATTTTTCCCTTGAATGCAAAGAGAAATCAGGATTCTCCAATCCAAAACCACTGCCAACCAAAAAAAAATTAATAAGAAAATAAGGATTGTAGAAACAAGCGATACATAAAAAATGTCATAATAAAGTCTTCTTAGTTGCAAAGCAAGGATCAAATACAAAAACTTTTGATCGATTTCCAGAACTCATACAAGGAGAAAATCATACCTCCTCATTTATGGGCATTGGATATAAGAAAGGACCTGCAGAAGGAAGCCATAAGACAACTGCAACACAAAAATGTTTAGCACGTAAAGGGCCAAAAAATACGAAAGGAAAAAAAAATGTTAGTTCAGGTGTACAGGCACATGTCTAAAGCTAAAATTACAGGATAGAGGACAAATCCGCTACAATCAGCAGGCACAAAGGGCAATGGGAACAAAATCTACAATTGTTTTTTTTGTTTTGTCATTTTTTTGAACAATAAAGTATTTCTAAAACAATATACAAAAGACAAACAGTTCAACAAATGACAATTCTCAACTTCTAAAATTGCCAAATAAAAGGGAAATGTCTGACCTAAACACTTCAACCAATTGTATACTATAAGAATCAAATAAATTAGGAATTTTAACTGAATGGAGAAACTTGTTCCAATTGAAGAATTGGATAATAAAATAAAGAAGAAAAAGAAAAAGAATAGAAGCAAATAAAAGGAACATATTTTCAGCCATCAGCGATGCCCAAAAAAAAATGTTGATGATAATAGAGAGTGCTCAATCTTGATTCAGTGCTATTCATCCACAGATTGATAGAAGTTAGTTATCTTGACTCCAAACTTGTAGTAGGCTGAAAAAAGAAAAAGAACCAAAATAACAAGTTGTTTTTCGTTTCTTCTAAAGGTCCTCGGGAAAGTAGTATAAACAAATGAACTGTCATCTAGAAGAGCTTCCAACCGAATCCCTCAATTGATACTTAGCTTTCATAATTGGAATCTGCACAGCACAGAATCCTAGCAGTATTGAATTCAAAGAAATATTTGTCTCTCAACACCCCCCAATCCCCGAGAATACCCTCCGGAAAAATGCAACGTACAACATGATCTCAAAGATAACAAAGATGGGGCAACCATTCCCTACAAAACCACAATCTTGAAATCATTGCTAACTGAAGAGCATTGCGAGAAAGCAAAGCATCCAGCTGGGCACCAAAGCCTGCAAGCTCATGCTTTTTCGAATAAAAAAGAAGTGCCACAATGATCAACCGAGCAAAGCATACGTTCCTTACAAGAATGAATAAATGGTAGTGAAACCTACAACTACCAAAGCAAATTAATTAAAAAAAAAAGCTGTTTAATACCATTAATTAAGCAACTGAATGCACCAGACACGGAAAAAGAGTACAGAGACCAGCACAAGGCATTGCCAGCTCACGGCTTCTAATATCGCCGTTACCAAACAGGCGCAATTCCAGACATCATAGCCTCACACAACAGATGACACTACCTGTTCCTTAATAATATACATCAAATAATAGCATTATTTAAACGATTAATGAATTCAAATTCCTAATTACAACGAAATTGAAAGATTGGCGAGTTATTAGAAAACGAAACGCGAGGAAAAGAGTAATAATATTTGAAGAGTGAGAGAGACCTGCAAAGTGATAGAGGCCGCTGTCGGTCAACATTCCGCAACAACGGGTAAGGCAGAGGAGGGAAAGGCAGAGTAGGGACGGAGGTAAGCAAGACTGCCAAAATTGTCCAGAAGGCTCGCCTAGTACTTGCCTGAAGTCCGAGGGTAGCAGAATGGCCTAAATGCTAGGCTGGGCTCAGCCTTTATGGGCTTTGATGCCATGATTTACATACATAACCACTATGAAGATCTGAGCATTTATTCAACTGGTTGAGGGAGCTGTTTTTTAATCAGTAGGTGGGGAGTTCAAATCTCATTAAATCTCACTTTTATTTTTCCAAATATCTAATATGGCTTCTTATAGAAAAAAAAAAAAAACCAAAATTTGAATGGACTTTCATTTTAAAAGTACCAGAACTATAATTTTGAGAATAGCTCACATCTTTTGATGTACCAAAAAAAAAACAAAATTTAAAATTTAAAAAAAAAAAAAGGTAACAGAGAGCAAAAAATATTGTGTTTTTTTTTTGTTATATTATATAATCCTGAACTAAAACTACCTTTTGTTTGTTTAATAAATAATATTATCTATTAATGCAATTTGTGATATCTACTAATGCAGTAGTGCAAATTTGCCGAGTGTCATTCCAAGTCTCTAAACTTACATTGTCAGAATCATAGGCAGCAGTCAGCACTATCTGGTTTAGCCAATTCAATTGCAGCCGACATATCTTACAGCATCGTGAGGAGCAAGGACACGGCACCCTAAAACAAAAAGAAACCCACATACAAAACAAGACACAAAATGAGAAAGTAATCATCTGTTTTTGAAAAAGTATACTATGAAAAATAAAAAACATAGATTTTTTATTTAAAAATAAATGAAAATTAAGAGAAAAATGTACATATATATATATATATATGTTATAATGCCGATTTAATTCTCAAAAAACTAAAAATTAAAAATTATAAAATAATAATAAAATGATATATTCAACATAAAAAATTTCAAAACAAAAACTCGACTAACCCAATTTCACTCAATTCCCCCATATTTGGGGAGAGTTGCTTTTGCCCCATCATTTTTCTTTTTGTCCTTCTTCCCACTTTTTAAACAACACACACTCCTCCTTTTCACCCCATTTCATTCCACTTGCATGAATTCTACCTCACCTCAATTCCACTTTTCCAAACAAGGTGTAAAAGGAGTTACAACTTACAAGGGTTAAAATAATCTCCCGGCACATAAATTTGCATACTTCAAAAGAGGACTAATGATGTACGTCCACCCAGTAGAGTGAAAGCAATAGAAGCGAGCATGTATGTTGCATTCTATGAAAACAGGTAAGAAAGTAATTTAGGCAACGTATTTACCAACGTAGCATAAACAGCTGGTCAAGCACTGTCCCGTGATTCGTAGCGGATCCAATTGCACTTAACAATCTCGTCATCAGCATCATCTGTTCATATCAAATATTGAGCACCGGAAAAGTTCATGATCAGCCTAGTCTATCTTTCTTTTTTTTTTTTTTTTAACGATTACTCTACAAAGTGATGTGAAATGCACATCAAAGTAATGAACATGTACTAAAAGACTTTTTTTTTTTTTTTTGGATCGCCGGGAAAATAGCATTTCATTAATTAAACATAGAGTAAGGTTTTAAGAACCGAAACCGGTCAGTGAACCGAAAAGATTAGTGATTTAAAGTTCAACAGGTTTGATAGGTATAACCGTAATTGAACCAGTAAAATCGATATTTAATATTAAATATATAAAAATTAAATTTTTATATAGCTTATATAATTATATAAAATGTTATATTATATAAGAAAGATAATAAATATTTAAAATAAAGTGTATTTTAATAATTATATTGATATTTACATACATTAAGATATTACAATTAGTATATTTAACAAAATATAATTTATAAAAATTAATTGAGAAAATAATATTTATAAATAATTGTTAAATATTAATTTTTTTAGTTTTAAAAATTAAATTGAAAATTTTAATCAATTGAGATTAAATTGAAATTTTTAGTTAAAATTAGAGTTTTAATTATAATTTAGATAAATTTTTGAGTCAAATTATAATTTAAAATTTTTTTGTTTAAATTGAACCAGTTCAACCGGTCCGGTTTTTGACCGATTTTTTCGATCCGGTCCGCATCCAATTTTTAGGCTAAAACCGGACCGGACTTAGGATCGGTCAACGGTTGAACCAACCGGTCCGGTCCGATTCTAACTTCATTGACATAGAGAATACATAGGAAAGACCTAAAACTAACATTTAATACTAAAGGCCCGAGCATACAACAAGCAGCCCAAAAGTTTAAGAGAGCAAGCACAGAACGAGATAATAACAGGACCAAAAACAAGCATGGGAAACAAGCCCGACCTGTAGAGGCCCAAAGGCTATGGGACACACAAACCCTAAGAGCTCCATAGTCGCCTCTGTCATGTAAGAGTGACCGGCAGTAGTGTCACCGATGTGAGTCAAACGCTACAATAACGCAGTTAACGCCATAATGGCTACACGAAACAAAGAAAACACTCAAATCTGACACTAATCGGATAGATTACACCCAAATTCATGTAACAAAGCCAAGCCGCTGCTGCGTCCCACACTCTGAACCATGTCGTACAAAGACTATTGATAGCCGTCACTGCCCAATGCCCAAAAGTTGACCCACGCCATATGATCTATACAAGACCCCTCCTGCAAAACAAAAGGAGCAGCCACCCCAACCACCTCAACACCTGCCGAAGCGAGCCAGGAAGGCAGGTGTATAGCACCACCACCCAAAGACCTATCAGTAGAAGGATCGAAACAAAATCCCTGAGATGCAAAGAGAATGATCGAGAAACACCGCTACAAAGACACCACAACAAAAACAAAGGAAAACCAAACAAAACGGCCACAAAATCGGGCCAACAAAGCTCTACGATGGGAGTACAAATCCAGACACTCTCTCAGCACATGTTAGCCAAAGCTACGACACACAATAAAAGTTGGCACTTTTGTTATCATTTCACAAGTTACTTTACGAGAAGATATTTATTGATACAAATGTATCGCGTTTAATTTTTTTACCTAAGCACTCTAGCTCTATCGGCAACTTTTTAATGTCCACGGCTCCATCTACTCAATTTGTGATGCGATACTGGTCAGTTCAACATTTAACTAGGGCAGAAAGCTTTGACCATGCTTCTCATCAAGCTGCATAACCATAAGTTGCAAAATTCAGCATTGACAACCATCAACAACGTATTAAGAGGGGGAAAAACTCGGTTTTTGGGTTAAAAAAACCTGTAGCCAAAAGCACCCACTATGGTAACTTCGCAAAAGAAAGGATTTTTCATGCCAAATTTTCCCTCTAAAAATTCTTTCTTGAACCTTTTTCATTTTCTTTAAGTCTATGCATCAACATATGGGTAAAATTAAAATAAATGTTAGTTTCAGTTGTCTATTTCTATTCAAGAAAGGCCACGAAATAAAAAGCATAAAATAGATAATCAACACACATTCAAAAAACCAAGTCAACGAAAACTGAATTGGAAAACCACAAAGAAGAGGGAAAAAGAAGCTTAGAAATAGAAACTTAGAAAATCGGTGGTAAAGGACCAGATCTAAACAGACACTTAGAAAAATACCATGAAACCAATCCATAATTTACAACAAAAAAAAACAAAACAAAACAAAAGAAAACACAACTCGATTAGGTGAGAAAGCCTAAAGAAAATAACATAATTGTGCCAAGATTTGTGGAAATTGGAACAGACCCAGACAGAAAGCGCAAAGAAAACAATATAAATGTTTTAAGATTTGTGAAATTTCTAATGGGCCCCCAGGGAAGGAATTCTGGCTTCTGTTTCTGGTGCAATTCCAGTACTTGGAATAAACAGACGGCCAGAAAAAGCCCATTATATAGATTAAACAGCCAAAGACACCATCAATATTAAATCACCATAAGATGATACAATAGAGAATTAATCGGCACCGTTGTTGATCAAACGAGGAGTGTAGCCATTGATTAGATAAGAAGAAGAGGGCTGGAGAAGCTTTACAGTTGACATTAATTTCGCGGGATATTGACAAGTAGATAAGAGTTGTAATTGTCTGTTACCTATAGCCACATTGTAATAGTGTTTGTAAATGATTGAGACCGTCGATTGTATATGATGACTATTGATCATACGCCAGGAACTCTTTGCATATACAGTGTGGTTGATACTCTGTAAAAGTTTTGAGATCATTTCCAGTAAACCTAAATTTCTCTTGTTCTTCCCCAATTCTTCATTTTCTGTTAATTTCCCCCGAATTTCGGAACCCATTCTTCATTTCCTTCGTGGGATCCCTAGTTCAGATTTAGCCCCACATCATAAGATTGGCAGCAACAAAACCCTAATAATAACAGAAAGGAAGAGAGTATCAATGGAAGAACCAGCGAGAAAGAAACTTGAAAAGCCACAATAATTCAAGGAAGTAGAAAATCTTGACAACGAGGCTGGGGGTTCTGTTCCTTAAAGAGGGAGACAAGAATTTGCAGACAGGTTTCAACGGCCGCTGCATCATCGGACCAGAAAGAACATCGGCGACCACAAAGAATGTCTTCCGGGAAGAAGAAGAACGAATATGAAGAGATGGAAATAAGGGAGCGGGAAAATCTGGACCAATTGAAACGCAAAAATTAGGGGATTTTTTTGGGGCAACGGGTTAGGGGGATTATACGTATATGTACGTGTTCACGCGGCGGAGACATACGGGGCTATTCAATAAACAAGCAGTTATTTTATTTTATTTTATTTTATTTTACTTACTAGAAGAGTTGTTGAATTATAAGCTTAATGTTGTGTTTGGTTTGACGGAATTAGGATAGAAACGAAAAAGAATGAAGAATTTTAAGTTAAAAAATATTATTATTATTATATTATTTTTTTATAATATTTTTTAATTCATATTCTATCAATTTAGACAATTAATTTTCATTTTTTTCTTATAAATTATTATTTATTATTTTTTTCACAACTTTTTATCAATATAAATATTATTATTACTGTATTATTTTCTTAATTATTTTTTTATAATACATAATAAAATAAAATTTTCCTACAATAAATTCTATAAACCATTTTTTTTTTCTCTTAAACAAGCGGCTTCTTAAGGTAGATTGTAGCGAACTCCGTTTTACAAAAGGAATTGACTTTGCTTAGATTTACCCTTTTTTTTTTAATTTTTTGGCTTGCGTAGATTTTAAGCAACCCCACCTGCACTCGGTAGTCTCGCGGTCTTTTAACGCCGTTTTGAGCCGGCCAATGGGGTGCAAAACGCCTCATAAAATGGACGGGAGGGGGGCTTCAATTACTTTTCTTATTTCTTTCTTATAGGGGCTATTCTTTGATAAGAACATGGCTAAAAACATCATGCCCAACCCATGGGTTTGGGGTGAAGCCAGATTAACAAGTTTGCGATTTGAATAAAAATTCAAAGGCCTTGGATTCCCAGCCAGACCCCTTGGACGGGGTGTGAACGAGGATTTTATAAACGAAAAACATACCTAAACAGGAAAAAAAATCTATCGAGATGAATTACAGTATAATCAATTGATTAAATTATGTAATATGTAACCGACAATTAGTCTTGAACATAAGATTTTTGTCCATAAAACTCTCCCTTAAAAGCTTAAAATGTTATGTGAAACCCATTAATGGATTATAGATTAAAATATAACATTATGTGTATTTTTTATGAGATCCTTAATAATATCTATATGTAAGTATATAAAGTTAAAATTGAGATAAAACTTCAACTTTTCTCTCTCTACGCTTGGTAACTTTTTACAAATTAAAAATATTAAAATATCTCATAACTATAAAAAATTTATTGCAAGGAGGATTATTATTCTATAAATCAATTAATAAAAATGCAATTATAATCTAATAAGGATTCTATTGATTCATATAGTATTGCTTTGACTCTAATGAACTCTTTATATTATAAAATTTTCTAATAAAAGAAAACAATAAAAAAATACTCTTGAATTCTCCTATTTAAAAAAGAAAAAATATGTTGACCAAAAAAATTATTAAGAAAATCTCTCAATAAATAAAAAATCTCTCAAATTTACCCATCTTTTCTTAACAAAGAAAAAAAAAAGAATTACAAATGAGAAGAAAATATAAAAAAAAACTATGGTCAATTTTTTCTTTTCTAAAAAAGAAGAAAAAATCGTTTTATTTTCTCAAAAAAAATTTTGAAAATTCATAAAAAAATAATACTTAAAATTAGAATGTCCTTTTATTTTTTAAATAAAATAAAATAAATTTATTAATAAATATAATTAAATTCGCGCATTGCGCAGGTTTATTATTAGTTTTAATATAAAAGTTATGCATATTTTTTATGAGATTATGTGTGTTTTACCTTTTAAAAATAGTATTTAGCATGGATTTAAGTGGGTTCGGGCCGCCTCCAGTTAGTATTTACCATCTTGAGTAACATTACTGGCAAGTGGAGTCAACTTGGGTAGTCTACACCTCTCATCTTCTCCATCAGATGTTTCCAATAAAGTTGAACCTCCGGCTGTGATCTTTTCCATTTTCCTCTAATTGTGATGTTCCCCTTTTCTAATTAAATTATTTTTTGGCGAAGAAAGTTAATCCATAATCACTTGGCAATTAGATGTTTGACAGTACTCGTTTTAACCTAAGTTCTATCTCTCTCTCTCTCTCTTGCTTATATAACCTACGTTCTTTTGATTAAGTAGTAATGAAATCAGTGCAAGCAATTATTTCTTCGATTTAAGTTTTAAACGTGACAAAACTATTGCTTTTCTTGTTCTCTTTGGAAGCTTAGTTGCAATAGATAGGATCAATATGCAGGAGGATTGAGATATGATACAGCCTACAAACAAACAGGCTGCTGGGCAAATAGAGAGTCGCGGCCATGCCCACGAGAATTATAAATATCAAGTATGTAAGCGATTATTAGACAGCTTTCCATTAATTTTGGTGCTTTTGTGTTTAAAAAAATTAATTTCGTGCGTTGTATTTAAGATTGATACAAGCAAGACCTACTTGTAAGAACCCAATTAGGAAACTCGCATTCGGTTTTTCTGAGCCTGGATCACCAGCTGAAGGCGAGAACTTATTATTATTATTATTATTATTATTATTATTATTATTATTATTATTACAGACCTCATGATTGTGAAGGGAAAATATAGGTGGATGTAGAAAAATAAAGATACAAAATAGATGAATAACAATTCGATCGATTATTTTGTACAATCAATCGATAAATGTTTATAACAAAATTAAATATAACCAACCGATCAACGTCTATCTGGTCTAGCGAGGAAGGGATAAACAAAAAGAATAAATAACCATTGACCATTAATTTTCCTTTATCGCCTCGGTTGGTTCAAAAGTGGTGCTGGTCATGTAGCAAGGAGATGACGTTTGGCAGATCTTAACGAATGAAAGAGAGTCAAATTTTGAACGCAAGCTCAAACGACAAGCCGACAAGAAGACATGATGAAAAAAATGCGCAGTTCAGATTATAAAAAGGGAGCTTCTGTATGAAGCTAGGAGGACCCAGTTTCGCCTTTAGCCCGAAACTGCCGCGCCACCTCGCGTTCGAATAATCAAACGGTCGAGGGCCCACTTTCACGCGGTTTTTGCTTTGCCTCGTTGCAATTTGCCAATATATCTTTTTTTTTTCTTTAGAATTTTTTAAAATTGGTAAATTGAGCTCGTACTCAAGAGCATTGCACAAGTTTACAGTTATTAATACTGTGATTGAGTAGTAGAAATTTAGTTAGAAAGAAAAATATTAGAAAATAAAATGATTAAAAAAAAAATTTATGAAAAAGAAAAGGGAATGAATCTATTATTTGGATATATAGAAAAATAAGAGAAAAAAAATGAATAGAAAGTGAAATGATATATGTTGAATGTAAAATGATCAACATACCCCTTAATAGTAGTACTTTTTAAAAACCAAATGTATGTGCCAAATTTATTGGTTCTAACGTCAATGCCGCTACAATGAATTCTTTGCCAAGTTTTTTGGACAATACCCATTTTTTGCATTAAATTCGTGTAATCGTAGTTATTATAGCAATTCCGAAACAAACAATTTTATGTCAATTTGTTGATAGATTACTACAATTTTTTTTTTAGCTGGAAGCACTTTGAATAACTTGTATCTCATATGTGCTGCCAAATAATCCCATTTCTTTCCCATACGTTCTGCTTGTGGGAGAAAGATGAAGAACGGCTAGGGTTATTCATAGAAGAAGCAGCTCCATGCCATAGTCTGCGTTTTACAGAAATGCCCGGGAGAAAACATTGAATGGCTTAATTGATGGGCTGAGGATATTTAGGTACTTTTACGTTTTTTTTTTTTTGAAATTTTTTGCCTAAAAAAGTCGGGTGAGAGAACATCAATACTATTGAATTCCCTGATTTCATGTGATTTTTACCAAACACAGAAAGTGCATTGCTTTTGTGTTTTTTTTTCTTTTTCTTTTTCTTTTCTTTTGATTTGCCAATCACAACGTAAATAGTCTGGATTTTACTAAATATTAATTTGCTTCTTTTTAAGAAATGGTTTTCGTGATTCTTTCATTAACAATTTGAATTTTTTTAAGTTCTCGAGTATCATTGCCGTCGTTCTCTTATTCAATGTAAAGAATTAAGGGGAAGAGGGCATTGGGAAAGCTTAATAATTTTTTAATGACAGCCAAAAAAGAGCTTTAATGATTCTTTTTGCTTCCCATCTCAAGGATTGTGTCAAGTGCAACTTCTTTCTTCTAAATGCCCAAACTTTGATCACTCTTATTTTGACAATTATAAAACATATTTTTCTTATTTAAGAATTCATTTTAGCGTATTTTTCCATTTTATTAACAATTTTTTCACTCGCTTGCATTTCTATTTCGTTCACTTGTGACGTGCATTAATTTCTTACACTTTTTTTGAGGAAAAAAAAGAGGAGGAAATTTAGAGGAATGAAAGTGTAAATAAGGAATGTTGGAAAAGAGAAAGAATTTTTATCCTTTCTTTATTTGTTAGAGTATAATATGAAAAAAGAAAATTAAAAATATTTTATTTGAGAACGGTTGAAAAGTAAAAGAAAAAAATAATATATATCGTAATATCAATTTTACCTATAAAAAGTAAAATTTAAATAATAAAAACAAGAGAAAAATGTAAATTGAACTAACAATTCAAAGAAAAAAAAAAGATGAAATGCAGCCAAACAACCCAATTCCCCCAAATACCAATTTGGGAGGAATTCCTTTTGATGGGGTCAGGCCAATTTTTTTTTTGCCAAATGATACATGTCTTGAGGTTGTATAAATTGTATGCACATTTATTATTGTAATATTATTTTTGTACTGTTTTAAAAAAAAATTCAAATTTCTTTTTTTTTTGTAGATAATCTTATATGATATAGATCCTTTACATTTTAAAATAATACTCATCTAAATTTAAATTTAAATTTTATAAAAAAAATTAATAAAATATTGAATCAGTACAAAACTCGGTACCTATACTTGAACCTTTTTTTTTCCACCCCCTCTCCATTCCAAACAACAACTACCACCCCTTTCTACGCTAATTCTTTTCCTCCCGCAGGGATTCTTCACTCCCAAACAAGATGTTAAGATTGTATACATACTTCCTCTCATTGCATCTTCGTTAACTAATACATATTATTTTAAATTGACCGACTTGGGAAAATGAAAAGCTACGATGTTAAATAAGATGCACCCAAATATTCAACACTATATATGAATTTCAACCGCCAATGGGGGGCTGCCTAAGCTATGTTGCCAGATTTCCTAACGCATAATCGAAGCACTAATACATGATTCGGTGCTGGGCGAGGGCGGCGCGACATGGTGGGTATTGTGACGTGACCAACTTCCACAAAAATCGTTGACAATTGAGATGCAGAAAAACAAATGGAGTATTTGTTAGCAAATATGGTCATACGGCCAGTTCCCATGGATGAAAAAGTCATCAGCAAAAAATTAACAAATTTAAATGCAAGTCATGGTTCCGCAAGAGATTGAAGTCAAAATCCACGCGGATGGGATGAATATCGGCCGTGTTATGACATAAAAATTCCAAACCACAAAGTAGGGACGAAACATCAAAAATTTAGTATGGCAAAAGTAATGTTGTGGCCTAAAACTAAAAGAATTTGTTCGTTGCCATGCTAAAACTAGTGAGTTTGAGTTTCTATTAAAATATTGAATGAGACTAAACGTATGTTTTAAAAGTTTGTTCTTTTGGTATGAAGTAAAACTCCCGTGAATAAACATAAGTCTTAAAAATTTATTTTTTTTATAAGGCATGATTTTTGTTGACAAAATTGTGCAATACAATTCCTGTTTTTGATTTTTTAATTTTAGTTCAAAAAAACAAAACAAAACAAAACACGACAACTCAGATCAGTGGCTTCCCACAGAGGCGACGTCTCTCTAGTTTGATCTCCTCATTTAATATCTTCAGTTGCGGAAATTGATTTTTATGGTATTGACATTTGAAAGCAGACAATACTAAATTAGAGGGGAAATTGCTTTCATTGATGTGATCGGGGATAAGAGCATAATAAAATAAAATGGGTGTAATCAAAATTTACATCATCTAGATACCAAGAAATAGAAAAAAATATGTCTAGTGGATGGAGGCCAACCCACGCACGGATCATGTTACACCAAAGTTTCAACATACACATCATAATACCTCCACATGGTTATGCTATTTATATTCTTGGCAATAATTAGAATTGTTTATGGTCGGCTCACGCCACAAATTGGGACATCCTATACAATCTATAAGCAATAAAGTAGAAAATAAGTATCAAGAAACTTAAACAGTCGTTTCATATTTTTAATAAAATTGATTGAGATATTCTCTTGAGATATATTAGTCAAAATTTCGTGCTTTTTACAATTACAAGTGTATTAGCAGCAATTTGTGGTAATTAAAACACAACTGTTGTGTTGTTTCTTGTCTGATATTTAGAATCTACCCAAGTTGTATGAAGTGGTAAATATAAACAACATGTACCAGAGTTATATCGTATATTGTGCGAGTTTACTTGTTACAATGTATTTACTATTAGATAATCAGTAGGTTATAATCATTAATATTAACTTGATAAAGTAATTAATTAAAGAGACTGTAATGAACTAAATTACCTAAGATTTTTTTAATTATAAACAACTATCTAAACACTGGTCTTAGTTTTGCATTTCATTATATAATATAGATTGGTACAAATATCTATATGTATATATTTTTGATATAACACATGATATAATAGAATTTTGTTATATTATTTTAACAATAGTGAGTTTTGGGTCTTTGATTTACAGTACCCTTTTTTCTTTCGGGCCAAAAAAAGGGAAAATAAAGGTGACAGTATTGTCATGTAACATTGCAACCCCGTGCCTAATTCTATTTTTGAAGCTGATCAAGTGGTGAAATAATAAAGAACTTTTAAAACTATTCTCGCATTTTACATTTGTAATTAATTGCTGACTAAAAGATTATAAAAAGTCAGTCAAAAAAATAAAGGGGTCTCAATAGTCCAACTCTAACATTGCATTTAACAATTGTCATAATTTTAATTTTCGATTTTGCTGTGTAGCAGAATGAAGACTTGGGGCCGTATTTCCTAGGCGTTAACTGGTTCTTAATTTTTTTATAGGTTGATATAAAAAATATAATTAATTTTATTTAAAATAATAAATTTAATACTAATTTTAAAAAATAATAAATTTAACGTTAACTTTGTATAAAATAATAAATCTAGCGCACTGTAAAATTTTTTAAATAGAATTTATCTGTTTTAATAATATAGCACTAACTTATATAAGTATCATGTTATCAAAACAGACATATTTTTATCAATCTATTATTGAAACTGACAGATTCTATTTATATAAAATTATTACGTGTTATATTTGTTATTTTAAATAAAATTAGTATTAGATTTATTATTTTTTAAAATTAATATTAAATTTATTATTTTAAATAAATTAATAATATTTTTATGTATTAACCTTTTCTTTAATTTTGTTCTACTTCCTACCTTTTAATTTAGGCATCATTTGCACCCAAGAAAAAAAAAAAAAAAGTGCAAGCCCGAGGCCAAATCTAAATTAAGATTTAAGACCGCCAAACACGGCGCCCAACAGACAAATCGTCGCAGGTTCGCAGCCTGTTTGTGGAGACCAAGTAAGACCTAAAGATGCAATCACGTTTAGGCCGATTATCTCGGGATGCCACGTGGAAGCCTCAGGTCGTGGTCGTGGATCCCACGCTGACGTGGTGGACGGAACGGGCCATCTTGGGAAGAAATTTTTTCAAAAGCCCAAAAGCAAATCTCAATGTTTTATTGTTATAGACAGAGGAAAATCGACACAGAGAAACAGGCGCTGAGCGGCCGTCCAAAACACCGCAGCGGGCGAGAAAGAAAAGAAGTTTTTTTTTTTTATTTATTTAATTTTTTTCCTTCATCATCAGCGCTGTCATTTTACTCATTTATTAGCTGTTTTCTATCTGCCTAACCGACGTCGCATTTCTTTCCTTTTTCCCCCATTTCTTTTCTTGTATGGTAAGCGTCCCTGCTCTTTTCTCCCGTCCCATCTTTTTAGGGCTCCAAGAAAATCAAACCCTCAAAAATTTCAAATAAGCGCAACGGCGAAACTTCTAAAAGACCAAGAAACTAAAAATACATTAAAAAAAACATTTGTTACAGATCAGATAAGGAAAAATAAAGGATTTGAATTCCTGGATCTTGATCTTTCTCGCCTACATTACATTTTTTTTCCCTTCCCACAGCTCAGTCAATCAATTCCGATTTGCTCCGTACGATTTTTTCTTTTATTGTCTCTCCAGAGGGCGTTCGTATTGGTCAGAGGCTAAAAAGGGAAAAAGAAAAAGAAAAGAAATCAAGAAGGCTTGGATCTGGTGTATCGGGAGGGTTTGTTAGTCGGCGGATGAGAGAGAGGGAGAGAGGAGAGAAATCAAGAATCGAGAAATAAAAAAAAAAAAAAAAAGGATGAAATGGGTGACATTGCTTAAGGACATAAAAGAGAAGGTCGGTTTAACTCAATCCTCCTCCTCTTCCTCACCTACTGCTTCTTCTTCTTCAGCTGGTCCGCCTGCTGCTGCTTCTGCCTCTTCTTCTTCTTCCTTTGTGCCAAATCGCGATAGCAATGCTTCTTCTTCGTCTTCCAATCTTCACGATGTCACCTCCTCTCCTTCCAGGTTCGTTCCTCTTTTTTTTTTTTTTTTTGAAAAGGCTTTTTTTTGGTGTGGATATTTCCTTTATGGTGGATCATTGACTTGGCAAATATTTTGCACCGTGATTTTTATTTTTTTTTTTCTGTTTTAATGATTTTTCTGTAGATGATATGGAAACATAAGCTGAGTTGACTGTGTTTGACATTGATTTGGAATGGGAAATAAAGGAGCTCTTATCACTGCTTTGTGATCTGACCTTGCTTTTGGCTGTTTGTATGAATCGTGTTACTCTAGCATCCGTCGTATAGCTGGTAGCTTTGAGTTTGTGCTTTGATTTCTGAAGATAAAGTTAGAGTTTGACTAAATGCGGATAGGTGAACAAGAAAACAGTTCTTAAAATTATGTTCCGTAAAGGTGCTGATAGCACTAATTACTTTTGCGTGTTTTACGAATGCGTGGTGGTTGTTGATATTGTTAAAAATTTGGTAGTTATGTTTGAATTCTCGAATTGAGTTAGGCTGTCCCTGGTGATCCGACCTGTAATCTTTTGTTCCATTTTGTTTTACGAAGTCATGTGCTCAAAGTTTTATCTTTTGCATGAGGAGACCTAAGAATATATTTTAAACATCAAGTCATGTTGCTTGAGATCATACATTGATGAGGAATCTTCTCGGCACCTTTTCCATAAAAATGGCATGAAGGAGACGTCGTGTTTGTGGTCGATACAAAGATTTTAAAAGGAGTTTGATCCAAGTGTTACATCTTGACGAGTAGCTAGTGATAGAAAGAGCAATAGCCAGCGTGATCGCAATTGTGGATTTGAAGTTAGGTTAGGGAATTTTATTTTAAGGGATTCTTCTTTGTGCTAGCAGCAGTTGTTGCTTGGTCGTATGACTGTATTTTGAAAATTTACATTTATTGTTGAAGTCATCTAAGAAGGAAAGACTTGGTATAATAGTGTGGTTACTCTATTTTGACTTGGAGGTCACAAGTTCGAATTGTGGAAAATAATCTTTGTGAAGATAAGGGTAAGCCTCTGTACATTTGACTCTTCTCCAAACTTATGGGAGTCTTGTATACCACGATGCCTTTTGATGATGAAGTCATCTAATGGTTGATATGTTTTGATGGGTACGTAGTCAAAAAGACATATTTATACTTAAGAATTTGAAAACTTTACTTTTTAGGGATTTGTGTAGAAAAAGGGAATTTAGCATCACTTATAATTAATTTAAGAAGAGCTCAGTACGGAAATGTGACGGTTGATTAGTTAACCAATGATGATGGTTGTGTTATCTCTTCCAGCTTTTGCCATTTATTTCAAAGAAGAGATAGGGACTAGTTCTTGACCTATTTGCAGAATATATTCAAATAAGTTATTAGCTTTTGTGCGTTTGTAGGTAGTAAAGAAGTAGGGTTAGGATAGGACTTGTGAGTTTTGACCATTTAGGAATTAGGAGAATAATTACTATGATGTGGCATAAGTTCTATTAGTAAAAACATAAATGCTTTTGTTTTATTCTTTTATGTTAATAATTTTTCCTCTGGTTTTCCGATGCAAATGTTGCCATCCTCACTCTGCAAATTGTTTGTAGTAATGCATTAAAGTTGGGAGTGTTGGATGGAAGCACCTAGTTATGTGTTTTATTAATTCTGATCAGCTGTTATCTAAGCTTGTCCGTTTCATTTTTGTATGAGATTTTCTTCTTTCAATTGTTTGTTCTCTAAATTCTTTTTCATGTGGAAGCAGAGATAGACATGAATTGGAAATGGACTTTAAAAGATTCTGGGAAGAGTTTCGTTCATCCAGCTCGGAAACGGTACTTGCTTTTTTTTTTTTTTCCTTCATAATTTTCTCTGGGTACTATTTTCTACACCATTTTTGTCACCAATGTATATTTTCAGTAAAGTTCTTGTTCGGGTGGAATCAATTATGGGGACGCTAACAGCTGTTTCATTGACTGTGCAGGAGAAAGAGGCGGCATTGAATTCGACTGTAGATGTTTTCTGTAGATTAGTGAAGCAGCATGCAAGTGTAGCTCAATTAGTTACCATGTAGGAATTATGTTCCTCTGATTTGCTTGACTGATTTTGGTTTCCTTGGTTATTGTTACCCGTTACTAGAGTGTCAATGATTTACTTTAAAATAAAAGCCCAAAGATTGTCATTTGTGGATGAACATTACAAGAAGTTAACTATGTGAGTATTGTTATTCTAATGTGGTTTCATTAGCTGTTTCCTCAAAGCATTTTAATGTTTCTTAACACCTTTTTTTTGTGAGAGTTTTTGGTTGCTCTGCTGCATAGAATTTCAGTCATGCCAGATGGTACCCTTTTTTTTTCCATCGGCTTCATCTTTCTTATCATTTAAAATTCTTGTTTTTCCACTAGTTTTCCTTGATTCTTCACAAGGACCTTTTTGCTTTTGTTTTTGGTTTTTGTGGATTATTTTTCTTCCTGGTCATACAAAATGTAGCTTTTACTTCCATTAATGCATGCGAACAGTTGGTTGTTTTCATAGTCTACATAAGAAATTTACTTTTTATGCTTTATATGTCTTGCATGTTTGCTGAATATATTTGGAATTTTGTGTGAGTCACAGGTTAGTTGAAACACACATATTCTCTTTCGTCGTGGGAAGAGCATTTGTGACCGATATTGACAAGTTCAAACTCAGCAACAAGACAAGAGCTTTGGATTTAAATAAAGTATTGACATTTTTTTCAGAAGTCAAAAAGGTTTGCCTCCTATTTTTTTATGCTGTTGATTTTCTTCTGTTGTTTGGTGTCTAGGTTTTTAATGTATGCTCATCTGCAGGATGGCACCAACCCTGGTTCAAATATGTTAACTGCTCTAGAAGTCCTTGTAACTGGGGTATTCTCTTATCGTCACCTGAAATCTTTTTAGGTTGTGCTGTATTTATTGTTTTCTGCAGTGTCATATCAATCTTGATTTTTGCATATTATGTTTGGAGTTCTGATGGAGTAAGTGGTCTTCTTTAAGCATCTTCTCCAAGACAAAGTAAATGTAAACAATGTGAATTGAATTCAGTGATGGGAAAGAATTTTGGGTGATTGGGATATTTGGTTCTTATGCATCTGCTGATTTTCTTAACAAGGATTTTGGAATATGAGACTCTGTCAAGTATAAATTTTTGGAAATGAAAGTAAACACCATTATCATTTCTATATCAAGTTTGTATGTCTTTTGTTTCTGGTATCAAAGTTCTTTAACAAAATGGTCCTTTTTCCTTTTCCGTTCTTTTAATTCTTTATTCTTTTGCAGCCTGTTGATAAACAATCTCTGCTTGACTCTGGAATATTATGCTGTCTCATTCACGTCCTGAATGCCTTTCTGTATCCTGAATCCAATGAAAGACAAAAGATTACCAGTTCTGAAGCACCACTTGTTGAAAAAGATTATGAAAATACTGTTAGACAAGTGCGCCGGCTTGAGGTAGCATTCTTCAAATAACTATGTCCCCTTGTAGTTGCCATTATTGACCAGAGGTTAATTTATTTATTTATTTATTTATTTTCTCTCTCTTTGTGTGTGTGTGTGTGTGTGTGTGTGTGTGTGTGCATGTGAGAGAGAGAGAGAGAGAGAGAGAGAGAGAGAGAGATAATGCGTACATGTACTTATATGAGGAAACTTGACTATTAACAGAAGAACAAGTTGTTACTAGTTTGCAAGTGTTTTGAAAAGATTTGTTGATCAAGATGGGCCTTGTTTGTTGAAATATGTCAGCTCCTTATTGGGGGCATCTTGACAAAATTTCATCTGTACATTGAGGTGTGATAGTCATTTTATTCCAAATCAAGAAGAAAAGTGGCACAAGTGTCTTAGCCTTTCAATATCTTTTCTGAAACTTGAGAACCATGCCCCCCTCCCAATCTTCTCACAATCTTCTCTTAATTTGCTAGTCTTGCTTGTCCTGACATTACTTATTTTACCAACTGCTTGCCACGTCTTGCCTATCTTCAGGCATCTAATATGATCTTCCATTTTGTGCTTTTGAAATATTCTTACAGGTTGAGGGAAGTGTTGTGCATATTATGAAAGCATTGGCAAGTTATCCTTCAGCAGCACAGAGTTTAGTAGAGGACAATTCACTTCAGTTGCTATTTCAGATGGTTGCCAATGGGTCTTTAACAGTCTTTTCTCAATATAGCGAAGGACTTGTTTCACTGCACTGTATACAACTTCATAGACATGCAATGCAGGTAAATGCATAATCCTTTCCATTTTGCTGTCCAATAATAGAGCTGCATGTGTATTCTGGTAAATTATGGTATCTCGTTGAAGTTGTGACAATTTTGGTTTGACAGTTGAAATTTTCCCTTTGTATTTGTTTTTCTTTTACCCAGATACTTGGTCTTCTGTTGGTCAACGACAATGGAAGCACAGCCAGATATATTCGGAAACATCATCTGGTACTGCCACTATGTAGATATGAAGCATATTTGAAAGCACTTGATAGTTTTGGAACCTGTGATTTTATCCCCTTCTGTCATTTCCTGCTTCAGAGGATATAGAGTGACAAACTCACATATCACTCATTGTTTTTATGCTTCTTCTTAGGATGAGAAATCATGGAATCCAGTCATTCTTTTCTCCTGGAAGCTTGCTGAATTTTTTTTTTCCCTCTTTAACTTATATTTTTTGTTTGTGTTACATTAAAGGTTCAAAACTATTTTATTACTTTTTTTTGGATCTTAGCCTTTCATACTTCTGTTTCACATGCAGATAAAAGTCCTTTTAATGGCAGTCAAAGATTTTAATCCTCTTTGTGGTGATGCTGCCTACACTATGGGCATAGTGGACTTATTACTTGAATGCGTTGAGCTGTCATATAGACCTGGTAATTCACTGTACATTTTCCTTGATTTGTATAAATGCAGTTAATACGATTCTGCCAATATCATAATTTCTCTTCTTGTTTCCAAAGTATAGACTAAAAACAATGGCCAAATTATGGTTCTGGAATTTATAACCTGCTTCATGGTTGTTTTACTTGTTTTTTTGCTCATTCTATATAATCTTCAATTGTAGAGGCTGGTGGTGTCAGACTTAGAGAAGATATACATAATGCCCACGGTTATCAGTTTCTTGTTCAATTTGCCCTGGTTCTCTCCTCTATGCCAGAAAATGAGACCTCCCTATCTATATCTTCCAAGAATTCTCCTGAAGAAGATCCTACTTCATATGCTTCTGTATCAATGAATGACACAGGGAGACACGATATTACTGGGAATGAGAACCACTCTTTCCGGCATTTATCACCTGCATTGTCTAGGTTGCTTGATGTCCTTGTTAATTTAGCTCAAACGGGTCCAATTGAATCTATGGGATCTGCTGGAGTCAGAGGTTCCAAATCTTCTCATTCCAAGGTTGGTGGCCATACCAGAAGCCGTACACCATCTTTAGATCGGCTTGCTGATGAGAATTGGGAGAAGGACAATAATAAAGTTAAGGACCTTGAAGCAGTTCAAATGTTGCAAGACATCTTTCTCAAGGCCGATTACGTAGAGCTGCGGGCAGAAGTATTAACTAGAATGTTTAAGATTTTCTCAAGTCATCTTGAGAACTATCAGTTGTGTCAGCAACTAAGGACAGTTCCACTTTTAATCCTAAATATGGCTGATTTCCCTTCATCTCTGCAAGAGAGAATCTTGAAAATTCTCGAATATGCTGTGACTGTTGTGAATTGTGTGCCTGAGCAAGAATTGCTCTCTCTGTGTTGCTTATTGCAGCAACCAATAACATCAGAACTGAAGCACACAATACTGTGTTTCTTTGTGAAACTCCTATCTTTTGATCAACAATACAAGAAGGTACTTCGAGAAGTTGGGGTGCTAGAAGTTTTGTTAGATGATTTGAAGCAAAACAAGTTTCTTTTCGGTCCCGACAAACAAAATGTTAATCCTACTCACTCAGAGAGAAACTCTGGCTCAAGCAGTTTTAAAAAACACTTGGACAGTAAAGATGTTATTCTTTCTTCTCCCAAGCTAATGGAATCTGGCTCAGGGAAGTTTCCTATTTTTGAGATTGAAGGCACAATATCTGTTGCATGGGACTGTATGGTTTCATTAGTGAAGAAAGCTGAAGCCAGTCAAGCATCTTTTCGTTCAGCTAATGGCGTGACCACTGTTCTTCCTTTTCTGGTTTCTAATGTTCATCGGTCTGGGGTGCTTCGGGTATTGTCTTGTTTGATCTCTGAAGATGTTACTCAGGTCTGTCAACTTTCATATTTCAAAATTTTGTGTTTCACTTTGGAATGTAATTTTGTCTTGGAATTTAAGATCTTTCTGATTTTTTCAACTCTTTCAGCTCTGCATTTATTTTTTGAAATTGTGCAACCGGTGAAATAGTTGAAACAGTTGGCCTATTTCATGCATAAGCAGTGGGAGGCATTTGTATACTGCATCCCAATTGTTATTTGAATGATGATTTGATTGTTGGATTTTCATTTTCACAGGCTCATCCTGAAGAATTAGGTGCTCTTGTTGAAGTTCTCAAAAGTGGAATGGTTACAAGTGGTGCAGGACATCAGTATAAGCTTCAATATGATGCTACATGTGACACGATGAGTGCTTTGTGGCGTATACTGGGAGTAAACAGTTCTGCGCAGACGGTCTTTGGTGAGGCCACTGGATTTTCTCTGTTGCTGACCATACTTCATGGTTTCCAAGGTGATGGAGGACAGACAGAGGAATCTTCTTTATATATGAAAGTTTTTACCTATTTAATGCGCCTCATGACAGCTGGAGTGTGTGATAATGCTATTAATAGGACAAAATTGCACGCTATCATAATGTCTCAGACTTTTTACGATCTTCTATCTGATTCTGGCTTGCTTTGTGTGGAATGGGAAAAGCAACTGATACAGTTGTTGCTGGAACTTGCTCTTGAGATTGTTCTTCCGCCGTTCTTGTCATCAGAAACTCAGACAGCAACTGATATTAATGAATCTGATCCAGTTACTTTTCTGGTAACTACCCCATCAGGCCTATTCAATCCCAAAAAGGAACGCGTGTACAATCCTGGTGCAGTCAGAGTCCTAATCCGTTCATTACTGCTTTTTACTCCCAGAGTGCAATTAGAAGTGCTGAACCTTATTGATGGTCTTGCTCGTGCTGGGCCCTTTAATCAGGAAAATCTTACCTCCATAGGTGTGAAGTAAAATTTTTTTTGTCATGCACCTCCAAATTCTTGACTCGTATTTCCTAGTTTTTGTACTAAGTTTTGTGCCTTCTCCTCCATTTTTCCAGGTTGTGTAGAGCTTCTATTGGAGATGATACACCCCTTTCTTCTAGGCTCATCTCCATTGCTTTTGCATGCACTGAAGATTGTGGAAGTTCTTGGGTCATATAGGTAGGATTTGCTTTTTTCTGGGAGATCATTTCACTGCTTGATTTATTTGAAGTGTGATGATATGTAATGAGGTTACTGTTTCTGGTGTAGGTTGTCTCCTTCAGAACTTCGACTGCTTATTAGATACATTCTACAGATGAGGCTCATGAACTCAGGCCATAATCTTGTTGATATGATGGAGAGGCTAATTCTTATGGAAGATATGGCTTTGGAAAATGTTTCTCTGGCACCATTTGTCATGATGGACATGAGAAAGATTGGCCATGCTTCTGTTCAGGTGTCTTTGGGAGAAAGATCTTGGCCTCCTGCTGCCGGCTATTCATTTGTGTGTTGGTTTCAGTTCAAAAATTTCTTGAAACCACAAAATAAAGAAATAGAACCTTACAAAGCCGGGCCTAAGAGACGGAGTGACTCTTATGTGCAGAATAATGAACGTCATATCCTCCGGATATTTTCTGTTGGCGCTGCAAATAATGAGAACACATTTTTTGCGGAGCTCTATATTCAGGAGGATGGCGTTCTAACTATTGCTACCAGCAATTCTTCCTCCCTGTCCTTTTCTGGAGTAGAGCTGGAAGAAGGCAGGTGGCATCACCTTGCCATTGTTCATAGCAAACCAAATGCTCTTGCTGGGCTATTCCAAGCTAGTGTTGCATGTGTTTATCTTAATGGGAAGCTAAGACACACGGGGAAGCTAGGATATTCTCCATCTCCTGCTGGAAAACCCTTGCAGGTGACCATTGGGACACCACTGAGCTGTGCAAAAGTTAGTGACATGACATGGAAACTTCGTTCTTGTTATCTTTTTGAGGAGGTGCTCACAGCCGGTTGCATATGTGTTATGTACATTCTTGGAAGAGGTTATAGGGGCCTCTTCCAAGACTCAGATCTTCTGCGTTTTGTTCCTAATCAGGCTTGTGGTGGTGGTAGTATGGCCATCTTGGACTCACTAGATGCTGAATTGGCCTTGGCAAACACTCAGAAGCTTGAAAGTGCAGGCAAGCAAGGGGACTCTAAGGCAGATGGCAGTGGGATTGTTTGGGACTTGGAAAGGCTAGGAAACCTGTCATTGCAGCTTTCTGGCAAGAAACTTATATTTGCATTTGATGGAACATGCACTGAAGCTGTTCGAGCATCTGGGACATCCTCCCTGCTCAATCTGGTTGATCCGATATCAGCTGCTGCTTCTCCTATTGGGGGTGAGTTCGTAAATTCTGGAATTCTCTGGTGTTTTAAGCAACTGGTTTCTAAATTCAAAACTGCTCAAATATTACCTTTTCTTTTTATATTTTCACAGGCATACCACGATTTGGACGTCTTCATGGAGATATTTACATTTGTGGGCAATGTGTGATTGGTGATACGATCCGCCCTGTCGGCGGGATGGCTGTTGTGCTGGCTCTTGTTGAAGCTGCTGAAACAAGGGATATGCTTCACATGGCATTGGCATTACTTGCCTGTGCCCTTCATCAGAATCCCCAGAATGTGAAAGATATGCAAACATGCAGGGGATACCATTTGCTAGCTCTATTTCTGCGCCGTAGAATGTTGTTAGTTGACATGCAATCTCTTGAATTTTTTTTTCAAATTGCTGCATGTGAGGCTTCATTTGCTGAACCCAAGAAGCTGCAAAAAGCACAAACTACTTTGTCACCTGCTGAAACTATTGAAGCCAGCTTTGAGGACCTTAGTTTGCCTAAATTTCGCGATGAAATTTCTTCAGTTGGATCTCATGGTGATATGGATGATTTTTCTGCGCCCAAAGATTCATTCAGTCATATTTCTGAGCTGGAAAACTCTGATATGCGAATTGAAACATCAAATTGCATTGTCTTGTCAAATTCAGATATGGTTGAGCATGTTTTGTTGGACTGGACATTGTGGGTTGCAGCCCCTGTTTCCATCCAAATTGCCCTTCTTGGTTTCCTTGAGCATTTAGTATCTATGCACTGGTATAGAAGCCATAACCTTACCGTTCTGCGTCGAATCAACCTTGTTCAACATTTACTAGTCACATTACAGCGAGGCGATGTTGAAGTTCCTGTTTTGGAGAAACTGGTTGTCTTGCTTGGGGTCATTTTGGAAGATGGATTTCTGGCTTCTGAACTTGAAAATGTGGTCAGGTTTGTGATTATGACATTTGATCCACCTGAACTAAAGCCACGAGATCAAATAATGCGTGAATCTATGGGAAAGCACGTAATTGTTAGGAATATGCTGCTAGAGATGCTCATTGATCTACAAGTAACCATAAAATCGGAAGAGTTGCTCGAGCAGTGGCATAAAATTGTTTCATCCAAATTGATAACATATTTCCTTGATGAAGCTGTTCACCCTACAAGCATGAGATGGATCATGACTCTTCTTGGTGTGTGTCTTGCTTCTTCTCCCACATTTGCTCTTAAATTTCGTACCAGCGGTGGTTACCAGGGTTTGATGCGAGTTCTTCCAAGTTTTTATGATTCTCCAGACATATATTATATTCTTTTTTGTCTAATATTTGGAAAGCCGGTTTATCCAAGGCTTCCTGAAGTCCGCATGCTAGATTTTCATGCCCTCATGCCTAGCGATGGAAGTCATCTGGAGTTGAAATTTATGGAATTGTTGGATTCTGTGATTGCAATGGCAAAATTTACATTTGATAGGTTGGGCGTGCAGTCAATGTTTGCTTACCAAAGTGGTAATCTTTCCCAGCTTAGTGCAAGCCTTGTGGCAGAGCTTGTTGAGGGAAACGCAGACATGGCAGGAGAACTTCAGGGAGAAGCTCTGATGCATAAGACATATGCAGCACGCTTAATGGGTGGTGAGGCATCAGCTCCTGCTGCTGCAACTTCAGTCCTGAGATTTATGGTTGATCTGGCAAAGATGTGTCCTCCATTTTCAGCTGTTTGTAGAAGACCAGAATTTCTTGAAAGTTGCATTGACCTTTATTTTTCTTGTGTTAGGTTTGTGTTCACTATTGTCTTTGATTGGTTTGTATTTTCAGTCCTTTGCCCCTGATGCTACTGTATACCATGAATCTATATTACATTGGTTACATTATTTGTTTTAATTAATTCAAGAAATGACTAAGGTTGACTAACTCTTCTTCATGTTTTTGCTTCCTTTACTTGTCCCTTTTTTGCAGGGCAACTTATGCAGTGAAGATGGCAAAAACACTCTCTGAAAAAACAGAAGAAAAGAACTTGGTCGATTGTGATGACACCAATAGCTCTCAAAATACATTCTCTAGTTTTCCTCATGAACAGGAACAATCTGGCAAGACCTCCATTAGTATTGGGAGCTTCCCCCATGGGCATGTAAGCGCAAGTTCTGAGGATGCACCCGTACCTGAAAATTTCATGGTTGATGACAATTTAGACATGAAGGCTGCTAATTCTCACGAGGACTTGAAAGAATCATTGCAAGAAGAAGCCCCAATTGTTGTGAACTTGGACGTTGACAATGTTAACCAGGCATATGCAAACTCAAGCTCAAATGAATTTACTTTCAGTAATGCAAACGGTGCGATGAATCCCATTCAATTGGTAGATAGCCAGAGTTCTGCATCTCTTGCTATGCCGGATTCACCCGTTTTATCTGAGAAGTCAAGTTCAAAATTTCCCTATACACCATCTTCATCTCCAGTTGTTGCACTTACATCTTGGCTGGGAAGTGCACACAACCCTGAATCTAAAGCTTTCTTAAATGCCAGTCCTTCCATGGGGTCTTCTGTGTCTGCTATTGAATTGGATCCATCTTCAGAGTTGAAACCTAGTTCTCAAGTTTCATCCTCTCCAAACACATATGTTTCTATTAGTGCAAAGCTGCTGCTTGAAATTGATGATTCCGGCTATGGAGGTGGTCCATGTTCTGCAGGAGCGACTGCTATGCTTGATTTCATTGCAGAAGTTCTTTCTGATTTCATAACTGAACAGATGAAGTCAGCACTCATCATAGAAAGCCTCTTGGAAATGGTGCCACTGTATTTGGATTCGGAATCTCTTTTAGTTTTTCAAGGCTTGTGCCTGAGCAGACTGATGAACTTTATTGAAAGGCGTCTTCTGCGTGATGATGAAGAAGATCAGAAAAAGCTAGATAAAAGTAGATGGTCATCCAACTTGGATGCATTGTGCTGGATGATTGTGGATCGCGTTTATATGGGTGCTTTTCCTCAACCTGGTGCTGTCCTGAAAACTTTGGAGTTCTTGTTATCAATGCTGCAATTGGCTAACAAAGATGGCCGAATTGAAGAAACAGTTCCTGCTGGAAAGGGTCTTCTATCTATTACTAGAGGCATCAGGCAACTTGATGCTTATGTGCATTCTCTTCTTAAGAACATGAATCGCATGATATTGTATTGCTTTCTGCCAACGTTCTTGGTTACAATTGGAGAAGATGATATTCTTTTGAGGTTAGGTTTGCTTATGGAACACAAGAAGAGATTGTACTTGAATAATTCGGGAGAAGATTTGGGAATTGATGTCGGTACTGTTTTACAGTTATTAGTTGCTCACAGGCGAATTATATTCTGTCCCAGTAATATAGACACTGATCTAAATTGCTGTCTTTCTGTAAATCTGGTTTCACTTCTGTGTGACCAAAGGCGAAATGTTCAGAACATGGCAGTTGATGTGTTTAAGCATCTACTAGTACACCGAAGGGCTGCACTAGAAGACCTGTTTGTGTCAAAAATGAATCAAGGACAGCACATGGATGTATTGCATGGTGGGTTTGACAGATTATTAACTGGAAGTCTATCTACTTTCCTTGATTGGCTTCAGAATTCGGAACAGATAGTCAACAAAGTATTGGAGCAGTCTGCAGCCATTATGTGGGTCCAGTACATTGCTGGATCAGCGAAATTTCCGACAGTGAGAATAAAAGGCCTTGAGGGACGTAGGAAGAGGGAAATGGGTAAAAGGTCACGAGATATTTCAAAGTTGGACTTAAAACACTGGGAGCAGGTAAATGAACGAAGATATGCATTGGAAATGCTTCGTGATGCTATGTCTACTGAGTTGAGAGTTATCCGTCAAGATAAGTATGGATGGGTTCTCCATGCCGAAAGCGAGTGGCAAACCCTGCTTCAACAACTTGTACATGAGCGCGGAATATTCCCCATGCGTAAATCCTCCACCACTGAAGATCCTGAGTGGCAGCTTTGTCCCATTGAGGGTCCATACAGGATGCGTAAAAAGCTTGAGCACTGCAAATTGAGGATTGATACCATTCAAAATGTTCTTGACGGGCAAATTGAACTAAGTCAATTGGAGCTATCCAAAGGAAAATATGAAGATGTCGTTGATGCTTCTGATACTGATTCTGAATATTTGTTCCATCTTTTGAACGATCATGCCAAACAGGATAGAGGTGATGGGGATATGTATGGTGATTTTTTCAAAATACCAGAAAATGTCAAAGGTGTAGAATCTGTTAGGAATGGATGGAACGATGATAGAGCAAGCAGTATGAATGAAGCAAGTCTGCATTCGCCACTTGAGTTTGGTGTCAAATCTAGTACGCTATCTGCTCCGGTGTCTGAGAGCTTGAAAGAAAAATCTGACCTAGGATCTCCAAGGCATTCGTCTTCTAACAAACTTGATGAAGTCAAAGGCAGAGAGGATAAATCAGAAAAGGAACTTAATGACAATGGAGAATATTTGATCAGGCCATATCTGGAACCTCTTGAAAAAATTAGATTTAAATATAACTGTGAGCGAGTAATTGGCCTGGACAAACATGATGGAATATTTCTGATAGGGGAACTTTCTTTATATATAATTGAGAACTTTTACATTGATGATTCTGGGTGCATTTGTGAAAAGGAATGTGAAGATGAACTCTCTATCATTGATCAGGCCTTGGGTGTAAAGAAGGATGTTACCAGCAGTATTGATTTTCAGTCCAAGTCAACTTCATCATGGAGCACAATGGCTAAGACATATGTTGGAGGAAGGGCGTGGGCCTATAATGGTGGGGCATGGGGCAAGGAGAAAGTTTGTACAAACAGTATCTTACCTCATCCTTGGCATATGTGGAAGCTGAATAATGTACATGAGCTTTTGAAACGTGATTACCAGCTCCGTCCTGTTGCTATTGAGATATTTAGCATGGATGGATGTAACGATCTTCTGGTGTTCCACAAGAAGGAAAGAGAAGAAGTCTTCAAAAATCTGGTTTCATTGAATATTCCAAGGAACACCATGTATGTATCCTACATCTCTCTGCAGCTCTCTATGTTTTTCTTCTTTTTTTTAAAAAAAAAAAAATCTCTTTTAACTCCTAAATTGAAGGGCGAGTCTTGGTGTAATGGTGAGGTTACTCTTTGAAGTCATGACGAGTTGCAGAAACGACCTCTTTGTGAAAACAAGGATAAGGATCTGTACATCTGACCCTCCCCTAGACCCCATGAAGTTGGAGTCTTGTTTTCTAGGAAATCCTTTTTTGCTTTCTATTCCTAATCCTGAATCACGGTGGGTTTTGGTTGTCTATTTTGTGATCAACGTGCCTAGTTTTTTTCCCTTTTCTTTTCTGGATGGAAACTATGTTAATATTATTCTCGTTAACATGGAATGTTGCCTGCCCTGGCAAACTGTGACTTTTAAACCTTGGACATGAGAGCTTTTGGAGTATAAAATATAAAAGTCCCATATTAAAAAGGAAGGGAGGAGTAAAGCAATATATAAGTGTGGTTAGAAGACCCATAACCAAAACCTTAAGGTTTTAGGTAAGATGTGGTGTCCAAAATATTACTTACTTCTTCCCTCTTGTTATCCGTTTAAGTTATTGGGCCTATGCTTCTACAAATCTTTACATGGTATCAGAGCCCAAATGTTGTTGCTCCTTACATTTAATGGTGAACTAAAGCCAGCTCAGGTGAACTAGATTCAACTCAAGTGAGTTGGACTTTTGCTGTTTGTTCACGCTTCCAGCTCAAGTGAGCGGGGCCCATCCCAGGTGAGTTGGGCTTTCGCGTGAGGGGGTGTGTTGGAGTATAAAATATAAAAGTCCCATATTAGAAAGGAAGGGAGGAGTAAAGCAATATATAAGTGTGGTTAGAAGACCCATAACCAAAGTTTTAAGGTTTTAAGTAAGATGTGGTGTCCAAAAGTCCATTTAATATTACTTACTTCTTCCCTCTTGTTATCCGTTTAAGTTATTGGGCCTATACTTCTACAAATCTTTACAAGAACCAAAGGGTGCATGGTGGATTTGTTTGAGTGTGTTACGTTGTCCATAGAGCTATAGGGGTATGGGGAATTTTCCATATTTGGCTATGCCTCTTTACATGGTAAAAGAATGTAAGAAACTAATGACACAAACATTCTATTATAGTTGTTTTTTAGCGTGATGAAATTGCCTTGAGGTTGTCTGGCTTTTCTCCAACATTGAATATCTTGTGCATCTGTACCTGACATCACAGTGGCACAGTTTTTCTGGAGATCTATTGAGGAATTCATTTTGGCTGATTTGCTAAGGATCAGCTGGGATTTCCGACTAATCAAAAGTGAACTGCTCCTTTATTTTATTCTAGAATTAGTTCAAAGCCTACCGTGTCACTTAGGTAATTGAATGTTAGCTGCACCTTCTGAGCAAAGGGCCTGGGTTGAAGGATGTTATCTTTAGTTCAATTAGAAAAGGGGATTATCACTTCAGGTTGATGGAAATATTTTTCAAAGTTATTCTACCTTTAGCTGTGTTCAGGTGGGAGTTATTTTCTGTTGTTGGCCTCTGACGTTTAATCTTATGTCGAAATTTCACTTGAAATTAGCAAATATGGGGGTAATTAAATCACATGCTGTCTTTGATTTGGATATCAACTATTGCTACATAATCTGTAGTGCTGGCAAAATTTATGAATTCAGACCATTACTTAATGAAGTTTGTGGGTCCACATTTAGACTGCTGCATGCATAGTCTTTTAGAGGATATATGCTTGTAAATATCTATGCAAAGATTTGCTTGGTGCTGCTCAATTTTTTGCCAAGGCAATCATTTCTCCCTGTATCTACGTTCCCTGTCCCTATAATCATGATTTTTTGATGCTTTATAATATGGCTGGTTCCTAAGTTGTTTTCTGAAAATATTTACAACCACTATTGGACTTCATTGTTAGTTCCTTCCTTCAGGCTAGATACCACAATTTCTGGATCAACAAAACAAGAGAGTAGTGAGGGTAGCCGTTTATTCAAGATAATGGCTAAATCCTTCTCAAAAAGGTGGCAAAATGGAGAAATTAGCAATTTCCAATACATCATGCATCTCAACACCTTGGCTGGTCGTGGATACAGTGATCTCACCCAATATCCAGTGTTTCCTTGGGTTCTTGCAGATTATGAGAGTGAGCATCTTGATTTGACTGATCCTAAAACTTTCCGTAAGCTTGAGAAACCAATGGGTTGTCAGACAGCTGAGGGAGAAGAGGAATTTAAGAAAAGGTCAGTCTTTATGAATATTTTGCCTCTTCCTTCTATATGCATTCTTTCTCTTTTCAAATTTCCTCTCTGTATTTTCAGATATGAGAGCTGGGATGATCCGGAAGTTCCAAAATTTCATTATGGTTCTCATTATTCTAGTGCTGGAATTGTCCTCTTCTATCTTCTACGCATGCCACCATTTAGTGCAGAGAATCAGAAGCTGCAGGGTGGTCAGTTTGATCATGCTGATCGTCTTTTCAATAGTATAAGAGATACTTGGTTGAGTGCAGCAGGGAAGGGCAATACGTCTGATGTGAAGGAACTGATTCCAGAATTCTTCTACATGCCAGAGTTCCTGGAAAATAGGTTCAACCTTGACTTGGGAGAGAAACAGTCAGGAGAGAAGGTTGGTTTGAGCATCTGAGTCTGCAAAATTTCTACTTACAGCTGATTGTTTTGTTATCAGTTGCTGATGCAAAAGAATTTGTTGCCAACTATTTTATCTTCTTTGGCATAAAAATGTTAATGTCTAAGGTTTTCGTTTCTAACCCCAGGTTGGTGATGTCATCTTACCTCCATGGGCCAAAGGCAGTGCCAGAGAGTTCATTAGAAAGCACAGGGAAGCACTTGAATCTGATTATGTCTCAGAGAATCTGCATCACTGGATAGATCTCATATTTGGATATAAACAGAGGGGAAAGGTGTGTCAAGATTTTTTTAACCATATCTCCAAGCATCAGCAAGTTCATTTTCTTTTTCTGGCTGATCACAATTTATCCTAGGAGACTTTTCCCTTGGGAGATTTATTGTACAAGTTTTGACCCAAGCTTTTCATTGTGTTTTACCTACTTATGCGTAATTTTTCAATTTTCCAAACCAATTCATCTTCTTTCAAGAGTAAGTGCGTGCGAGCTTCTTTGTTGTTTGTTGGAGAAAACCTTTCTGCTCAATTTATTCCTCCTCAATTTATTCTTCCTGCTTAGTTTTCAGTGTCTTCTGGTTGGAAGTTCTTTCCCCCTTGCTTACAAATCTTTCTGATGGCTGTTGCTGTTACCCTTCATGATCATCCAGCATAGAACTTAAATTGCCAATGATTTACAAGGAAAAAGATTTTGCTTAAATTTCACAACATCTACTCCTTCCCAACCATATTATATGATTTATAATCTAATTATGTTCTTGTATTATAGCTATCAAACCGAACTTTTTGGAGTGGGGAAAAATCAATGCACTTCCAATATCGAATCGTTATCAGTTTGAGTATCACATTTGGAATCGGTTTTGTGACTTTTTTTTTTTGGTCAAAAATTTCTTTTATTTATATTTGCTGCCTTGTCATTGCCCTTGATTTGCTTTTAGGTCTCCATATACTTGTTGCTATATGAATATCAATTCTATTTGCTTGTTTCTGTGCAAAAAAACAGCAAAAAAAAAAAAAAAAAAAAAAAAAGAAAGAAAATCTTTGTAACTTGCTATAAACTATAAATTGACTAGCACATATCATACCGCAGTTTTGTCTCCCAGTCATATTCCTTGGTTAAATATTAGTATTCTTTGGATTATTGACAGGAGGCTGAAGAAGCTGTAAATGTTTTCTATCACTACACTTATGAGGGAAATGTGGATATTGACTCAGTTACGGATCCTGCAATGAAAGCGTCCATTTTAGCACAAATCAATCACTTTGGTCAAACGCCCAAGCAACTGTTCCTCAAACCTCATGTGAAAAGGCGTTCGGACAGAAGGCTGCCACCTCATCCACTCAAGCACTCTTCCCATCTTGTTCCGCATGAAATACGCAAGTGCACATCTGCTGTCACACAAATTGTCTCTATCAATGATAAAATTCTTGTGGCAGGGAGGAACAATCTTCTTAAACCTAGAACATATACCAAATATGTTGCATGGGGATTCCCAGATCACAGCTTGAGATTTATGAGCTATGATCAAGACAGACTTCTTTCAACCCACGAGAATCTTCATGGGGGAAATCAGATTCAGTGTACTGGTGTCAGCCATGATGGTCAAATTTTGGTCACAGGAGCTGATGATGGGTTGCTTTGTGTTTGGAGAATCAGCAATGAGGGCTCGCGTGTTTTACGACGCCTTCAGTTGGAGAAGGCACTCTGCGGTCACACAGCCAAAATCACATGCCTCCATGTTAGCCAGCCATACATGCTGATTGTGAGTGGATCTGATGACTGCACAGTTATAATGTGGGACCTCAGCTCCCTGTCTTTTGTTAGGCAGCTGCCGGAGTTTCCAGTATCGGTTTCTGCAATTTATGTGAATGACTTGACGGGGGAGATCGTGACAGCTGCTGGGAGTCTGCTTGCTGTATGGAGCATCAATGGGGATTGCCTCGCAGTGATCAGTGCATCCCATTTGCCTTCTGATTCCATTCTCTCAGTGACAAGTAGTACATCTTCAGATTGGCTAGACACAAATTGGTATGTGACTGGTCACCAAAGTGGGGCTGTTAAGGTGTGGCAAATGGTTCACTGGTCCAGCCAAGAAAGTGCTCTGAGTCAATCAACCAGCAACTTGAAAGGGGGCCTAAATTTAGGCGATAAGGTACCGGAGTACAGGTTGGTTCTCCACAAGATATTGAAGTTCCATAAGCATCCGGTTACTGCCCTTTATCTTAGCAGCCACCTGAAGCAGTTACTGACTGGGGATTCTGGTGGGCATTTGCTCTCTTGGACTCTACCTGATGAGAGCTTGAGGTCTTCATTTAATCAAGGGTAAGGATGGGACATATATGTTTTTTGTGTGTCGGTTTTTCCTCTTCAAAATCCTTTTGTGGGTTTTGTCAGTCTGTCCATGGTGTTGAAAGCAAGTTCACCATAGCATTAGGAACAGAGACTGGGGCACAGGGCTGGCCTGGTATTGAAAAGGAGAAGCAAGAAGGACAAGAAAGATGAAAATCTCTTGTAATCTGGTGAATGTGGAATGCCTTCCGAGCATGAATATGAGAATAAAGCATGAGGACGATTAACACGGTTCATACGCATGGTAGCCTGAGGTTCTTGTTTGTGTAGGCAGAGCTTAAGGCCATGCTTCTTGTATTTTGGATGCTTGATTGAAAACTTCTTTTGAGTTTTTCATGAGAGCGGTTTTTATTCCATGTACATAGATTCAGTGACTAACAGTGTGCAATGGAGTTGTATAGAAAAAGGTATGGGAGAGGAAAGGGTCATTGTGTCATTGCGCGGAAGTCATCCGGCTGTAGGAGTGTAGGGATCGTCAAATTACATTGTATTCATCGGGGCTTAAAATTATTTTGCATAGTGCAGAAGGGCACACATTGCCCATTTCTTGTTTAGCGATCTCTCTTTTCGCCGGTTTTTTTTTTTATTATTATTTTCTTTTATTTATATAAGTATACATATTATATTGCAGTCTTATTTGCATTCTCACATTGGAAATGTAAGGCTCGATAGCTAGGTTTTTGGGTGTGGTTTTCTGAAGATTTATGTACTAGATATCATGTGGCACGCAAATGGTGACGACAGAATTTCAGTGTTGGTTGGTGATTAAATCTAGTGCAAAGTCGAGAAAATGGGGACGCGGGAATTGCGAGCATGGACGTCGGATTGTTCCGACGGTGATTGCATCCAATTGAAAATATAGAGTTTTGTTACGTATTACTTAAAGCGATAACTTAATAATAATTTAGTGTTTTTTTTTTTTTTTTGTTTGTTTAGGTTTGAGTTTCTCCAGTAATATTTTTTATTTTTTATGCTAAAAATGTTGTGCTCTGTGTACTAATCAACTTGTTAGCATTCATGTCCGGGCCAGCACTTCCTATTGTCGTGCAAACTTTCTGCAATGCCGGCGTCAACTTCGTCAAGCTACTTCGCCGCCCCTTCAACACACACTCATCAACCCTGGATGTTTAGTCAAACCCATTTGAGAAACCCATCTCTCAAAATCATCAAATTCTCTCAAAGCCCAATAAAAATCCCTCATCTTAAACAGATATGCAGGCAAGGAAGCCTCCAAGAGGCTTTTCGCTGGTTGACTGCTTTCTTTAACGGTCACGCTAAGTGGCCTCTTGTCAACAATGATGAGGTTTACGCAACGCTGCTTGAGCTTTGTGCGAGCAAGAAAGCTCTTTTACAGGGCCAACAAGTTCACGCCCACATAGTCAAAAACAATGGGGGACCCAATTCTGCGTTCTTGAGCACTAAACTGGCTTTCATGTATGGGAAATGTGGGTCCACTTCGGAAGCAGAGGAATTGTTTGATGAAATGCGTGAGAGAACAATTTTCTCTTGGAATTCTATGATGGGCGCTTATGCTTCCAACGGAGAACCTTTACGAGCTCTTGAAATGTATAGGGAGATGCGGGTTTCGGGCATTCCTCCTGATTCTTGCACTTTTCCTTGCGCGCTTAAAGCTTGCGCTTCAGTTCAAGATCTTCGTTGTGGGGCCGAAATTCATGGTTTAGCTATCAAATGTGGATATGATTCTGCAATATTTGTTGTCAACTCTCTTGTTGCCTTGTATGCAAAGTGCAATGATCTTGACGGAGCAAGGAAACTATTTGACAGAATGAATGAAAGAAGTGATGTTGTGTCATGGAATTCTGTGGTTTCTGCATATGTTGTAAATGGCCAGTGCGTAGAGGCATTGGGGTTGTTCCGAGAAATGCAACAGGCTGGCATTGCTGCAAACACTTACACTTTTGTTGCTGTCCTTCAAGCTTGCAAGGATTCTGCTTTTAGGAAACTGGGAATGGAGATTCATGCTGCTATATTGAGATCCAGCCAATATCTGGATGTATATGTGGCCAATGCTTTGGTAACTATGTATGTGAATTTTGGCAAAATGCGTGAGGCTTCAGAAATCTTTAATAAGTTAGATGAGAAGGATCATGTCACATGGAATGCCATGCTCACGGGTTTCCTTCAAAATGGCCTGTACAAGGAAACTTTGCAATTTTTCTGCGACATGCAGGACAGTGGTCTAAAGCCTGACCCAGTTTCTGTAATAGGCATCATTGCGGCATCTGGGAGAATGGGTAACTTGTTGAATGGAAAGGAAATTCATGCTTATGCTATTAAGAATGGTCGCAGTTTTAATGTGCAGTTTGGGAATTCACTTGTAGATATGTATGCCAAGTGCTGTTGCATGAGTTATGCAGGTCATGCCTTTGCTATGATGCCTGATAAAGATTTCATTTCTTGGACAACTGTTATATCTGGCTATGCTCAAAACAATTTCCTTGTGGAGGCCTTGGAACTGTCAAGGCAAGTGCAGATGGAAGGCATGGAAGTGGATGCAATGATGATAGGAAGCATCTTGTTGGCCTGCAGTGGATTGAATAGCATGCCTCTGATAAAAGAAGTTCATGGCTACACTATAAGGCAAGGTCTTTCTGATCTAATGCTGCAAAACACAATCGTCGATGTGTATGGAGAGTGTGGTAACATTGATTATGCAGCTAAAGTGTTTGATTCCATTGAATGTAAAGATGTGGTCTCTTGGACGAGCATGCTATCGTCTTATGCCCGTAATGGTTTGTCAAATGAAGCTCTTGAGGTTTTTCGCTCAATGAAACATAAAGGAGTTGAACCTGACTCTATAACTCTGATAAGTGCACTCTCTGCTGCTGCTAGTTTGTCTACCTTGAATAAAGGCAAAGAGATTCATGGTTTCATAGTCCATAAGTATTTGGTGTTAGAAGGATCTGTATCAAACTCCCTCGTCGATATGTATGCCCGTTGTGGAAGTTTGGAGAATGCTTATAGGGTATTCATCAGTACCAGAAATAGAAACCTACTACTGTGGACAACTATGATTAATGCATATGGAATGCATGGCCTTGGCAAAGCAGCCATTGAGTTATTCTGTGAAATGGAGAATCAAAATCTAGCTCCAGATCACATCACCTTCTTGGCACTTCTTTATGCATGCAGTCATGCAGGATTGGCCCATGAAGGTAAAAAATTTCTTCAAATCATGAAATGTAAACATCAACTGGAGCCATGGCCAGAACATTATGCTTGCTTGGTTGATCTTCTTGGACGGGCAAATCAATTAGAAGAGGCGTACAGATTTGCAAAAAGCATGCCAATCGAACCTACTGCTGAAGTTTGGTGTGCACTCGTTGGAGCTTGCCAAATCCATTCAAACAAAGAACTTGGGGAAATTGCAGCGCAGAAGCTCTTAGAATTGGACCCAGAGAATCCAGGAAATTATGTGCTTGTATCCAATATTTTTGCTGCCAATGGTAGGTGGAGAGATGTAGAAGAAGTAAGATTGAAAATGAAGGGACGTGGGTTGAAGAAAAACCCTGGATGTAGTTGGATTGAGGTGGGGAACAAGGTACACACATTCATTGCCAGAGACAGCTTACACCCAGAATCTTATAAGATTTACCTGAAATTAGGCCAAATTATTGACAAGTTGAAGAGGGAAGGAGGCTATGTGCCTCAAACCAAATATGTTCTGCACAATGTAAAGGAAGAAGAAAAGGTTCAGATGCTTTATGGGCACAGTGAAAGACTGGCCATTGCTTATGGTTTATTGGCCACACCAGAGGGAACCCCCATTAGAATTACAAAGAACATTCGAATTTGTGGTGACTGCCATATTTTCTGTGGGTTAGTTTCTAAACATTTGGAAAGGAAACTAATTGTAAGAGATGCCAGCAGATTCCATCACTTTGAAGGTGGAGCCTGTTCTTGTGGGGACTTCTGGTGATCATAAACGTTTGTATCTGAGATATTGCCCTTGCAAACTATCTTTGGGTTCCTTTTGGCTGCCAAATTATTGGAATCACCATCCAGCGGGAGAATCCATTATACCCTTATCGCCTACGAGACTACTGTTCAAGTCTACAGTGACAGATTCCCAACAAACAGAGCTAAAGGTTGGATTTGCTCCCTGGGGGCGGTGAACTAAAATGTCAACATTTTATTATGGTCTCCCTTTTGTACATCTTCTGGACAACCAACGTGTTACTTCAATTGAAGTACCCTCTCCAAATTAAGATGCTACTAGGCCGGGAAGAAGGCTGTTGAAAATGGTTCCCTCTGGCAACAAGCTTACCGGAGAAAAAGCCCAGGATAAAGGGAGCAGACAAAGAAAAATTCTGAAAAGGATCACAACTTCTATGCTTCAATAACGAAGGGAAGAAGTATATTCAGACAGGTATGTATAACTCAGAAAAAAGAGGAGAAAGAGAAGGACAGGAAAGTTTCTGTGTAATTATGATTCTTCCGTAAGGAACGTTGTTAATCATCAACTTGAATCTTGCTATCAAAATCTGTATGTTCATAGGAAAAATCAGGTTGGCTGGAAACTCTAATGTTTGTCGTGATTGCCACAGATTCTGGAAGTCATTATCCGAATCCCATAAAGAATTTGTGACTCGTGAGGAACCTAAAAGGATTTCTTCCTCCTGACAGGTTATTTATGTCATGTGGACTGTGGAGAAATTGTCTGGAAGTTTCTATTGGGAAGGACCTTTGAGTGATGCTGATGATCATTTGGACCACTGGCAGTCAGGATGAGATAGTTAGGTTTTGTGGATCTCAAATTCTAGTCTCCTTCGTGATAAACTGAAGGCCCGGCTACCGATTCTCAACTTGTTTGAAATCAATTCTTTGATAGAATTCAATTCTAAGTATAGGACTCAATTCCAATTGCTTTAGGAATTGAATTTTGTTTGGTATAGATCTAAAATAAAAGAATCTCTTCTCCTTATCTTCAAAAGGGAGTGGAAATCAGATCTGGCCCAACAGAACGACAAGACTCGGTTTTGACTTTGGAATCAACTGAATTGAAAAAAAGAGGATAAATATATAAATTTTACTCGTTATTTTTAATTTTTTTTGAGAATTTTATTTATAACGTTTTTATATTTTAAATTTTATTCTTTACGTTTTTATTATCAATCATTTTTCTCATTTTCCGTTAGTTTGTCATTAAATTTAACATTTAATAGTTTAATTATTGTCACGTTGTCTAATTTAAATGACATGTTAATATAAAATAATGACCTGATATCTAATAAAGTGATGACATGTCATATCTCGTCCTTTTCTAATTATTCCTGTTTAGACATTTACTTATTTTAGGGTATATAGATAATATATTTTTTATTTTTATTTTTACTTTTAATTTTATAAAATCATAAATAACATTTTCTTTTAATTTTTTGAAAGTCACAATGTTTGAAAAAAATTTTAAAAAAATTATTAAATATTAAGTTATTACTTTATACTAATATATTATTTAAATTAGATAATGTGATGATAATTGAACTGCTAAATATTAAATTTAACGGTAAACTAACAAATAAGAGCTGAATGATTGACGGAGAAAAAAATTAAAGATAATGAACCAAATCTATATATTTGTCAAAGAGGCCAAAAATTAAGAGGTCAAAAGAAACTTTTTACTACTCATTTTGTTCGCATATTATCACACTATTATTCGATCCACCAGCTTACGGCATGGCGCAAGACCAGTTTACAGGCACATAAAATCCGCTCTGCTCATTTCCCCATCACCGACAAAAACAACACCCGTTTGGTGTTAAAGCCAACAGCCTCTACTTACCTTATTCTGCTTTTCTAATCTTTCCGGCGTTCCATGTAAGTTGTAAAAAATTTGTTGACAGCAGCCTTGGAAGCGTTGCTCCCACTTCTTGTATGGTGTTCAATCTATGGTATGTAAACAATGCTACGATTGAGGAGTCTCAAATTTTTCTTGCTAAGTGTGAATTAGGAGAAAAATCTCTAGATTCGAACAATCAAATAGAAAGATTAAATTTTTATCCATTGTTGACAGCCTCAACACCGCAAAATGAGCACTTACAAATATCTCGATTTTCAGTGTTGTAAATGCATTACATTATCAAAATATCTTTTCTAAAAAAAAAAAAAAAATGCATTACATTATTATAAAACTAATAATTTTTATAAGAAAAATTAAAAATTATTTTTATTTATTAAAAATATTATTAACTTCCTTATAAAGAAATATCAATCTTTATCTTATTACATTAAAAACATTAACTCAAACATCAAAATTCATCGAACAATCATTTTCTCTTACAAAAATCGTGGCTCTCTGTCTCTCTTATCAAATCTTTCTGGCGAAAGCAATACAATTCCAAAACCCTTTATCACCCCATTAGCTTTGGTTGAAAAACCATTCGTACTTGGGATCACGGGCCAGCAACTCGCCAGCCCTGTAATTGGTGAAACCAAATCCGTAGCCATCAAGTCCCATCAACAACGCGATCCGCATACTACCACTATTCCTCTCCGGCCTCGAAACTAGACAAAGTAACTTCTTAAAATCCGGCTGCCTCACCGCCGCGAGTCTGGCGTCACCGAACGGCCTCCGGCACTTGTCCTTGGCGAAGCCAACGCACTTTTCCTTCCCCACCGCCATACATCCCTCCATCTCCCGTTCCTCGCAAACCTCTCTCTCCTTCAAGTCGGCCAACTGCTTTCCTCCGATCAGATTGCGCCACCAGGGCGGCTTGCACTTGTCCGATGCGGCTATGGCGCACCCGATCCTGGCGCCGCTCTCGCACTGCTGAATGATATTGGACTCCGAAGCCTTGTATGCGGCCGCCCAGGACTCGGGGTTCTTGAAAGCGAGGACGTAGGGACCGGAGGACGGGTCGTCGGGCGGAGCGGCGGGTGTGGGGCCTCGAAGGAGGGGAATCGGGCGGTCGAATTTAATGGTGGTGGAGGCAGCCGAGTAGTCGTCGAGATTTTCCGGGATGGTGGGGTCCATGATTGATGTTTGGTCGGTTCAATGCCACGCTGAGACGGGAGGTAAGCTTTGCAATTTCACCTTTTTTTTTTTTTTTTTTTTTGGCCGTTGAAAAGAAGAATTAGGATCCAATCAAGGTTTAAATAGTGAGATTTTATAATTTTATGATTGTAAGAAAACTAACGATGTGATTTAAATCGTAAAATTATTAAAATTTTGATTTAATTTTATGATTTTTATTTTTTCTGTCATAGATTTTTGAATGAATTATATATATTTTTATTTAAATTTAAATATTCAACATAATAAATAAGTAATTAAATAAAAAATTATTTTTTTTGTTATATAAAAATAAAATTATTATATTTTTTCTCGATATGTTTTTATTTAAATTTAGATATTCAACATAATAAATAAGTAATTAAATATAAAAAAAATTTCTTATATAAAAATAAAATTATTATAATTTTTCTCATTATTATAAAGTCAATTTGTATAGAATATTTAATTGTGAGTTATATATAATTAAAATTAATTAATTTTATTTTTTTTATTTTTAATAGAATCTTACGATTTTAAAATTTTATTTTATGATTCGATCCTAATATTTTAAGTCAATTTTAAATGGAATCTCAATTTTGAAAATCTTAGATCCAACTTAAATCCCTTACTTGTAAGTTTCAGCTGTTAACGGGATAATATTCATTTAAGTATTAAATATTTATAAACTTTATAATAGAGTTTTAAATTTTTAAAATTTTTCAATTCAATCCTATATCTTACTAATCTTTTACAAGCAAGTTTTTCATTGATTTGACTATTAAAAACGTATTTGAGATTTGTTGAGTCAAATATAACTTTAACAGTCAAACTAACAAAAAGAATGTGATTGTAAAAGATATAAAAAATATATAATTTATAAAAAATTAAAAAATTAAAAAATTAAAATTTTAATTATAAAAATTAATAAAAATTTAAGACTTAAATAATTATTATCCTAAGTGCTAACTATTTGTTCCAATTTTATCGGATGTCCCCGAAGGGACTAACTGCTAACTATTTGTGTGGGCTGTTGAGTTCAGTTTTGTTCATCTGATGGTGGCTTGGGCTCAGAGGCCCAAGAACTCGGAATCTGGCCCAAGCTTGCCAACAAGACAAAGTTGAATTCATTTTTCACCCTCTTCTTTCTGGAGTGATGAAGTTGATCCAACAGGATCTTGTAGGGGTTCACTGGCCTCATCTTGATAACTTGTAATGCTTACTTTACTCCATTGGTTTAGGGCTCCAGTTTGACTGAAAAAAAAAAAAAAAAAAATACAAAGTTGAATTCATGGTTGCTGCCAACATTGTTTGAATGAAATTCAAGATGATAATTCAGAATTCAATAAACAGTTCTCTTCCTCACAAGTCCCCTAAATGATAAACTGTCTCCACTCAGATTAAAAAAATATTTCACGATTGTAATGTCTTTAGCTCTAACACTGATTTTTAGGCTTTTAGCCTTTCCACTGGCATATCCTGCAAATGGATGTTTTACGTATAAGCATTGGCAAATTGCAAGCCAGCGGAACAAAGGACTGGGGAAATTATTGCTATGCGATGCTTAAGTTTAATTGTGATTTGGGAGCCAAATTTCAGCTATTATTTGTAGCATATGTACAGAAAAGCGAACGAGTCTGGATACAATTTCTAGGCATATTTCTCCATCTGTGTATTCTAGAATCTAGTCTAAACTGATGCTTTGTCTCTCAATGTGGGGTATTACAAAAGGCAGCATCCTAGCTGGGCTAAAACAAATGGAATATTGTGTGTGTCTGTGTGAGTGTTGTTCTTCCTTCCCTTGTTTCTTCAGATGATCAGTAGGCCATCATCATCCTTGCAAATTCCTCATAACTAACGAGGCCATCACCGTCCAAATCGGCCTCCTTTATCATTTGTTCAGCTTCTTCTTCAGTCAATCTTTCTCCCAGATTGATCATCACTTGTCTTAGCTGCAGGACAAAGTTTGAGTGTCTAAATCAGAAGATGTCGGAGTCACACATACATGCAGGTTCTTCTGCAGAGAACCACACCATTCCTACAGAAAGACTGCATAATAATAATGCCTATAATATTTCAACACCGCCAGGTTCGTTCAATACTCACTTCATTGGCTGATATGTACCCATCTTGGTTCCTGTCAAATACTTTGAAAGCTTCTTTTAACTCCTCCGCAACATTTTCCTACACATACAATAATTGGGTGTTCAATCATGTCCTCAAAGAGACTACTTATGGATGATCTTTTGTAACATCTGAATAAATTTACATCATAGTTTTCTTTTTGATCGTTAGGTCTGGCATTCGAACTCAAGATGCAGAGAGGAGTCCAGCAATAATAGTAAGGGAAACAAGACTGACTTTATCATCTTTCCCTTTATTAATTACCTTTAATTTTCTTCCCATAATGTTCAAGAACCCTTGAAAGTCTATCGCCCCATTCACATCAACAGCAATTTCACTCATCAAGTCTCGAACTTCTTCTTTCGTGGGATGCCCATCCAGAGATTGGATTACTGTCGCCAATTCTTCCATCGTAATGAGCCCTACATGTGATTTGAGTTCCAAAATATTTAGAACAGAAATCCGTCAAGAAAAACATATTGTCTAAAAGAATTACTCAACAGTCAGCAGTACATATTAACAGATTCTTGCTTATTGAGGTAATGGAATAAAGGAATTCACAGAAGAGGAACAGTAACAGACCATCGGAGTCCTTGTCGATCAAAGAAAAGGCCTCCCGGAACTCGGCAACTTGGTCTTCCGTTAGAGCACTCGCCATAATTTAGCAGAATTATGATGTTTCTTGCTTGGAGACGAAACAAGTTTGAAGGAGAAATAGATAGTTTACACTTGAGGTTTCAGGTGCCAACAAAGGTGACTCATTGGAGGAATTATATATTGGCGCCATGCAACGACACGGTCAAAAACACGCTTGCGCAAAGCAAAAATTCCATTCAAAGTTGTGGAAATTTTCTGGAAAAGGGTCTTGAATCAACACGGTTGAACGGGGAGGAGGGGTAAAATTTCAATGGCTGATTTTGTCTGGCCTTGGCCCTCAATATTTTATGGTCTTCTAGCCAGGACTTTGGGTGCCCATGCTTTTGGACGAATTTTTCATACAAAAATCATATTCTAAAAGTCATTATATTACCACCCAAGGTGATAGATTAAAGGCAACTTAACATATCTTTCTCATGTCTAACCCAAGTTCGAATAGCGTTCGGAAGCTTTAACTTCCCAAATTGTTCGGATTAACCGTAACTGCACGCCTCTAGTTCCAGATTTATTAACATTGTTTGATCGGAGAGACCCGCTCAGACCCAACAATACTCAGGTGATGGATTCCTTTATATGAGTTGGGTTGAATGGGACAAACAAACGAGATTACTCCAATGGGCAAACAAACGAGATTATTTTAACTTCGATCCGCAGATCTGATGACTGACATAGCGATAAATTTTTTTTTTGTTAATAAAAAAAGTCATCATGTTGTCTTGGTTTCTCAATTATTTCTACCATCTCAATCTCAATTAAGAGTGTCTCAACAAGTTGTGGTAATATTCGAATACATAACTAAGAATTTCTAGTAAGATTGTCCCAACCAATTATTTTAGAAGGATGAATCTCAATTAAACTCCCTGACTTTAGAGAAAAGTAGATAAAATATATGATTAGAAAATTTATGTGTCTCTATAGTTATAACGCAATTATAATAAAAGTTTGTAATCCTACCAACTTTTTCTCTGATAATAAACTTAAGATCTCAATAGTGTCCAAGCAGTCTCCGTATGGAGGTAACGTTTGCCATGGTCGTAGCATAGAAAGGTAGATATAATTTAATTAAAACATCCTTCAATTTCAGTTCTTTCTCCAAAACTCTTTTTCTCTCAAATATTCTCTACCTCTCCACTGAAAAACATTACAAACTCTCGACTAGCAACCCTTAGCCCCTCCCCCTACCTCTGTTCCTCCTCATCTCCACCTTTTAGTCTACTCTCCTGCTCCTATCCACTCTCTATCTTCCTCTTCCTTTCAAACATAGAGGCCCTTAGTTTCTCTTTTAGATCTAGCTCCAATAAAATCCTCCATGACGTTCCCACCATCGGATCTGTACTCTCCTAGAGTTGGGTTGCCTTTTTGCCGTTGCCGTTGCCGTTGCCGTTGCCATCACCTGCTCCTTTGCCATCACCGCCATCTCTACCACCGTCATCATGGCCTCCTCTACTGTCTCTGCTACTGATCCCAACTCCACTTATGCTCTTTTTGCTGCGGCTGCTAGCGTCAAATTCGCTACTTCTTCTATTGTTGTAGCGGCCGACATTGATTCCGTCAGATCCGCTGTTCCAAATGTCAGCACTACTGCCACTGACGCCTGAGGTCCTAGCCCCGTCCTTGACGCCGCTTGGCCAGTTGAAGCCCCTGCCAGATCTATGGATGTTATCACTTGCTTAACTGCTGCTATCGCCAGCAGCGGCTTTGCCGCCTCTCCCGCCACAGGATCTGATAATAGTAGTTGCTGCCGGTTTATTTGTCAATGGGGTCCAACTGTACTCTCTAGGTGTGATGTTCGTGTCTTTGTCTCTTGTATTGTTTGTGTGTTTGTGTTTGTTTGTCTGATAGTGTGGTCAGAAATCGTTACCGGGTATATCTAGTTGTTTTTCATTATAAGTCTGTTAAAGTGAGGTATTTACTGCTTTATACAGCTATTACTTTTAGTCCGGTTATTACCCTCTGTCGAGGGTTGGTCAAAACGGACTTCGATCCCAATTTGTAAAAGGTTTGTGTGATTTTTGTATAGACTTTTTCAACGTCTTCACATTAAATTTATGTTCAAAATTACGTAATACTTAATGCAATGATTTCTTTCAATAAAAAAAAAAGAAAAAAAAGAAAGTCTCTGCATGGATAATTTTTTTTTTTAATACAATCGAACAAAGTCCTGATAGTATTAAAATCTTTAATACTTTTTCCCAGTAAGACATATGCATACACGTAACAGAGGACACTCGGACCCAGTCAGTGGAAATGCATGCATGAAGAACAACGACGCCTCTAGGGGGCTGCGAAGATTTGATTTATAGATGGTCGTTGCAAAATTTCAATTTCATCTTACGCGGCAGTTTTGGTCAGGGCGGCAGAGCAGGGCAGGCATGATCAGCGTAAAGCTTAAGCTGATTAGCTGAGTTAGCAAGCTTCACAGTTTTCAAGCGTTGGACAAACACAACTTCACGCCTCACCAGGATAGAATTACACGGATTTAATAGTTTGCTTCTAATTACGCCATATATATTTCAAACCGATAATTTAGATAAACGTTAGAAAAACATAGATGCAAAATGTAATTATAACTATCGACCAATTATTGTTTGTAATCAATCGATTTATATTTATAATAAAAATAAATATATTTTTTATCGATTTATTTGTTGTAAATATTAATTATCTAATTACTCAAATAAATCAATTAATTAATTATTATGTGTTTGTCTTGTGTCTGAGTTTTTTACGTTTTTGTAAATGAGACTATTTCAAATCGTGAATTTTTAGACAAGAAGTATTAAAATTTTAAAACATTTTTTTTATAATTATGATGACCTTTGTCAGTTCATCCCTCGTTTCCTTCCCTTCTAACCATCTATCTTGTTTCCATAATTACATAATAATATTATATTTAACAACACACATAAATCAGGCAAAAACGAAAAGAAAAATTATATCATTCTCTTTTTTTTAACCAAAAAAAATTAATTACGAATATATCAATTATCAAATTTATAAATTAAATTTAAAATAATTTTCATGTGTGTAATTCATTTAACTTATAAAAATTATATCATTCTCTTCAATTGTGCCTTTTGCCAACATAATGCAGCCATAAAAAATTTCTAATAAATTATTATATGAGAGCTCCGAGATTTGCGCAACTTGAAAGCCAAGGCCGTTGACGCAATCTACGATCACCATCGCTGAACCGTTGGGTTGGTGTGGGTAGACACTTTAATTAAATTTAAAAATAAAATAAGTGAATGTGTATAAATTAAAATATTATTAAATCATAAAAAATATATTAAATTAAAAAAATAAATAAATTATTAAATATTATTTAATTAATTATATAATCTCTATATATATATATTTATGTATTGTCATGTAATGGTTATAAATTTTAGAAAAATGAAACTTTCTTTTACTGCTCTCCAAAAACATTTTTAAAAAAAGAAATCGCATTTCATGTGCTGTTGACAGTCAGTAATATAAGCTTAGGTTCCCATGCACCACCGAAGTGTTTGGCAGCTCGATTGCGGTCAAAAACATGTGTTTGGTAGCTTGGTGTGTTTTGACTTGTTTCTTCTAGCCTACTGTTTAAAATTAAATTTTAATATTAATTTTAAATTTATTAATAATGTGATCAATTTAAAAAAATTTATTTAAATTTAATAATATTAAATTAATAAATTTTTTTTATATAAAAAATTAAATTAAAAAAATAATAATTATCAAAACCTTAATTAATAAATACAATAACTTACGTACTCATCGATTATTTGGTTTTTGTCGTTAAAAAAAAATTCTGATGCTGAGGAGCATAAATGAAATCCAAGTCTTTGACTGATTCTTTCACCAATAGAGGATGTCCATTTTAACACGTGGCGTACAGCATGGTATTCGGAGCAGTAGGCAAGCGCCCTAACGCAATCTACGGCTCTCCGCCGCCCAGCTCACCCAACCTTTCACAACCTAAAAAAGAGAGAAAAAAAAATTAAAAAAAAAAGAGAGAAAAACCGACAGAAAATACAGTGCCAAAAAACGAAACCCTCAGTCACTTGGAGACTGACGATTCTCGCCGCCGCCGTTTGGGGCTCCCGATCTATAATCCTCCGTTCGCTCGGTTCCCACTCGCGCCCGCAACAATTCAGGTAGCCTCGCTGGAGCTTGAGTTCTCCAGTCCGAAGGATCTTCTAGGGTTTCGATCTTTTTGATTTGTTATGTCATTCTTTAAAATCTGTGTCGTTATGTCTGTCGCATTTGTTGAAGTTCACTGTTCTTTCTCTTTATTTTTTTTTTCCTTAGGGTAAAGGAAGTTCGTTGTTCTTGGATTAAATTAATATTTTATTATGTGCGCTGCTTTGATTCCGGAATTGAAGAATTAGGGTTTAGGGTTCCGAGTGCAAAGTCTTTCAGCAGTGCGAAGGCAGCGCTGGGATCAGGTTCGCCGTAGAATACGTTAGTTAGCTACTAAAGATCAAAGATTTTAGGTTTATTGGGAAAATTTTTTTTACTCAAAATGCCTCCAAATTGGTAGGTGTTTTCGTGGATTTTTAGGGTCATTGTCCTTCACTAGCTTAAGTGGGGAAGAAAAAACTGGGCCAAATTGATTAATAATGGTGACTGCTTTGGCGGTGATAAGTGGAAGGAATGTGCGAAATTGAAACTGAAGGGAAATGATATTTTGTTTCTTCTCATTGAAAAATGGATATGGGCTTGAATGGGAGATAGGAAATTAGTAGAAAAGAAGCTGTCTCACTCTCAAATTATTTTTACGTAAGTCTCATTAATTGTGCCTTGATAATGAGCGAGCCTCGTGGTTGTGGATGTTCTATCTTTTGATTCTGCAATGTAAACATTTGATTTATGCACATTCAGCTATTCTGGTACACTTTCATTGTTCTTTTTTCATGTGGGGTTTGACGTGCAGAACATCTGAATATCACTTGTTATTAATTTTTCTAGGTAATACTCTTAGCATCTGATTTTAGTCCTGTTATATTCGAGTCAATATAAGTGGCAAATCTATTTAGGACGACGTTATGCTTGAAGCTTATGCATGCAAGAACGGTGAAGAGAGTGAACAGACGATAGATGGAGATTTCTGCATTTGTGCAGAATAGATTAACTGGGTTTGACGGATGGAAATTTAATGAAATTTGCATGCACCAAAAAGAAATGCTGTATTTAGTTTAACCGCAAAACAATGCATGTGCTGACTTGAGGTGTTGCTTCAGCATTTAACAGTGAGAAGAGATGAGCAAGAAAAAGAATCCTCTTGTATTCTTGGATGTAGCAATTGATGGTGATCCTGCTGAAAGAATTGTTATTGAGGTAACACAGACTCAGAGAGTCAATTTTGTTGTTCATGGTAGTGCAAAATATTGGCAATCTTTTAGTGGAAGAAACTGAGCTTTGTTGATCACTAATAAGATACAGATGTACTTATTTATCTTGATTTGACAGCTTTTTTCGGATGTTGTTCCAAAGACAGCTGAGAATTTCCGGGCCCTCTGTACAGGTATGAATTTTGTTATATGCTATTGATCATCAATTTTTGGTTGCACCAGCAACACGTGCAGCATGATGGATTGTGATGGTTCCGTGCATTGGTCTATTTTAGGTGAGACAGGTAATGGAAAAACAACTGGGAAGCCTCTGCACTATAAAGGATCATTTTTCCATCGTATAATTAAGGGATTTATGGCCCAAGTACGTCATTTGTCTCCTTTTTTAACAAGTTGACGCTATTAAATGATTTGATGCTTGTCTTTTGGTCTTAACTTGCAATTTATGACATGCAAGAGGCAATTATTAGCGCAATTTACATAAAATAGTCAAGCTCATGGTGATGGCTACTACGGTTGATTTCTTTTTTTGCCTGTCTCATGCTGTTATTATCATTTCGTTAATTGTGTCTGCCTAAGAGGACAGATTTTTTTTTTTGTGTTATTCACCTCTATTGTCAGTTTCAAGTGTCTTTAGACTTTATTGTGCTCGGTAGCCATTAGTTCAGCTTCAGGAGTCTTGATAGGATACTTATTACTGTATCCTCATACCAATCCTTCCACTACCTTTCTTTTTCTCTGCCTTTTTTGGTTTACTGGAGGTCCTAATAATTCATAGGCTACATAACAGCAGTATCCCTTCCCTTTCCTCAAGACCCTTAATCCCATGGGGATGTGGATTCAATCCTGGGTCTTGGAGGCCATTGACACGCCCCCCTTTCCTTTTTCCCAATGTGTTAGTGTGTGTGTTGTTTGGGAGATGACAGTAACATAGCTTTTAGGATACATTGATGAAAAGAAGTTGGTACTGGATATCAGTAGGTGATTGAACTTATAGCACTGGTTTTTCTCTTAGTGCTGTATTTGGATGGGTAGCAAATTTGCATTTTGTTTCCTACTGCATGTATAAAAAGCATGCAATTTTTCACTTTCCTTTTCTTTTGTCATGGCAGGGTGGTGACTTTTCCAAGGGAAACGGTATGTTCTTTGTGTCTCTATATATGTTTTTCCTACTGATGCATTAACTTCATTGTTTGCCTTCATACTCATGCCCAGACCTGTAAGGAACGGCCTTTAATTGATTTGCAGGCACTGGTGGGGAAAGTATCTATGGAGGGAAATTTGCAGGTGAAATGTTTGTTCCTGATTCATATGTGTGTGTGCTTGATGGACTAACCTCGCAAGTAACCATAAACGTTTGTGTTCCTCTGCAGACGAGAATTTCATATGCAGGCATGATGGACCAGGTCTTCTCTCCATGGCAAATAGTGGTGCAAACACCAATGGCTCCCAATTCTTCATAACCTTCAAGCCCCAGCCCCATCTTGATAGGTATATGATCATTGCGTGTTCTGCTTAATTGTTTCTAGAGTTATACCTTGTTTACATACTAACCCTGTCCTTTTCCTTTTTTTCATCTTTGCAAAACTTTTTCCTGTTTAATTTTCACTTGTGGCAGAAAACATGTTGTCTTTGGAAAGGTCATAAAAGGAATGGATGTTGTGAAGAAAATCGAACAGCTGGGGACAAGTGATGGAAAACCTGTCCGACCTGTAAAAATCGCAGATTGTGGTGAAATATCTGAAAATAAAATCGGGGTTGTTGTTGGGAAAGATACAGGTAATCTTATGGTAGCAATAGGTGTTGATACAAGGGTTTTCTTACCTAATTGTAGCAGTTATTTGATCACACTGCAGGGTTCAGTAAAATATGTTCTACATATTATTGCTTTCTTCCAGGAAAGAAGAAATCAGGGAAGTTTCCTTCTGATGATAGTTCTGATAGAGACGTCAGAGGAAGGCGTAAAAAATCCCTTAAAGACACAAGAAAGAAAAGGAGGAGGAGTTCCTCTGTATCTGATTCATACAGCTCTGATTCTGATTATGACTCGGATTCATCTTCATCAGATAGCGATACAGATTCATATACAGAATCTGATTCAGATTCATCACTGTCTGATTCATCTAGTGATGGAAGGCATAGGAAGAGGAGGTCAGCAAAAAGAGGCAGACGCCATCAAAGGAAAAGGCGGAAGGAAGGACGAAAGGAGAGGAAGAGACGTCAATACGATAAGCAGTCAAGGCGCAAATCAAAACGGTTTATTTTTTATTTGTTGAAATGCAGCTTCAATAATGATTTGTTACTCTATTGTCTTCCATTCTTGCTATTGTCCTTATTTGGAAATGATGGGTTTGTTTTCAGGAATTCTGATAGTACAAGCGACACAGAGACTGACAGTGTTAGCAGTAGCACTAGCAGCGGCTCTGATGATGAGAAAAATGGTCACGTTTCTGCTCATAAAACCAAGAAGTTAACTAATGCTGATAAGAAATTGACGCAGAAAATTGGTATGGTTCTATTTCTTGCTCCTGCAATCGTGAGGTCCATTTTTAGTACATTTTTGGGGTGATATGTTTATTACATGCAAATTCTTCCATTTCATTGTTTTTATTTCTTATAAATCTTTACAGAGGTGGGCAAGAAATCATCACCTCACCCAGCAGGGAAGGAAACTGTGGCAAAACTGCAAGACGAGCTCAAACCAAAGACTGTTGACCCCAACTCATCACATGAAGAAGGTGAATTGTCTCCAAATAGAAATGAGCATCTGGACAGTCGACGCGATGCTGATTCTAAATTTCAATCAGATAGAAGTGCTGATCAGCACCCTCGTCTAGACAACTTGAACACATCCAGGTTTCTTCCTTAACCTTGATCATTTTGTTGGTTCATACTGCATTACTGAAACTTGTGTGACTGCAACAACAGGAGAGTGACACCAAGCCCTAAAAGAAGGCCAAAGAATAGTCGTAGCCCATTGAGCATGAGTCCAGAAAACCCTTCACGGAGTCCAAGGATTGGAAATGATGGTAGAAGTCCTGTCAGAAAGTCTGGTGAGTTAAGCCGTGAAAGGTCTTCAAGAAGTCCGTTTGTTAGTCCTGTCCGAAAAGTTCCTGAACCTTCTTCCACCAACCATGGGCGAGACTTGTCACGAAGCCAATCCCCAAATGGTGTTCCCAAGCGCATTCGGAAAGGTCGTGGCTTCACTGAACGCTATTCCTTTGCACGTCGATATCGTACCCCTTCACCAGATCGATCTCCATTGCGGTCTTACCCCTATGGTGGAAGATATAATAATGAAAGGAAATATGACAGGTAACCTCATAGAGATAATTGAATTGCAGAAACCATTCCATGCTTTGTTTACTGTTCTTGACCTCTTCCCCCCCACCCTCTCTCTCTCTCCAATTTAAGGTATTCAAGCTACAGAAGCTATTCTGAACAATCACGTTATAGATATTCTAGAAGCTCACCAAGGGGCAGGAGTCCTCCAAGGTTCATTCTTCATTCCTCCGTCCTTTCTAATTCGTACAGTGTTTGCCTTACATTAAACAGAAATAGACCTTTTCATTTTAATGCTGATGTGTGAATTTATTGCTAGTTGGGCATTTTTCATTTTGCATTTGTTATAAACCTATTCGAGATGATGTTCTACAATATTTTGTTGTTTTGTTTCTCCAAATTGGCGCACCATCCGCGCATGACCAATGAATCATCTTCTGTTCTTAGTAGACACAGAGGCAGAAGAAGTAGAAGCAGGAGCCTTTCCTCAAGTCCGGGAAGGCAGCGCAATTATAGAGGTCACAGCCGAAGCCAAAGCCCAATTCGTAGTCCTAGTCCCAGAGAAAGGCGACCTCCCATAAGTGAGGGTCTGAAATCTCGTCTGGGCCCGCGGGTCGGTGACCAGCGCTCTGTGGACAAGGGAAGACATAGGTCCCAATCAAGTTCGAGGTCTAGGAGTGGTGAATCCTCACCTTCCAAATCACCTGATGCTGTACCGCCAAAATGTCAGGGCAGAACAGCTAGCAGATCCAGATCGAGCTCACCATCTGGACGAGGGGGCTTGGTTTCATATGGGGATGCCAGCCCTGATATCGAAACACGGTAGGTTTTGCATGTCTTATTGGTCATGTGGAGCATTTGGAGCCCCTGAATGTTGAAGTTACATTTGTAGCCTCGTAGTGTAGGCAACATAAGCAAGCTTGTGTCCAGCTGAAGGAGTGTTTTATTAAGACGTTAAACAGAACTATGTTTGTGTCAAATTTCATTTAACAACTTGGCTGATGCCTGAAACTGAAGAGGAGAACCAGCTTAATTCTATTAGATTGGTCTATCTTTGCCTTCAATTTGATCTTAATACGTCGCTGCCATGGCACCCAATAGAAAGAATGCAAGCGGGCTTACAGGCACTCATCTTCTTCTTCCATTCGGGCTAATGCTAGTCATTTCTTAGTAAAAGTAAGTATAAAGTGAGAACCAAGGGGCATAAAAAAGCTTGTGATAGATGAATATAAGTTATATTTTTGGCATACCATTACGCTGAATAGGCAGCAATTTACTTCTTTCGGAGGTAAGCATCTTTGGCCAGAAGAGCAAATTTAAATTGAATATTATACGGTCAAAAGCGCAGATGGTCCAATATCATTACCTTTCGTTCCTCCTGAATTACCATCAACTCGGCTGGCGCAGTGACCGATGGCCACTCAAGTTCTATTGGCTATTGTAACGAAAAGAAATGTAATTGTCCATCCGTGACAAGATTACATTCCCCAGTCTTTGATGGAATTTTTCTTGAATTAGACTTTGATAGAATTTCGAAAGTGTTTTTGGCGACGCATGTTGGAGACAAAGATTTGAATCTTGGCAACAATGTGGCATCCCTACAAAACTGAAAATCATTATTAATATACGTGGACGGACCTACATGAGCCGGAGATGCCCCCCCCCCCTCCCCCCAAAAGAAAAAAAAAAATCTCAGGTTAATCGCTGTTTGCCCATTAAAATTATTTCCTTGCTGCTCATTTGCCCCCCTCTCAAGTTGCTCCCAAATCCCTATCCCATATAAATCGCCCTCAATTCCTATTTAAATTACCTTTTGCCCTCGTGCAAATTACTCCCTATGCCCCTTTTTACATGCAAATTGTCTTTTACAACACCGTGCAAATTAGCTAATTCTCGAGGCAAATTATATATATATATATATATATATTACTATTTAAATTATTTTGATTGTCCCCTCACTCTCTCAAATATATATATGTATAATTTTCTTAAATTACTTGGTAAACTTTTTTAATGTTTTTAATTTTTTTTAAATGGCCTCATTTTTTTGATACGTATAAATTTGTCTTATAAAAACTTTCTGGATGAGTCGTAATTATTAAAAGCAACCTGTTCTTGCTTCTTCTCATGTCCCGAGTCTTTAAAGTTTTAACCCATCAATTCGGATTCTAGTTTGAGTAAGGTTATGTGACTTTATTTAGGTAAATTTAATATTACTACACAATCTCATCAAAATATCTTACAATTTATCTATTTTTTATTTTTTTTTTAATTCAATCATCCAATAACCATCTTAAAGCTACTAAACTTTTTCCTACTCCTTTTTTCACTCTTTGCCCTGCTTCCCTCTCTTTTATCGCTCCTTTCTCTTTGGTCTTCACTCCTCGACTTTTCGCGTTTTTGGCATTGAAATGCATTTTCATGTCAGAAATCTTTCCAAATGGATTCCGAATTTGTGGGTACTGGACAACAACCTACGTCGCTTTACGTAAGGACAAAACCTTTTCTTGTCAAGGGACATTGTTATTGGTGTGATGCATTCTCAAGTTCCTTCGAAAACATCCACACTCTAATCCACATATAAAGAAGCTCCAAGCAAAGTATCAGCTTTGTTTTCAGTGCTAAAACCTCTTATCCCTCGATCACAACGAATCGTGCATAACGACAAAATGTTAAACAAAGACAACATGATCCAGCAGGACCGATGGGGAAGCCACTTCGCCAATAATCGTTCTCCTATATATAAGATTCGAATTCAATATCACTCCATCATCCATCGGAATCAATAATAAGAAGAAGAAGACGAAGTTATGGCCCTCCCAACGAACTTGGCAATTGATGATGCGAGCCCGGATTGGCTGAACAAAGGCGACAACGCGTGGCAGCTGACGGCCGCCACACTAGTGGGCCTGCAGAGCGTGCCTGGCCTTGTGATCCTCTACGGTAGCATAGTGAAGAAGAAATGGGCTGTGAACTCGGCGTTCATGGCCCTATACGCTTTCGCTGCCGTGCTGGTTTGCTGGGTGTGCTGGGGCTATCACATGTCATTTGGGAAGACATTGGTGCCTTTCCTTGGCATGCCCAATGCCTCCTTAAGCGAAAAGTTCCTCTTGCAGAGGGCCTTTCTTGGGTATTTCCCCAATGCCACCATGATTTATTTCCAGGGCATGTTTGCCGCGATCACGTTGATTTTGATTGCTGGGGGTTTGCTGGGGAGGATGAACTTTCATGCGTGGATGCTGTTCGTGCCACTTTGGCTTACCTTCTCTTACACCATTGTTGCTTTCAGCATATGGTGCCCCCAGGGCTGGTTATCTAAGATGGGCATTATTGATTACTCTGGAGGATATGTCATTCACTTATCCGCTGGGGCTGCAGGTTTTACAGCAGCTTTTTGGGTAACTATCATGCTCTTCTATGTTACAAGCTTCAACCATACTCACGTAAAAAAATACAAACACAAATCAAACGATTGAAATGTGCAACTAAATTATTATTATTTGTAATAAAAAAATCGATAAAATTAACGTATTTTTTATCAATTTTTTTGTTGCAAATCAAACCGTTTAATTACACAATTTAATTAATTAGGTTGTATTGTGGTTTTGTGCCGTCTATTTTCTCGGTCCCTGTAATTCAACTCCACATCCACATATAAATTTTTGGCCTTTTCCTTTTTACAAAACGTACTAACCTGAACATCATCTCCGGAACCAAAGACAAGGAAATTATAAAAGAAAATCATGATATAAAGAATTGTGACTTGTGAGTCCAATAAATTTATCACCTTTTTTTGTTGTGATCAAGGATGGCTTATATAGTAGAATTGTTGGCACAGGTGGGACCGAGGGCAAGCAAGGACAGGGAAAGATTTCCACCCAACAACATTCTTCTGATGTTGGCGGGTGCTGGGCTGCTTTGGATGGGATGGTCTGGATTCAACGGTGGAGATCCTTACTCTGCTAGCACTGATGCATCTCTGGCCGTTCTTAACACCCACGTCTGCACTGCCACCAGCTTGCTGATGTGGCTTCTGCTCGACGTCGTTTTCTTTGGAAAGCCCTCCGTCATTGGCGCCACTCAAGGCATGATCACTGGTCTAGTTTGCATAACCCCTGCTGCCGGTAATCATATATAACTTTATATCGCTACCTTTGAGTATGACCCAACATTTACTTGTATATGTATATTTCCAACTTCTAGACATTGATTACCACATCAATTCAAAAAAGATTTAAATTTGCTAGCGCAGTAATAAATTGAGAATGTTGCAAAAACGATTGAACAGGAGTTGTGCAAGGTTGGGCAGCCATCATAATGGGAATGATTTCTGGTAGCATTCCCTGGTACACCATGATGGTCCTCCACAAGAAAGTATGGCTACTGAAGCAAGTTGATGACACCATGGCAGTTTTCCACACCCACGCTGTTGCAGGAGCCTTAGGAGGCATTCTGACCGGCTTCTTCGCGGAGCCGAAGCTCAATCGCCTCTTCTACTTGCTACCCAATTGGCAGCACTATATTGGACTTGCCTATGGCCTGGAAAGTGGCAAGGCTAGAGCAGGGTTCAAGCAAATGGGCATTCAATTGCTAGGACTCGTATTCGTGGTTACAGTGAATATAGTCATCACAAGTATTATTTGTAATTTGGTTAAGCTTGTAGTTCCACTAAGGCTGGCTGATGAGGAGCTGCAAACTGGTGACGATGCTATTCACGGAGAGGAGGCTTATGCTTTGTGGGGAGATGGGGAAAAGTATGAGTCCAAACATAACTCCTACTATGATGCTGAAGAGTTTTCCCAAGCGGCTGCAAAAGCCAAGGACAAGGGTGATGTTGAAATGGCAATGGCCTGATGATGACCTGGACGACGTAAGGCGTAATTCAAGTGTGAGATTGGTTGGCAAGGTTGGCACTTACAACCTTTTGAGAATTTCCTGTGCCTATCCTAAAATTCACTCTTTTTCCTTTTTTTTTTTCTTTTTTTGTTTTTTTTTCATTTCCTGTATCGATGGATTGGAATTGGGTGCGAGTTAACGTACTCAACTTTTGCAATAAGAATTGAATGGTAATCCATTGATGTTACTTGCAAATGTTACTTGGCTCGACGTTGTAGAATTTTCTGCTAACACTAGTTGGCCTATAGGGCCATGATTAATTTACATGAATAGACTTTGTATGCATATAAGAGGCATATATGCCCTCCTTTTCAATCTGCAGTCTTCCTGGATATGCCAGGAAAATAGCAACTAACCTGGGTCAAGGCACTTGGCCGTATATATGGAGTTATGGTAATGGTCGATCTATTTGAGGCTTTGTGGACCCAGAAATGGCGTATACTGGAGGCATGAAAGAGGATTGGACGATGAAAATGTGTGAAACTCATATAAAAAAAAGACAGCCTTCGAAGGGTGCCACACCTAGTGAAGCGGACCAACCAAAGAAAGGGCGCTATGCAAGATGATAGATAGGGGCAACTCTGTGGTGGCCTCAGGCCTGGCCGCCACCTAAAAAGTGGTGCAACACGGTGAAGATGACAGAATTACCTTAAAAAAGAACACTAGGCAGATGCTGCCGCAGAAATCCTGTAGTTTCTAAGGCTTTAAACAATAATTAAGTAATTTGAGAGAATGACTTCCAATTAAAAAAATTGAAATTCGATTTTCAATCACTTCCTCGTGGTTTAGGATTATTAAAAGTCAAAAAATAAAAAATCTTGTAGTTATGTATTATTTTTATCAATGCCGAGAAAACACCCAGACCAAAATTCTAACATATATTTTACGCTTTGTCAATCAATATGTTCAACCTGAAAGTTATAAATTTGAAAAAATTTAGATTATCTGCCTAAACTTCAATAGTGCGTTTGTTTTATGGGATATGATAAAATAGGATAAATTAGTGGTCAATTATCTCACTTTAACTCATATTTAGTTAGTTGATAAAATAAGTATAGGATAAACTAGTGTGAACTTACTATCTCTCTAACTCTTATGAGCTAGTCTATCTCATATTATAAACTAGTGTTAATAAATTATATATTTACTAAAATTTCCTTTTAATTAAAATAAATTTTAAATATTTTTTAAAAAATTAACATAAAATTTGAAAAATTCATTTCTCTCTCATCTTCTCTCTCTCACTCCTCTTCTCCCTCTTTCCTTTCTCTCTCCTCCCTCTTCTCTCTCTCACTCCTCATCTCTCTCTCTTCCCTTTCTCTCCCCTCCCTTCCTTTCTCTCTCCTCTCTCTCATTTTTGTTCATATAAATTTGAAAATTTATCTCTTAAAATTTATTTAATTTTTCCTCAAAAAATTAAAAAATATTAATCTTTTTTTGATATTTTAAAATTATTTGTATAAATAAAATTAATGCTTAATTATAAAAAATATTTTTTATACAAAATTAAAAAATTATAAACAATATAATGTATAGTAACATGTAAAATAAATATTAATTTTATTACTTAATTTTAATTATTTTTAATAAAAATATTAAAATTACTAGTAAATGTAAATCAATTATCTCTAAGGGTAAAAAAATAATTTTGATATAATACATTATTCTATCTCATATTATCCAAATATTAAATAAAATAATTATTTTATACTATTTACTGACATTTAAATATAATATAAGCTAGTAATCTAATCTATTTTATATTATATTAACTTATATTATTCTATACTACATTATTTAATTTGTGTATCAAACGCACCCTTTGTATACTAAACGCATCCCAAAATAACAGAGAGGGTGGCGGGGAAGGCTGGTCAAACTTAAGTAAACATTTGTTAGTTGGGAAAAAAGGTAAATGGTATGTTATTAAAAGAATGTTTATAATATAATAGATATTGTAATTTGTATAATGATATTGATAAATTATATAAATTATATAATATTTTTTTATGACCACATTTTGTTAATGTTGTTGAAAAATTTCAAGTTTGTTGTCTAGCCATCTAGCAACCCTCCTCTCAAACAGTCGGTCACGTGCAGCGGAGGGTATTACGAGAAGTCACATCGACGGTTCAGATTTACCCACGATGTGCGTGAACACGTGTTTGCATGAGCGTTTACAGGAAGCATAGGGGTGTGATGGTCAATTTGTCTACTTTTATGGGCTGGATGCCTGAGAATTAGTTTTTCTTTTTTTTTTTTTGAAGTAGCTTATTATCAACGCAACAGATAATTCAGAACTCTAATTAAACTTAATTTTTGACCGGTTTACTGAGGCGGTAAAATTTGCAGGTGGTTAGACTTGGCCATTTTATGCAGCACGATTTCGTTAAAACATATATAAATGTATACTATGATATGTGTTTAGAAGTGAAAAACTTTAAAGAATAAATTTTATTATAATTAGACACACAATAATATCAACTGTCAAATAATTAAATTAAAATAAAAAAATAAATTATTAAATATAATTAAATAAAATACATATTTACTTATATTTTGTGCGAAAGACTTTACGCTTTAAATATCTTTAATGACATGTTTAGAGTGCTTGCTGTTAAGGGGGAAAGGAAAAAAATTTTAATCATTATTTTATATATTTTTTGTGTACTTTTTGTCTTTTAATATTTTTTATTTATTTAAATAATTTATTTTTTATTATTTTTTTCATAAATTATTATTTATTTATTTTTATATTTTTTTATATTTTTATTATTTATCTAAATAACTTATTTCTTTCGCTAGTATCTTTTTCTTTCCCCCCCACCCCACCACAAGTTAAGAGTAAACTAAATCATGTTAAGGACTAATATACTGTCTCATAACCCCTCTGTTTAGGGGGTTGGTGAGGTGTAAAAAGGAAAAAAGCTTTAAAAAATTGAGGCGGCAGGAAATTAAAAAGAAAAAGACGCCTTTTTTTTATTTTATATTGATGGAATAAGAATATTATATGCGGAGGAAAGTCAAAGATCGTACAAACGTTTTTTCTCCACGGATTTCACAGAAGTATTTTTTTTCTGCTCGCTTTCTTTTTGTATGTTTGATGATCTCTGTTTCTCTCTCTCTCTCTCTCTCTCTCTCGCTGCTTCGGCGAATTTGCTGAGAAAAGTTTCGATGGCAATGATGAGCAGGTAAGTTTTGGTGGGGATGGTTGGGTCTGTGGAGCTGTAATTCATTTCAATAATTCAATTATTGGAGCAATGGAGTCTGAAACGGCGTCGTCGGTTGAGGAACAGAGCGGAGGACTTCTCGGTGGCGGCGGCGGCGGCGGTGGTAGTGGTTCAGCTACGCCAGGAGCTTCTGGAACGACGAGAGGGAAGCATCGGATTCTTGCTGAACTGAAGCGGGTAGAGCAAGAAATCAAGTTCCTTGAGGTCAGTTTGCGTTGCTGTCTTCAAAATTTCTTTGCTTTTTCGCCCCCACTTTCTCTAATTGCCTTTCGTTTCTCTTAATCCACGGCAGGTTAAATGCTTTCAACTTTCCAAAGAATGTAGCTTTAGCATAACTGGGTCTCTAAATTCTAAATATAAATTGGTATTAATTCTTCCATTACGATGGTTTAAACTTTAAACCAATGTAATCCTCGATCGAGGTTGACTGCTTCAGTGCCGCCATTTCGCTGAAAAGGTAGGTTTAGATTTCGTGCAAGCATTTGGGTCATGAAGAAGAGAGTTGATGCTTAATTTGCATCATGTTTTTTTAGTCCTGTTTTAGCCTTAGATTAGAGGCAAAGTTCAATACTTTGGTATAAATGATACTGTCACAACGAGCCCCTCATCTGCCTTTGCTGATGGAGATGTGAAAATAGCGCAAGACTACTCCAACTCGTTGACGTATACGAAGGAGTGCGGTTCGTTCGAAAAAATTCCTACCTAACATTCAAAAGAGGAAGGATAATGATGACTTTAACTCCATGCCTCTGGATTCATCTTACTGTATAATATCTGTTTTATCTGTAGTAATTCTTACGCCTCTGGACTATTAATTGAATCTCGGATTTTGTTATTATAAGATATTCCCTCTCTTGTTGTTCTCATTTGTAATATGGTTAATAATTAGGCCTATTCACCATGAATCTGTGGAGATTTTGACCAGTGAGGAAAATAAAGAATATAAAAAGCCTAGCGGCCTGCAAATAAATGGAGATTTACACTATGTGATGAAAATGTAGAACTTTTGATACATGCATGCTCTTCTTGGCTTCTGGTGCTTCGGCTTAGTGTCTTGTATGAAGTTTATCAGTCATTTGGTATATGTTAACATTTCTGTATTTCGTCTCATTCAGTTATATCAAGTTGATGTCTCGTGCACTCAGTTGCAATTTGGGATGATATTCTGAATTTTTGTCCTGACTTTTATTCAGGAGGAGTTGGAGGAGCTTGAGAATACCGAAAATTTGTCAACCTTATGTGCAGAGTAAGTGTAACAAATCTTTTCTGCTTAGAAACAAAGGTTTATCACGTGGTAGAAAAAGAAAAGAGCGAAGAGTGGTAGAGAGAAAGTAGTAAAATGCCTTTAACTGATCTTCTGTGCCTCGCTGAGAACTTAGTAACTTTGTTTGTGTTGCTCAGGCTGCTGCATGATGTTGGGGCCATGCCTGATCCACTGCTTGCTGTGTAAGTTGTGCTAAATCTATAGAGGCTTTCTTTTGCTGTTTGATTTGAAATGCCTCTATCTATAATGCTCACAATTCTGCCTCTTTCTCAATCACAGAACAAACGGCCCTGCAAACCCATTGTGGGACAGGTGGTTTGAGGGGCCTCAGGATAATCAAGGTTGTCGATGCTGGTTCCTATGATTTGGAGAAATCTAACATCTGTTTCATTTGCTGCTGAAGGCTCTTCATGACAGGTTAACAGACTTGTTAACATGTTTCTGCATATTCATCTTAGTATATGGTCAGTAATTAACTCGGAATTGATGTAAATTTCATTGTTTGTTAAAGTCAAATTTGTAAATGAAGTATGAAAACGAAAGAAATCCTCAGCTTCGTAGATTTGCCAAACTGGTGCGTCATTCTGAACAAGTTACATTTAGGTGGCGCGTTTGAAGTGCAATGTTTTGAGTCCCACGTTTCAAGTGTAAATGGATAGTAATTTTATGTTTCCAATCTTTTGTTACTCCTTACTGTGTCTTGCATTACCATGATAAAGGCGGCAATTTTACATTCCTATACCGACACAGCACGACATGAACACCGCAACACATTAATTTTCAAAAAATTAGGATACGAACATGACTTAAACACGGTTATATATATATATATTCAGTTTTTCTATTTAATCAAATAGATAAAATTTATGAAAAGACCCAATAATACCATATCCTTTTTTGTGATGAGTGGTCTCCATTGCTTTCCTTTTATACAGATATCCTTCTGGAATCCATTGCCGAAAACCTATGTTAATCTTCCTTGCACGTGCTCCGGCGGCCGTCTGTCCCACTCACTGTGCACCATCCTTCTAATGCCTCTCCACCTCCTCGGCTCCTTCATCTCTTTCTCAAATTGTGAAACTTATCTCCATTTCGGTCAAAAGATTACTGGTTTCACAATTTTATTGTTTGTTCGGTGGCAGTGAAAGTTTTGCATCATCGACTACAAAATACCCAATTCTCTTATGCTGTTTCCCGAATCAAGCTCTGAAGTTCACTAAGTGCTCGCCTTTACTTGAATTGGCTCTTTATTTCGTTTTTTTTTTATTTTCTTTTTTCTTTCCTGATATCTGATTTGCCGGCACCGGATCTGCTCGTTCTATCACCAGATCCACTAAGCCCCACCCATGTTTGAATTAGATTTCAGTCTCAAGTTAACAAATTGAAGTCATGTAACTCAGCTTATTTCCTTATTTGACTTTCTAACAGCAGCTGATTGAAAAGCAGTTCCGACCTACTTTTTGCTACTTTTTAGATTACTTTTCACTTTTTAATATTAATAATAATTTATATGGACTAAATTACCCTTAAAGAATATTTACATAATTTTACTATTATTTTTTTTACTTCACATATGAATTAGATATGTTAATTTATTTTATTAGTATTTATATAATTTCAATAATTTTTTTTTCAAATATTCTTAAATAATATTTTTTTACTTTAATTTTCTTTAATGTGGACATTTATAAAAAAAATCTCAAATATAATAATTTTTATAATTTAATAAAAATTAATATTTTTTAAAAAAAGTTAAAAATTAAGTAAAATAATTCTCAATATTATTTATAAAATATTATTCTAAAATATAAAATTATAAAATATAAAAATAAAAATATTTAATATAATATATCTATACAAATTATATGTCTAAATTAGACATTTCATTATTCAACAGTAACAGCAAGTATAAAATTAACCAAACACTTTATTAATTTTATCAGCAATCAGCAACAGCAAGTAGAAATCAGTAATCAGCAATCAGCAGCAGCAATCAGCAACAGCAATCAGTAACAACAACATTCAACAGCTAACCCAAACAGGCCCTCAGTCTGCAACTGGTTACAGTCTCGTGCTCAAAAGGCTCTCCTTCGTGTCTTTGCAGGGTACTATCCAGCAACTGTCTGTGTCGGACACCCCGTGTCCTTTTTTTTGTTTATAATTTTTTAGACACGTGTTGAACGCATATCCATATTTAATACGTGTCTAACACTTAATATCTCTCATTCTAGTCATATCCATGCTTCGTTGGTTAGAAGGTTGATTTAAACATGTGTAATCACGCATATCTGCAAGAGTGGTTGATAACTTTTGTCGGACACCCATTTGCCAGGCCAGAAAAGGATTGTCAGCTCGATATGAAAAGCATTGTCAGCTCGATATGAAAAGATAATTGTACCCCTCAAAGTTCTAACTCATTGAAAAAAACAAAAAAAACAAAAACAAAAACAAAAAAAACCAATGATATTACAATCATGCCAAGATTGAATTGATATTTTTGGTCTTGCATGATGTGATTGATTTCCTTTGTGAAAATGTTTACAAATTATAGAATTCAATGCTTCAAAATTAGTTAGAAGTATCAAAATTTAACCCGATTTGATAAGTTAATTCAAATTTAATAAAAAAAATATGAATCAAACTCAATTCAAAAATAACTTGATTTGAAATGATCCTAAAATTTTGAATCAAACCTGAACCCAACCCAAATGACTTGGATGACTCAAATTTTTTTTCTTAAGAGAATAAAAAAAATAAAATAAAATGATTATGATATATAAATCATATATTTTATATTAAAAAGATATAAATTTTACTATTTACAATATAAATCTTAATTATCAATTATTTTCAAAATATTTTAAATTTTTTTGATGAATTTTCAAATTTTATTGAGTTTTTAGAATTTTTTAAAGAAAGCTTCTGAAATATTATTTTTTATTCTACCATTTTAAAGAATTTTAACAAAATTTTTTAAATTTTTTATTTTTTTGTAAAAAATGTCACATCATTATTTTGATGACGTAATCAACTCATGAATTGACTCAAATCTAATTTAAAATAAAAGTAACTCAATTCAAAATAACTTAAAAATAATTAAATCTAAAATAACGTAAACCTAAAATAATATGACTCAAACTTATCTGCGACTTATTTTGATACTTATGCTCAAAGTCAAAATCAAATAAGCGGTGGGAGGCTGAGAGTCCAACCGTGCAATCATGTCCGCCTGTTTGCAGTAGCCCACCGGTTCATATAGGCCGACAGTCATACATAATTCGGCCCTTTGCAGTCTTTGGTTTTCGTGGGTTAAAAATTTATATCACAGCTTGAGCTGATTTCGGGCTTTGTGGATACGTCTTTTCGATGCTTAGGCCTATTTTATACACTTACATGAATCAATGGCGTTATTATTTGTCGAAACAGATTTCTAATTCTGAAAGAAAACTCTTAATTCTTGAATTTCACCTAATTTGCAGGTAAGCAACTAAGCATTAAATATCTTCTCAAAAAAAAAAAAAAAAACTAAGCATTAAATATGAACAAAAACAAGCAACTAAGAATTAAGGAGTTTAGGTAGCCGAATCACCAATTCGATGCCTAAACGCCACATCCTAAGCTCGGTCCTCCGAGGGACGGCAGGCTCAAAACTATTGAAGAACAAGCAATGCGCGCGGGATGGTGCGGCATTTGGGATGCATCATGGGTAAAGATGATCCAATTTTAGCATAAGGGACATTTCAAAACGATAAAGGTGATCAAATTGCACAAACAAGCAGATTAAAAGGGTTTATTCGCAATTTGCTCCTCGCGAAGTTACATATCTCATCCACTGATATAGTATAAATCTGGATATTGAAGCAATCCAAATTTTTAACTTCTCGTAACGTGGCAAGATATGTAATGGCGCCTGTCAATAAAGCAAATTAACAAAGAAAGAACAACCCAATTTAATAAATTACTATACCAACTAAAGCATTGCGTCACCCAACCCCTATCAATATGATTAAATTGCATCGATCCATGGACTTAAATAGTATCAAATCTCATTGAAAGACTCGACCATAGCTAAATATATATGTTTATTGATTGTTAATACATTATTATCTTGGGTAATTATATTATCAGGTTAAATATATATATATAGCTCCATGTTCCTCGATTCCCTCAATGAAGCCATTTTCACTTGTTGAGAGAGAGAGAGAGCCATGTGAAGAGAGCATGCATCGATGATAAAGCCCACTACTTTTTGCAGTTTTGCCACGCTTCCCAAGCAAAAGGGGATCACCACATACATACATATATATTTTTTTTTTTCATGTCGACGTAGTTTTTTTTTTTTCTAGTGCTTATATAATTATATACAATCACTATCTATAGCATTTTGATGAAACCCCCAAACCTAATGTATAGGACGTTAACCAAAACCCACAATATTATATTCATACGGTTGCTTTCACTTTGTCTTCTTAGGCATCTTAATTTGGGTATGGTAGATGGTAGGAAAAGGAATTCCCTTATCTAAGATCCATGAAGAAAATGTGCAAGAAAAGTTCGGCAATATGTTTTCACCTTATTTAATTAAAGGAGAATATATATAGAATTGCGCTAAGTTTCACCTTATTTAAAATTTTTTCCTTTCAATTTTAGGGTCTACAAAGAACCTACAGTCTTAGGAATGCAAACGAGGAAAAGATATTTCAAAAATCGTAACTTAAGAAAATGATCTCTACTGACTGGCATGGGGCCTAAGAAAAGTTAATTGACCAAATCTGTATGTATGATATATATGATCTATACATACTCTATAGTTACGTTCCCAGAACAACTCCTAATCTAAGGCCTAAAAAGAGAATTTACGAATCTGGAAAATATAAATGACAAGGGATCTATTGAGAATTCATCAGAAACCATGGCTCGAATCCCTGCCGTCAACTTTTTGTTTTGTTTTTCCCTCTTTTTTCCATTTTGTTACGTCGAAAACAAATCCTTTGTAGTTTAGTTCGTTTATATAAGGACAATGGGGTTCATGGCTCTTTGAAACTTTTTGCATTCATACAGAAAAGAAATGGGCTTTGTAATTCGCAATGGCTCCATTTTTTCAAGTGCAATCTACGATCTGTTAATGCATGAAAGTCATCATCTAGCAAGGAAATATGCTAATGCATGAATGTCACTCATGATTCATCATGTGCGTGCCTGAATATTCCTATCATTCAAATGGAGAAAAGAAAGGAAAGAAAGTCGAGACATGTGCATGTTAGGAGAATTTGAGCTTTCACTTCAAAAGACAATTGTTGAGTTCTGACACTTCTTTGCGCTGGACACGACATCCCATCCATGTACACCTGGCATAAGTCTGAGAATACTGTCGTTATTCTTATTGTCAAAAGGGAAAAGTGGATTGGTCCTGGCCGTATTCCCTATCTAGTTTATAGGTGCCAGCCGTTCCTAAGGATGCTGTTTAATAAGAAAAATAGTTTGATCAATTGTGACACTCTCTTTTAACTCTTTACACGCTTGTAACAAAACAAAAATGGGATCATAATTATTTGTTGTGCGTGAATGGAGCTTAAAAGGGAATGCAAATAACCACCCCAAATAGTTTGTGAGATTTTATAGGTATAGGTGAGGTCAAAGTATTAGTTGGTTATTGAATAATTAAATTTAAAATAAATAAATAAATTATATAATTATTTTAAAATATAATTATATAATAAAAATATTTTTATAAATATACTGTTAGTCTATAAAAAGAATTTATAATTACACATTATTTAAATCAAATTTTTTTAGACTTGAAGCGACGTAAGTGGGAATTTTGAATTACACACTTTTTTGTCGCAGGTTTAACAATTCCATGGGGGATGCAATAATTTGATCATGTACTGAGCCCGAGGCATCATCAAGTATGAATTAAAGTTGAACGCTGATACAAAATATTCAAGGCTTTTGATTACATCACGTGTCATGTTAACTAGTTAAAATTTAAAATCCTAACATTAGTTTTTTCTGTTTTGTTAACAATCCTAATATTAGTTCTATAATAAATTGAGGGAGAAAAAAAGAGAGTAAGCAGGATTGGGGGGAGATTCAAAAAGCAATGTGCTTGGCCCGGCTTTCTTTTTTGGTGCAAATTAAGTAAAGGGAAAAGAAAGAAAACTAAAACAAACTATCCTCTCAGAAAAGAAACGTCATGGCTATCTCCATGTAGCAAAGCTCTCGACCTTGCTAGCAGATAATCCAACAATATTTCACCAGTGTCACCAGAAGCTCCACTTTTCGCTAAGCAATCAGCACAGCTTTGCCTTCGCATAGAACATGCTTCATATTCACCAATCAATCTTTATCTTGTAAAGAACAAATATTCGTAAGCAGTCACGACAAAGGATGTGATGATCTCATTTGATTAGAAAGTAAGTGCAATGCTTTAAGAGGATCTCTTTCATCTTAACCTAAAGGACAGAATTGGTACTTTATTAAGCCTATGGGCCAGCGGGGAAGGGTTGGGGAGGGGAGGGGAGGGTTGGGGAAGTACCTTGGCCGGGTGCTTTTCGCCAAGTTTACTTCTTTGTACCACATATAAAGCAAAAATGGAATAAATATCTAAAATAATAGAGTTATAATGTAAAAAGTGAGTTAATATCGAGGGAAAACAAAGTAAAATAATTATATTGTTATACTAATTATGTGTGCCTTATGTACATTATTTCTGTATGTACAATTGCTTACTTTGAGGTAGATAATTAGAATTAAACTGAAAATGTTTCCAGTGACAAATTCTATTCGAGAAAATTTGCGACTTTTAGACTTGTCAAAGAAAAGGAAAAAAAAAAAAAAAAAACTTTGTGACTGTTAAAACCTCACCTTTGCAATAAAAGTACAGGGGGAAGCAAAACAAGAACTGAAACTCGGGCCTCCAATTATTGAAAGTGGACATAGGCAGCTGTCTCATAATTAAACGTAAGAAAGAAGAGGTCACTACAGCAACGGAGAATTTCCATGAATCTCTGATTATTTTTGTTTTTTTTTTAATAATATTACATGAACATATTTAATAAATATAACATAAGAAATATACAGTTAATTTAATAATATCTAAAAATTTATTTTTTTAATTTAAAATATCTTTCATTATCCAAACTATCACATATCTATCAGTTTCCCACGATTGCGTTGCTATCAATAATTTTTTTTTTATTTTCACCAGTCTGCGCTAGTTACATGCTCTCGGTCAATCTATTTTTAATTTTTTTTAAAAAAAATGTCATGCCCATGTGATTTGAGGGCGCATTGGGCCAGCAGCAGCATTCAAAGTGGTCCAGCTGCTAGTCCCCAGAGAAGAATAAGAATCCCATCTCATCATGATTGATTCTGCATTGCCAAATCAAATTGATCAGCCCAATCAGATAGTTTATCTCATAAAATATACGGGAATTTGCTTAGCTATGAGAGCATATGAGGTTCATTGCAAACATCCATAAACTAATAACTGGGGCACATTTTCCTTTGCAATGTTTGAATATTAGCTTTCATCCTTCCATAAATTAATGCCGGCCAAGAAGGGGACTACATATAGACCCAAGGCATAGCATCATATGCCAGACGGCAGACAGTGGGGGAATATGAAACCAGTCTAGCAGATTATATAATATGAAGGAATGTGTGCAAGAGAAGAGGGAGGCTGTTTCAGGTTTGGAGACCGTGCTATCTTACTACAATATTCATCTAATGTAACCAGGCCATGGGGCCTTGAGAATAGTTGGAGGCTAGATACTGGACCCCACTACTCTCTCATTTTTTTTTCTTTTTTTTTTTTAAAGTATTTATTGTCAGCTATTTAATTTTTATTTTACAGTTAGCGGTGAGGTAGATGGGGGTGATGAGTGTATTTGTGACAAGTTTATAAAGAATGGATAGATATATAGTCTGCGGATCTGAAATGCATGTGGGTCAAATAAAAAGAGAGATAATAAAGGGGGAAAAAAATAAAGGGGCGTGCTGCCCCTTTTCTTGGACTTGGCAGAAAGAGTGAAAGATATGCACAAGTAATTAGGCCTCAGCTGCTCATCAAAGAGGGCTTAACCGCTTAATGCTCTACTTTGAGGCTATCTATAGATCTAATTTTTTGTCTGTACCAAAATGTTGTTTGCCCAAAATATTATGAGAGTTTAAGGGAGTACTTGTTTTTGCCATTGGAGGCTACTGTTGCTATTAAGATTGAAATAGCAAGGTGTTTGAGCATTTCGTAAAAGTTTTAGATACGCAGTTTAGGTTGTTTTTTGCACCAAACAGTAATAACTCAATGTTATTATTTTTTTTTTGGAGAAACAGCAACTAATCAATATTTTTCTAACTAAATTACCCTTACAATATCAACCTAATTTCTCTCTTGACTCAACAAAGACAAAAGCCTAAAACCCAAAAAAACACAAATACCCCATATCTTCTCCTCTCCAATGCCATAAAATTGCAGGCCTTCCATGGTGGGTTGAGACAAGGATTGACATAAGAGCTGATGATGTGTCATCGCTTTATTGGGTTTTGGAATATGAAAATGGATCTTAATTGTTTTGAAAAAATTTGTTTTGTTCTATGCTTAGTATACCGTTTCACCTAAAATTAGAAATTTCCATTCTTAACCATAAATTATATAATCTACTCAAATTAGAAATTTCACTAAATTAAGCTTCATTAATTTAAGTTACATTTACTGTGGTTCTAAAAATATCAACATGAAACTCTTTTGTGGTGTCCACATGTCCTCCCTTACTAACACTAGCCGCTTGTTTGGAAACGAGGAATTCTTGGTAAAAGTAAAGAATTGGGATGCATTTTATCAAGGAAGTGTGTTTGAGAACACAAAGGAAAGGAAGAAAAATTGGTAGATTCTCCCTGAGCCGGCCCAATTGCCATTCTTCGACAGTCTTTTATTTTTTGTTTTTAATTAGGAAATTACTTTTTTTTATCAATTTTTGTTTTTTAACTTTTACTTTTTAAAGATAAAATTAGTAGTATAATACATTTTTTTTTTCATTCTCCATCCATTCACAAACAAAATATTTTAATTTTTTTCTCGCATTACACTCTCTCAAACGCATTCATTTCTCCAACTTTCATTGCTTCCATATTTCTCTCCCTCTCTCTGTTTTTTTTTTCCCAAACGTAGCGTCAAGATATAAAAGAGATGTAATGGGACTTAGGCAGGCAGAACAGAGAAAGAGAGAGAGAGAGATTCACATGGAGGAACCCAGAAAGCAGCCATAGTTATTTATCTTAAAGACAATCCACATGGGGTGGCAGCCTGAGCCTCTGATTTTGAAGATTAATTGAACCCCACCAATATGTCATTATAAAGCCTTGTCGCTTGAGTAATTACAATGTGAATTATATGCAGAGACTGCAGTCGTTTTTTATTGGGTATACTTCATTGGTGAAGCCTCTTTTCCCTGCAAGTTTTGATAGACTGAGCAAAAATATTTCTTTCTTTTTTAATAAAAAACATAGTTGGCTAGCCGCTGCAGGTTGCACATATGATGAAAATTGCCATGAGGTAATAGGTCAGTTCAAAAAGAAATCATATGATTCGTCTTATTTTCATCAAAAAACAAAATATAGTTTGTAGAATATGATTTTTTGGGTTGCAATATAGTATTTTTGTGCAGAAAAAAGTGTACATATTCGAATCAACAAGCAAAGGAGACGAAAGAATCGTTTCAAAACCCTACAAATGACTAATTGATTTGCTTTTACTTAAAGAAGCAAGTATATATACCGTTGCTCGGAGATACAAAATTCCCAACTAGTTAAACAATATCTGCGAAATACACAGCAGATATTAGGAAAAACCATGGCAGAATGCCCTAGGAAGATATCGTCACATGTAGGAAAGCATTAACTTTCACGAAATTTCCATCTGATGGGTAAATGCCGTAAATTTCAACATTGGAAGCAAACGCGTTTAATTTAACAGACAGATTGCTTGTTTTAACATCATTAGTTAGCATGGTTTGGAAAAATTCCCATTTCTCTCTCTTTATTCTTTTCCTATTCTGGCAATGTGCTATGCCACAATATCGATGAGATAAATTCATATAAAATACGGCACGTTTGGCGTAATTAGATATGCGGCATGTATCATACATAATTTCGTCTCGATTTTTTTTTTAAAAAAAAGCCTAATACATATGCAAAATGGAAAATTTTCTCTTTTTTTTTTAATTAAACAAACGAAGAACGGGTCTTAGTCGTCTTCAATTGCTGAAGATCCTTTGTTTTAAATATAATCAACCTGCCACAAAGTGTGCCAACTCAATAGCAATATGTCATCCATTTGACTTGGAAAACTATATATATATAATGAGTGAGTCATACTCAATAAAATTAACAAAAATTATATATTTAATATCATTAATTTGGTGATTTAATGACATCGATGCCCGCACCACACCGCCCGAACTGATCTCTGGACCGGATTCTATATCTCTGCATTTTGGTCCAGTTTTCGTGTACATGAACTTGTAGCCTATGGATTTGCCCAAAAGACCGTGAGACTAGAATCAATCATGACCTGGGATATCAAGGAGTTTCTATCTTCAAGCTTAATCTTGATTTTTTTTTTTTTTCTTTGAGGCCACGAGATAAATCCCAGTGCGATGGCCTTTGTCCTCAGTCGCAACAAGTTCTTCCCTACAGGAGATGTTTTGAGCTTGTAGTTGAACAGGTTGTGGAGTTGCTTGGGTTGGACTCTGCATAAATCATGACCTTGCCAGAGGGTGGGAAGAGCATTGGGCGAGAGAGAGCTCGTTGGGATATTTAGTGATAAGAAAAAATTTAGAGAGACTCAAAATATAGACGAGATGAGCATACAATGTTAGCAAGAAATGTCGTGAATTCTGCATGAATTTTACGTACTTTTCCTTAAAAACCACACATGTCGATGTACAATTAAGGTAAAATATACCTACACATATGAAAAATATTACTCCTCCGCTGCGATGCTATGACTACATGGACCCGACCCTTTGGTGATATAAACACGTGGCAGGCCGTTGAATGGGTCTTCCCAAGTTCCGAGTGCTTGCGTCTTTTAGCGAAAAGCACAATTGGCAGTCGTGGGGAGTGGTGAGTGACATTACTTGGTTGGGCATTAAAATGCTCCATAGTGAGAGGGGCCTGTTTGTGGTCTGCCGCGTGGCGATTCTTTCGTTCACGCGCTTTTTCAGAATTTTGGAAGTTTGACAGGCTCTTCTCGATCCACCGCTCACGGGCTGCCTCTGCTCGGTTGGACCAACGCACCCAATCACCATGACTTGGTTAAAATTAAGAGAAATTATATATAAGTCATGTGCCAATTTTTATTTTGAATAAAATTGTAATTATTATTTTAAAAATAAAAATTAATATTTTTATAATATTTGTTATTTTTACATTTCAAAAATATCAATTATAATTTTAAAAATAATAGACGCCATTTATCACGAAACAAAATCCAGAATATTTTTTCCAACCATATAAGCTTACTCTAAAATTAAAGCCACTCCTCCATAATAAGAACCCCCTCATTCCCTCCTCGTGATTCCCTGCAATTGTTTTGTGGGGACAAGGAAATGAAAGAACAAAAAGATGAGAAAAAAAAAAAGAAAAAAAATCAAACAACATAAGTTAATTTGTCTTCAAAAATTGCTTTAGGCGATTATGCGCACTGTGAAATTAGTAATTGGGGCTTTTCTTGTAAAATTATATGGCATAGATTTCATCCACTTTGCCAATTCCCCTAATTATATAAAGAGTGCGGCTACATGGATTGAGAAAAATAAATCAGAAAGAATCACAAAATAATCAACTGATCGAATTGTATAATTAAATAATTATTATTATTAATAAAAAATTAATAAAAAGTACATAAATTCTATTAATTTTTATAATAAATAATAATTATTTAGTTATAAAATTTAGTCGATCAATTATTTTATAATTTTTTTTTTTTTAGTCCACATATATTTTGTCTTATATAAATTGCATGTGGTAATAACCCAGCTGTTCAGCCACAAATGGAGCTATGGCCTATACATTGCCTATGGGTCTACTCCAGAATTCCAAATTTAGTCTGAACTTTGGATGACACCGTGGCCAGTGCTCTGAATCATTGTGGAAACATGATTGCAAGTGTCGAGCAACGGTTCGTCTAAAATGAGCCTCAACCAATAGAATCTTTCGCATTGTTTGACTTTTGAGAGTCCCACTACTAGTGAAGATATTTCCTTTTGGTGAACAACTATAATATATTTCCACGTTCTAACGTGTAATATTAATCATTAATCAACCTACTCCAATTACCACAGTTAAAAGTTTTGCAGTACATATAACGCGTGAAATAGTTTTGAAATAGCTTTGCAATAAATGGTGGACCTCGTCAAATGAATCTTTTTCTATCAGAAAGTCTAATGGGTGGTTTAGTGCAAATAAGAGTAGTAATTTCTATTCCGTAAAACTTACTAAAGCTGCACTTTAGTTAATGGTTAAAATTCAAAATCAGAATAATAATTATTATGCAAAACGTAATGACTAAATCTATTTCTTTGGTCTGAAACTGAGTGGGGGTGGTTTAAATCGAAGAGTCTCACTACAGAAATAAAAAAAATAGATATAAAATTATGATACATATTTAATATTTAAATTTAAATTGTTAATTGTATTAGACTCACAATTTTATCAATAATTAAAATTCAAATAATTATTAGTATCATCATTTTGTTATTAAATTTTATATCATATATTTTTTTTTTCCAAACCGAAATCTCCGGAATCAAAACACTTTTATTTTAAAACCGAAGCAAAAGAAAACGAATCTTACGGGGAGTAATCATAGGGAAGAGGGGAGGGAAGCAGCAAATCGCTCCAATTGCAATTCACGAAAATCAAGGATAGAACGGTGAAGGTCTGTGGGCGTTACGAAGGCGTAAAAAATATTCAGGACCCCAATTTTGAAGCCCGCTGATCTCCGATGAGCCGAAAATGGGGCCATTTTCTGAAAACGAGCCCAAGCTGTCCGGACTTATTTGGCATATTGGCAAAACCGAGGGGTATTAATGGTCATTTCATCCATCCCCTGTCCCTTCTACCAACCGCTTTAAAAGACCAGAAAAGCGGGAGACGTTGATGGAGACGCAGTTACAGAGAGACATACCCACATATCTCACAGATAAAAAAAAAAAAAAAAGAGATAGAGAGAGAAAGAAACAAAGAGAAAAAGGCATGGAGTTCGGGGAGTGATAAAAGGTCACAAAAAAAAAAAAAAAAAAAAAAAAGAGACTTAAGTTGACGGGAAAGTGAGGAAATTTTATATATATATATATATATATATATATATATATATTGGATTTGGAAAATTGGAATACATAATTATCTCTATATTGGAAGAAAAAAGATGACGAAGATAGTGCAAGAACAGAAGAACATGGAGAGACAACAGACAGAGAAGCAAATGGGTTGCATGGCTGGATTCCTTCATATTTTTGATCGTCCCCATGTTCTCGCCGGAAACCGTCTTCCCCCCGCCACCAAACGCCTCCCTCCTTCTCCGGTGAGTTTAGTCTTCTCCTTTTCTTTCCCTCCGTTTTTTTTTTCCCCATCTGTTTGCTGCTTTGAAATGTAATAGAAGTTAACTCTGAAATCGTCATTGGGACAACTTTCAGGTTGTTGATTCCAGTCCGGAGCCGGAGAAGAATGCTGAGTCTCCGGCAATGCCGAGGGAATTAGAGAAGCACCAGAATTCAAGATCTATGCCTTCTCCAGAACGTTTCAAGCAGTCTCCGGCGATCGAGCTCCGATCACCGGCGCCGGAGGTTGAGGTTTTAGGGGAGACTCAGTCGAAAGCCCAGCGTCCTATTCCGATATTCGAATTGAAAGAAGGAAGTAAACCGTCTTGGAAATTTTCCAAAGAAGCTCCTAGGCTTTCCCTCGACAGCAGAGCAACTTTTGACCCCACCAAAGGAAGCCTGAAACCGAAGGAGATTCGAACAAATGCCGCAATTTTATCAGCAAATCGTTGCGAGAATAATGGAGAAGAGAATGCGGCTAACGAGAACCAGCGTCGATCGCCGAGCGTAATCGCAAGGCTGATGGGACTGGAGCAGCTATTGCCGGACTCCGATCCCGAAGAGGCCAAGAAACCTCAGCTTCGAAGATCCGCTTCGGAGTCCAGAGCCTCCAGAGATCTGTTTCAATACCGATTCATTGACGGCATCAATTTCCAGCTCAAGCAGCCACAAAATACACAATCCAACATCAAAACAGACATCGGTGTTCAAGATCGGATCATAAAAAATGGCAGAGCCGTCAATGCCGGAAGGAAGGTGGGCGCTGATGGGGCTAGAAGAGCAAGCCCCAGAGGCCCAGTACATAAAAAGAGCTTCTTTGACTCGGCCGATTTCTTTCCGGAGCCGAAACACGTACAGGCTTTATCTGCTTACAATGAGATTGAGAGGAGGCTAAGAATGAAAGGAATTGAAGAGCCATCCAAGGATCTTGAGACTCTGAAGCAAATCCTGGAGGCTTTGCAACTCAAAGGACTTCTCCATTCCAATAAGCCTCCTCCAAACCAATTCAATCTCAGGAACTTCGTGTACGAATCCCCAATCGTTGTAATGAAGCCGACCCCGATGAGCCGGCCGGGAAGAAACGGCAATGACTATCCTCCTTCGACTTTCAGAGCAAGGCACGGAGTTCGCCGTGATACAAATCTCTACGGCGAGACATCGCCGGTGATGAGTCCCAAGCGGTGCTACCGGCCGGAGATTGAACAGAATGTGCGGAACCAAACCAGAGGTGGTAGGAGTTCGAGCTCGCCGAGGCCAAGTGAGAGCAGAGTGAATAGTCCCAATAGCAGATTGAGCGTTGAAACGCGGAGGAGGGCAAGTAATGATTTGACGGAGCAGAGAAGAGTGTCTCCGGTTCAATCTCCTAAGGTCAGTTCCAGAAGAACTGGACAGGATCAAACAGCAAACCGGTCACCCAGAAACAGGAAACTGACGGTTGAGAAGGTGTTTGTCCCCACAGAGGATGAATCTTCCACAATTTCTGAGACCAGTATCAGCACCACTTCTCAGACTGACACAGAGGTAAATTATTTTTTTTGTTATAAAAAAGAAAGAGACAATAAATCAGAATGGGGCTTTTTCTATTTTATTTGTTAGATTAATAATGGCATTTGAATTGTGATTGCAGAGGTCGAAAGCCGAGGATTGCAAGGAAGGCGTAAATCTGCTAAAAAGGTGTGACAAGCTGCTTCACAGCATAGCGGAGATGACGGCTTCGACCGCCGACTTGCAACCGAGTCCGGTATCGGTGCTTGACTCGTCGTTTTACAAGGAGGAATCTTCTCCATCGCCTGTCATGAAACGGAGCATTGATTTCAAAGGTAAGAAAAAAAAGAAAACAGAGAAGAAGATTCTGCCACCCTCTTAATTTTTAGTACAATTTTGCTCCACTGGGTCTTCAGGGATAACGCTCTTTAGGTAGATTTGCATTTTGGGCTGCCATGGTGACGTCTTTTCTGATTCTGAATCCTTGACTTTAGGCCAATAGACGTAAGGCCTACTTGCATAGACATCGTGGTCCTCCCACTCGGTCAATACCCAGAGTAGTCATTTAGTTCATCAAGTAAAATAACTCACTCGCCGAAACCAACGTCATAAGTTGATTTTTAGTTTCTTTTGGAAGATCTTTCAGATTTGAAATTAACTTCTAAAACGGGCTAAAATATGGCCCGGGGGCAGGAAATTTGGTTTATATTTGATAAAAAAAATTATTTTAGATATATTAATTATTAGATCTGCATGTTAAGATCAGAATAATTTTTGTTTATACGTTTCGTTCAACTCAATTAGTAGAAATGATCTATAATTTAAGTATTATTAAATTTAAATAAAGTTTTTTAAGTCAATTGCAGTAATTATCAAGTTTAAAAAAAAAATTAGTTTTTAAATGAATGATCGGTTATTTTTCAATACCCTCGCGGGTTTGATCCAACTAGTAACTAGAAATGGTGATCTTAAATGCGCAAACTAGTCAAGAAGACTTTAGGGCTGGTTCATATAAAGAAGAGAGAAATGGTACATACACGTGAAGTGGACTAATATTATGGATTGATGATAACGACGCCGTAGTATAAAGTCATGCTTATATATTTACTAAGGTAATGTGCTATTCTGGATATTGACTGACAGTTGTCCAATCAAGGCCAACGGCAAATTGGAATTCTTTTTATTCATGTGCATGGTCCTGCCCTTTTGCTTCTTCTTGGACTATCGGTTTCTTTCTTTTTATTAATGACAATTTGCTTTCACAGTCAGCGACTCAAAAGGCTTTGTTACTGTCACGGTCCTTTATGCGATAGAGAGACACTGTTTTGCCCTGCTTTATCAATCAGTAAAGTGAGATTTGCCAGAGCCTTTTAGCATTATTGTTTGCCTATAGTGTTAACTTCAATTTCTTTTTATTGTCTTGGTAAAATTATCAGATCAATATCAGGACTTGGAAGATGAAATTTGGAGCCCAACAATGTCATCTTTCCAGGAGAATCCTGAGGACCCCGATTTCGCCTACATTTCTGATATCTTCCGGGCCTCCACTTATTTACCTGAAGACACCGACGTATTCCTTTTATTGGAGAAGCAGCAATGTCTCAAAGGAAAGGATGCCTCCTCCAAGGTATATACACTCCAGAGAAAGCTGACATTCGACACAGTCACTGAAATCCTGAAACGGAGGAAACAATTGCCTCCTTGGAAGGCTATTAGTTGGAGTAATTCCGCGGCGGCCGGGGGGCACGTTTCGTTGCAAGAAGTGTGGTTAGAATATCGGCGTATCCGGGAGAGGGACGCGGGGGATGACTTGTTTGAGGTCATTTGTGGGGTGCTCAGGAAAGATCTCGCGGGGGATGGGATCAATGCTTGGGGGGATTGCCCAATTGAGATGTCTGAATCTGTTTTGGATATCGAAAGGCTGATTTTTAAGGACTTAATCAGCGAGACCATCCGGGATCTCGCCGATTTTGGTCCCAAATTCAATCGAGCCGCAGTGCTGCGAAGAATGTTGGTTTTCTGAAATTGGAGAGCCAAAAAGAAGGCGCCTTCTGCTATATATATTTAATTAAAACCACCTTTTTTGTCCCTTCCTTTCCGCTCTCTTTCTTTGAGCACCTTTGCTTCCTCCGGGCGTTCGCTTTCCTTTTTTTTTCTTTGTTATCAATATAAATCTCCACTTAGTTTGGTCTTAACAAATGTCTTGGTAAAGATGTCCAATAATTTATAAATTACCTGAAAACGAGGCAAATCTAACGTTCACTTTCGGGAAAGCTGTAAAGTAGTAGTGGATCAATGACAAAGTTGAACAGGTGAACTGCGGAGCGCCTGCTGCATGTGTGATGTTTCAAGGGGACCGCATGATTTTTGGCTTTTACAAATTCGAAGGTAACTAAAAGTGCATGGAGAAATGGAAATTTCGTTTACCAAACCCAAGTTTAGGTAACATGGGACATGGGTTTTGTCCGTAAGAATCGGTGTTTAAGCAATTAAGCATCCATTGCTATGCTTTGAAAAAGTTGTGGTCTAATTGTAAATATTATAAGTCAAAAATCTTGAATTTAAATGTTATTAAAGTATTCGGTAGATTTAAATGTACGTTTATACTTTGTTTGTTTTGGTTGGAAAATAGTTGAAAAAGAATTAATTTGAAAATTTTACTATTTATAATCATATCTTTTTTTTATAATTTTTTTATTAATTTAAATATTATTTTTTCACATTTTTTTATAAATTATTATTTAATTTTGTTCACATTATTTTTTTATAATTTTTCGTTAATTTAAATAATTAAATTTTTTATAATTATTTCTCATAAATTATTATTTATTTTTTTATTATTTTTTTACAAATTTTTTTTTATAATTTTTTTCTCATAATTTTTTAACTATTTAAACACACCATTAATCTGTCGCTAATCTTTTATTTCTTTTTTAGACACCTGCAATACTTTTTAAAAAGACTTGTAACAATAGCTTGCTCTCACATTTTGTTGATTTTAAAATTAAAAAAAAAAAAAAACAAAGAAAGAAAATTACGGTCAACAGAAGATCTTACCTATAACTTGGGCGCGCTGCACGCTGCCTGGAAGGATTGCCAGACATCATTTCACTTCTACCGTGAGTCATCTTTTCAAGAACAATTAATTTGTACTTTTGCAATTTTAATGGAAGCTGCAGGAGATGGTGTACAGTACAACAGCGACTTGCGCGGCTGCCAGGCATGGGCAAAGAATTGCGCAACTACCGGATGATCATTGAATTCAACACTGGTGATCTAAACTGTCAGGCTAATTCATGAGGGAGTAAGTGGCACAGTACCGTGCCCCCGATTTCCGATTTGATTGAAAGCCTTTGATCTTTCTGAAGAATTCAGCAAATCTTTCGCTGGATTTTTCATTTGGGTACTATTATAAAATTAAATTATGTAATTTATAATATACATAAAATATGTAATTAATTAATTTATTAATTTATATTTCTATAATTTAATATTTTTTTATAATTTAAAAATATATATTTTTACGTATTAATTTTATACATATTATCGCAATACCAATTCACTGAGTGAATTGCTCCTTCCAACATAGTGTCTCTGCGTTTGATTGTAGTGCAATTTTAAAAAAAATGGGCTGCCTCAATTTTACAAAATAGTCTTAGAATACTTGCTCTGCCAACTGCAAACGTATGAAATGAAACTTCTCTAGCGAGGCTTTGACTGGTTGGTAAAGAAGGCTTGCTTCTTTTGGGCAGAAGGGGTTCGATCCTTACTTGCTCTAATTTGTCTGCATGGTAGGCTAGAAGGTATTTGTCTTTTTAGATGCAGTGCATTTTTATGGTTAGTGACGGATCTGTAAAAATTTTTAAAGGAAGGTAAATATTATATTTATAAATATAATAATAATAATTACTATAAATGATAAAATTAAAAATTAAATTAATTATTCAAAATAATAAATATTATAATTATATTATGTGAATTTTAATATTTTTTATTTTTTATACAATCAAATAAAATTTTTTATATAATTAATTATTTAAATATTTAGTCATTTATTTCTCGTGTGATCGTGTAAGAAATTCTTCATAATATTCATTGTAAAAAATATTTACTGCAATTATTATAACTAATAATATTGAAGTTAATTTATAAATAAATATATATTTGGATATATAGTGTGTTTTTAAAATTTTCTTTAATAACAATCATCACTAATAATTTGTTCCATTAAAATATAAAATATTTTTTAAAAAATTGATAATATGAATATAAGAGAATTATTAAAATTCTGATATGAATATAAAAATATTTATTAAAAAATTAAAAATAAATAAAAATAATTTTAATAAATACATTGAAAAAAAAAAAAGAAAGAAAGCGAAGAAACTAAGAGCAAGAAACTTTTTTCTTTGAGAGAAAAAGCGGAAGGAAAAGAAAAGGTGAGAAGGAAAAAGATTAAGGGAAAAAAAACGCGAGAAGGCCAAGATGGGGAGTCAAACTTGAGAGGGAGGGCATCTAAGAAATTGAACGTGGGAGAAGGGCTCTTCCACTAGGTTAAATTTTATTATTTGTGTATATTTTATTTATTATAATTAGATAATTTAAAATTGTTTAGCCATAACATGGATTTGCCTCCACTAACTATTAACCTTGTACTTGAAAAAATAAAAAAAGAAATTAAACCTCTCTAAAAAGGGGCCCACTTTGAATGGTTACCACAACCCTATTTGTTAGGAGTATTTAATTGATTTAAAGTATTATAATTGAAAAATTGAAAATTATTTTTCAATTGAAAATTTGGTTAATTGAAAAATTCAGTTCGATTTCGGTCAACTGAATTTAATAATAAAAAATTTACAATTATAATTTAAATGTAAAAAAAATATTTTTTGATATATATTTTTTAAAAAAATTTTAACTATCATTATATATAAAAATAAATGAGTAATTATTTGAAATATAATAATATTTTATTAACATTTATTAGATAATAATTATTGTATTAATAATATTTTTTCTTATTATTAGAATATATATATATATAATAGTATTTTGGTTTGATTTGGTTAACTATGATTTTTTAATCTTTAAAACTGAAATTAAACTAAAAATTTTTATTTTTATTTGATTCGATTAATTAAAAATTCGATTCAATTTAATTCAATTTTTTCAGTTAATTAAAATTTTTAATTTTTTTTTAACACCCTACTGCTTGTTATGTTTGAGTGACAGGGATTACAAGGACACAAACAGCAGCAATTAAGGCTTTGGGGCCCATTGGCCCGAACTTGGTCGACCCACCATACTTATAACTTTGCCCAGAAAAGCACTATTAGCCGAAATCAAAGCACTTAACTTCTAGCATTTGATTTTTTGGAAGATACTCCAGTGATTTTTATAAAGTTTTAATCCTAGAATTTGAGAAGTGTGGCATTTATGAAAAAAAAAAAAAAGAAAAGAAAAGAGCTACTTTGTTATGTAATTTACGGGTCAATGAACTTTTTAATAGAAAAAAATCTAGCTCTTGGGTAGAGTACTCCAAAATTATAGGTGACAATTAGGGCGAGCCAACATAAGTAAGTTCACATTATCCTTCCACGGTAATGGTTCTTAAGCCGACAGGACTTGGTCCTGGGAAATTCGTGATTCCCAAAGTACTTATGGTTTTCCAAGACCTGAATAATCTCTTTATTGAGCAACAGGGACCAATAATGTGCATACAAGTCAAGTTTCGACAAATCTTTTGGTCGAAGGGCGATCTTGTTTAATGCTCGACCATCGAAAGCTCTTTTTTTTTTTTTTTTTTTTGCCAGTCCTACAGCAACTATAGGTTGTAATTCAATTATAAGTTATAACATGGTTAAAATGTGGTGGGGTTGCGTGGAGTGATGGAGAGATACCTCATCAGACAACTCTCCTCAGATGTGGGCCTTGGTTGATCCCATTAAGTTTGCTTTTCTATTATAGGCCTTGTGGCCCATATCCCAGCTTGGATGGCCCCCTCATTGCGACTTTAGTCCAATTTTCGCCTTCACTTGCTACTATTTGATTTGCACGCCAGCCAACCATCTGATCTAGCGGGCGTTGCTTCTTTTTTCTGCCACGCTTTACTCATTCCATTACTTCCTTGCTCCCTTCATGAGTGGAAATCTTTAAAAGCCAAAAAAGCCATGCCCGAGAATTTGTCAAGCGCAGAAAATGATGGGGTCCCTGTCAGGGGAAAAGGGCACAAGCTTATCTTATGTATGTGCCAAAAGAAGTGGATGGTGCTCTGGCATGGGCACATGCACTGCCATTGGACTTTACTCCTACATTTGAATTGAATGGTACATTTTTTACGAGATAGTGATAAATTTATGTACTCTTGGCATAAAAAATAGTAGTAATATATTACACAAAAGCTTATGTTATAACTTTTTATGAATTAATATTATTATTCATGTGACAATTAATTTTTAACAATTTTGATTTTATTTTTTAAAATTAAATTTTATATAGACTTATTGTTATTTTAAATTTTAAGCAATTAAATATTCGTCGTAAAATTTATCATTATTTTTGAAGTAAAAAAGCAAACAAAAGGGGAAAAAGTTAAGTTTTCAGTCCCGTCCAATCCTTATCGGGTTTGGTTGTCGTTGTCATCCTCTATTTGGACCTTTGGCAGATGACTATTATTAGGCACTGAAACGGCTTGTTATTTTCCATGACCGGAGAGAATTGTCACAGTTTTGAGGTTTTGATGCAATTGTACATTCAGAGCACAGTCTGAGGGTAAAAGAATGGTCCTCTACAATGTGGGGTGCGTATGTTGGCTTTCTTTCTCTGCTTTCTTTTGTTTTTAACCGATGGATGTTAGATTATCTACTGTTTTTCACCCTCGATTGGGAACAATCTAGCTGCTTTTTTTTTTTTTTCCGTTTTTGGTCGTTGAGGAGCTGAAGACCAACTGATAAGAAAAAGAGATAATGGAATATGAGATTTAGATATCAAACTCCAAACTTGGTAATTAGAGGATTTATTTTCCAACCATTCCAGTAATAGTTGCACCCCATCAGCTGCTAATTTTTTGTGCTCTCTCTCTCTTTCTCTTCACTGTAACTTTTGGCCCTTATGTACTTGTTGGGCTGTGTATGTTGTGGGCCTTGTAGTCCATAACACAGGTATACACATCTTAAACCCGCAAACAATCTTTTTCTTTTTTGAACAAGGCAAACGAACAATTATTACTCGTTAGTTCAGTTGTTAGGTGTATCGAGTAGTCATCTCCAAAGCAATTGGAAAGATAACCCCAAATAAAATCAGGAGAGGAAAGTGGCAAATGCACTGTTGCAAAAAGTTTAACCCAGCAGCCCTTTAATAAGTCTGCCAAAAACGAAATTCAAGTGGGCTTCGTTGGGCCAGTCCGTACGAGTCCTCGACCAGAAGTTTATTCCTAACTTTAACTTGCATCGTGGTTGCAGACCATTGCGGCCCATGTTCATTAACTTTTAAGGGGAGAAGAAGTCTAAAACTAATGGAGACCATATTCAGACTCCTTGGAATCAATATTGGAGGTGTTTGGTTTAGCTTTTAACGATGCATTTTGATTTCAGTTTCGAAAAACACCAAGTGTTTGGTTTAGCTTTTTTGTAGTTGTAGTTTCCCTAGCAATAATTGCCACAAATGTGGTTCTTGTTCTACAGCAGGCCATTATAAGCCAAGAGTTGAATTAACTCTGCTGTGATTTATTAGTCAATGGCTAATCCCGATGTCTTCCTAATTGGACATTATAAAAGAATAATGGCAATTATTAGGTCAGGTTCACGCCGCTGCATTGCGATGATAAAGTCAAATTATATGCAAGTTGACAAGTTATTTTGCAAAGCATTTTATGATGTACTTGGAATTTGAGCAATCTAAGTTGTGAACGCATGTTCATCTGTAAGCTCCCTTCTTTTTTTTTTTTTTCCTCTGAAAAGTACTTGTAAAGAAGAGGAAATCCTCAACATAAATTAACTTTGCAACTCCTTGGTTCCTTTGGGTCCTTCGGATATGAAGCCTTCCTGTGAGTGTCATAGGCCCTTTTGGTGCCCAAGCACGTCCCTCTTAGCTCTTAGATTGAAACAACTCTTTTGTCTTTCGACCCCAGGCCCAAGGTGGGTGCCTTGTCCATCTGCTGAGACCCACAGTTGAACACCACAAAACTTATAGAGACACAATGGTAAAAAATAAATAAATAAATTTTAAAAAAAAACTAAGAGCATGGATTTGTAGCCAAATAAAATGTCTAAAAAAATTGTTTATAATATAACAAATGTTTAATTTTAAGTAACAATATTTATATTTTATGCTATAAAAAATAAAGTAATAAAATTTTTATTGCATAAAATATAAATATTATTATTTAAAGTTGAAAGTTTGTTGCGTTACAGACACTTTCTTTACCCAAATTTTTTTTTGACCAAATTTTCTCTGGCAACTAATCTTTTTCTAAAAACTAAAAGCTATTCAGTTTGAACTGTAAATTGGTTTGAAGTTTTTGATGGGATGAAAATTGGTGGGATTACTCACTCACTCTCACAATAGGACAGACAAGACAGCGGAAGAATCTTAATTTGGTTAGTTGAGACAGCACATATATAAGGTGGGAGACAATCGTGGTCCACCCCTGCCGCATTTTAACCCTACAATAAATCTTCGGTCAAAACACATTCATACTAAGAAATTGGCTTTGATATATACTAACATGATTAATATAGATGCATCTAGTCCAAGACTCATCAAATATAGCTAAGAAAGCAGTTCACTACTTAACTCTCTCTTCAACTACAGCCCCGACTAAATAAATTTTGGATTTGGGGCTCTAGGGTCTCTGCATGATTAATGCGCCGTATAGGCATTAATCCTAGCTAGCCTCATATATAGTAGCAATCTTGATATAGTTTAGTGGCATTGATCACATAATTACAGGCGCATCAAATGGCATTTCACTTAGTTTCCGAATAACGATTTATATGGTTCATACTTAATTGGTCATATAAATAGTAAGAAATATCAAAGTAAGTTGTCAGGGTTGAAGATTTACTTACAAATGCCAATCTTCCTTATTACATCTCTTTAATTAGAACATTTCGCTCTGTGGATTTGTTTTGACTTGCCTACAATGATATAAACACAAGAATCGTGGAAGTCATAGAAAAATATTCGTTACAATGTTTATCTTTTGTTGAAAAAATTATCAATTTTGTTGTATTTAGGATGTCAATCGGAACATTAAAATTTTGCACGTGTATTAATGCTCTACTTAATTTTCTTTTTCCTGTATGATTAGACCTTTTTTTTTTATTTACCCTGCTGCCAAACAGGTTATCTGATATGTTGTTGCTAATGCATTAAGTGATGATATTTAGAAGACAAGATTGATGATATGCAAAATTATTATTCATTTTGTGCATGCATATGAAGGGATAAGTCAAAATTTAATACATAGTCTGTAGCATGGTTGGTTGAATGCTGGATCTTCAGTTAATGCTGGAGGATCCTGACCAAATATCATCTCGCAACTCATATCTTCAAAATCTGCAAAACCAGAAAAAAGAAGTTGCTTAGAGCTATAACTGACACTTCAGTTGACGAAGCAATCATTCATGGTATGCTAACTAAAGAAGCAATTGGTGGTCCTGTGCTCAACTAATGATTTGTAAGAGGGAATATGACTGACATTCAACTTGGGTCTTAAATTTGTTTGTGGGGTATGTACAAAATAATGATCAATTTCATAGCAAAAGACCGAATTTGATGTGGTGGAATAGATGGCAATATTTGTAGCTGATGGTGACGCAATATTTGTTGATTTATGGTTTGAGATAAGTCAGGCATCACGTCTACTCTGTACATGCAATATATGAGTAACAATAATCAATAATGTATAAATTCTAATCTGTAGTAGAAACAGTAATCCATCGAAAAAAGAGATAGGTGAGGGAAGAGCTGGAATTGACCAATTCCCCCATAAGAGGCACACAGCTAAGCTAAATCCTCCTAATACGCCTAAATTCTAATTAGAGATTGGACCGCGCTACTTGCAATTTTGCACCCTGAGTGGTTGTGCTTGGAGCCCTCCACTCGCAAAATGAGCATAGAATCCACACACTAGTGCAGGTAGTATTTCTCCTCAAGGTACGATCCTTTTCCTATTTCTGGTTTTAAAAAACCATAAGATCTAGGTATCCAACACATTCTGGTTTATACTTTATACTACCACTTTCTTAAACAGATTCTACCGTCGATGCATGTTTTTAATCTATTACTTAACATACAATACAATGTCTTAGCATAAACTGGGGTTTCTTTCTGTTTATTTTTTTATCAATGTAAATCTGGATTTCAGAGACTGTATTTTTGGATGAACCCACATTCTGTTTCAGTAAATCAAAGGAACTATTGCCAATTTGATGCTGGGGTTGTAATTAAACATGTCTTTTTCCCCCTCTTTTGATAAAGAAAATACTAGATAACAATATCTAAATAGTAATAAAGTGATATGAGTTATTGAATGATTGAAATTTAAAAAAATAAAAAAATAAATAAACTGTTAGATATTATTCAATAAATGACTACTTTTTACTACTTAAAATTAAATTGAATCGTGAAGCTCTTTGATAATGATACCATTCTTTGATCTATTTACTTTTGCTTTTGTTTTTAGTTTGAGCAATAAACTTGGCAATGCATATGGCAACTAACAGTTAGAGAACGGAACGAGGACACATACTAGGAACCATATTGACTGGCATCCCCAAGGAGTCCTTGATAAAGGCCTGAGTTGGCGCCTTACAAAGATTAGTGCACATTCCTACACAGTTGGTCTCCTCCAAAAACCTGCAAAATTTGTTACCAATAACTGTTGATAAATCTAAGAGCAGCAGCATAATATTTTTATGATGACGTGGTAATGATGGTGGTTATGGCCATTACAATGATCATGATGTTATAATGGGCGAGAATATAAGTTCCAGAAGCAACACATTAAAGCAGTTTTTTATTATTTTGCTTATTACAACTTGTTTGATTATCAATAAAAGTGCCAAAGGTTGGCCACATATGTATTGTCTGTGGGACCTTTCCCTTTTTCTTTTTTTTTTTTTAAATATATAAAAATATTATTAATTTTACTTAAAATAATAAATATAATATTAATTTTAAAAAATAACAATTTATTTTTCTTTAAATTTTTTATAATAAATCTAATATACTGTGAAATTTCTTAAATAGAATTTATATATTTGTTTTGATAATATTACATTAATTTATATAATTATCATATTATTAAAATAGATATATTTTTATAAATTTGTTATTAAATATGATAAATTTGATTCATATAAAATAATTGCGTACTAAATTTATTAAAAAAATATTTTAAAAAACACAAATTATTACTTTTTAAAATTAATATTAAATTTATTATTTTAAATAAAATTAATAATATTTTTATTTATCATTTCTTTTTATTTTCGGGTTTTTCATTTCAAAAGGGGAATTTAGATGCATGAGGTTAAGGGAGACGTCAACTGTTACCTGCACTTTTTGACGTGGACTACATTCTTTTCCTTGCGGCCATTGAAGTCAGATTCCCGCACCTTTATTTTTGTGTCGACAAATGTCACCCCGTTAGTAAACAAATAATCACATCATCCAGACATCACATCCCGCAAATTTTTTCTCTCTTTTTTTCAGCCTCCAGGAGAGTCCTCGCCTCTCTTGAGGCCAAAAAACTTGTGACCATTGTTTCAAACCGAACTGTTCTTGTAAAGTAGTGAGTGGGTCGATAGAAATAACCTTTCGCCCTTTAAATGCGAGGAGTCACAAATCCCATAATTTTTTTTTATTAAATTGAGAGCCTACATTTTCCTATATCGCAAATTATTTTCTGTGCAGGTGCCTGTGTCTCAGTTTCATGCACTAAAATCAAAGTTTCATGCACCGAGAAAGTCGTGCTCAAGGAAATAAGCTGCGCATAAGTTACAGTTGGCCTAAGGAAACAAGCACTCGAGCACTAAGAGGAATCCTTTTTTGTTTCTTTGTTATTTTGAAATGGGCAGTTGAAAGGAGGAAGAGCACGTAGATGCCTTTTTTAACATGTCATCAGCTCATTCAATTCAATATTAATTTAATTTGAACGAAACCTCTAGAACGAATTAATATAGTCATTATAAGCTACATGTCCTTTATTACCCCAGTAATCACCCGTAATTGTGATGGGAGGTAACGTAATTGAAAGGCAAAAATTTAGACTCCTAGTGGGCTGGTCCATTTGCTTCTGACGTTTGCATTGGTCAAATGTTGATATTCTAAGGTTATGATTTCAATTCCAGAATTGATTGCCAGGCTATTTCTATTTTATTAACTGCGCACTAATTTTTTTACCTAGACCATCCAATGTGGGTCAAGAACTTATGAGGCCAAGCAAGCAACGATATTTTTAACGTTTAAAGGACTGAAGGGTGTTAGAGTAAAATCACACGGCCAGTGTAAAACAATATGACACCTTTAATTACCTCGCAGGGTCCGATCAGCCATACAAAAAACAAGGTTGTAAAGGCAGCAAAATATTCTCTTGTAAATTTCGACTTGGGAAGCACCGTCTTTATCTGCCATAGATCACAGCATCAAATTTATAGTACTAATCCAAATAAATTTTTACGAAAATAAAACTGAAAAAACAACGCAATTGTGATAAATTTTCAAACCTATATACATTTTGATTTTCTTTCAGAAAATAAACAGTAATTATTACCCTATTGATACCTATCAGGCCAGTTTTCTAGTTATAAATTGATGACATTATATTGATTGATGCAGATATTGTACTATTATCGTCGTTGATTACAATTATTTTGATATTTCGATTCATAATTTTAATTAACAATGAGATTATAAATATAGATAATAATTCTGCAACATGATTTACGTAGCCATCAAACTATTATAATAATAATAATAATAATAATAATAATAATAATAATAAGGCTCTCTTACGTAAGCTTGACTGTTCACTGAATTTCGTAAAATAAATCATTGATTAATCAACTTAATTACCAGGTCGAGGATAAACTTTGGAATGGCTCCATGGAGGGCTTCAATCACAAGCTCACGCTGTTGAACCAAGCTAAATTTCTGCGACGCATCTCCAGCTGCCTGCACCAAGCTTTCATAACCCCTCTTGTTGTTTCTTAATCCTACATATATACAAGAATACCCTGTTGTTTTCTAAATCTTGTTTTCAAAAAAAGCAAAGGATCAACGAAGCAAAGAAAATGAAAGGAAAGGAAATGATTAATCTAAACCTGTGGCTGCCTGAACGCTCTTGGAAAGATGGTTCACAGCAAGTTGATCAAACCAACTATCAACATAGACAGACTTTGTGGCCAATCCTCCTACAAAGTTTTCTGCCAAACTTGGACTGCTTTTTTCTTGAGCCCCACTTACATTAATTTTATCTGATGGCCTCATAAGCACCGCAACAATCGAGGAGAAATTCGGCTTGTAAGCATGGTGAGATGGAAGTGGAAAAGGGTTTCTGGTTTGACAAAAGAGCTTTGCTTCCATATTTGATAAGAGAATTAGTTAAGGAGAGGGAGGACGAACAAGGCAGGGGGGGCTGTGTTATTTTTATTTGGAAATGCAAAACTATTGGTAGTACGAAGACGTGAGAGCTCATGTCACAACAAAGAGAGAATAATGAGTATTTTGAAGACTCCCTTGTTATAGATCCCCGCAATTCTGGATATTTTGGAATGTTGCACACGCTAAATATTCGCTGTTAAGATTGAAGATGCTTGGGTTGTTGTTATTCCCAAGAGTTGTTTGCATGGGAAACACCAAGTGTATTTGGATTTTAAGTAGATCCAAAACAAAGTTCGTGGGAAATAAAATAAGGTGACAAAAATTTATTTTGTTATCAGTTATTTGAATTAATTAGGAATGAAAATGAAAGAAAATTTATAAAAACATAATTTTTAGTTTTAATATTACGAAAAAGTAGGGCAAAAGAAAATTACGAAAATGGTTCTGGGACAGGATGGGAGGGAGCTAGGGGCAAAAGGAGAGAGAACGAGGGAGATATGGTGGGACTTATAGTAGGTTCCATTAACTTTTTAAATATTTTGTTTTTAAAAATATATTTATGTGTATAAGAAATAAAATTAGTTGATGTATGATAGATATAAGAAAAAAAATTTTTAAAGTCATGTGTAATAGGCTTAAAAATGATGTACAATATGTCTTATATGTATAAAAATTAAGGTTAATGTGCAACAGATTCGACGTTAATATGTAATATGCTAAAATAAAAAGAATGAGAAATTACTCCGTTGCCCCCGTCCATCAATCCTCTGTCCCAGTAACAAAATCGAGAAAATTAATATTTGAAAAATGACATTTATAACTTTCATTTTAAGTTGATGTATGTTTTATAAAGAAGAAAGGAGTATATTTGTAATTTAGTAAAACAGAAAAACTAGGGGCTGCGCTTATTTGCCCCCTATATAAGAGACATGTTTTTTTTCATTACTTTTCTTTTTCTAACTTTCTTTCACACTTTTCTCGCAAAAAAAAAAAAGAATAAGAACAAATGAGCAAGTGAGCTTTCGTTTTTTTTTTTAATTATTAATTAAGTTCTTTGGACTGTCTTTTAAATTACTCTCATTGATTTCATAAATCTCCTATGCATTAACGTCACTGCCTTCTTAATTCATTAGGGATTAATACAAAATTATTTCCTACGCTTTCAGCTTGCATCACATCACTGTACTAAAGCAACTCCCGCTGGACTCTAGTACTTAACAAACATTTATATCCGCATTTAATCCTTAACAATTCATATAATTCATATATAGAGGGCAACATTTCCATTAAACTTACCCCTAACAAAGACCATTATAATTCATATAATTCATTTGAATCGTCTATCAGTGAGCCCACCAACGCACACTAATCTGATTTGAGAGAACGAAGGAAGTAAATGATGACATGTATTAGCTATCGTTCATCGACCAAATCGTTAACATAATAATATTCTATACAATTCTTATCCATATAAAGAAACACACGCAAATCGTGTAAGTTCAATTGACTATTAGACTTATTAGGCCGGCCGGAGCAAAGAAAATAAACGATGCACAATAATATGTCTTCGAAAAAGCACGAGGCAGATCCTTCCAAAACATAGAAAAAGACGGCCCCAAAACGACATCACGTAAAACAGACTAAAGTGATAATTGGAATTGGGCTGCGATCGGCCCAAGCTGAAGAGAGCAAGATTGGAGGTTTTGAACAAATTTCTACTCGCCCACTGTGCTAGGCTTTCGTGGCATAATTGAAGTGATATGCTCAGATAGAACAACTGGTTTACTGGCTAACCACCGGCTCACTTTAGGGAAGTGATGAGGGTCCGTCGCTCTCGCTTGACGAACCACGGAACGGCAGGCACCCATGATTCAACTCTCCGGTTCAAAATGGTTAGACGGTTATCTAACTGACAAACAGCTAAGACCTAAAAGTATTATTTGTTATGATTAAGAAATTTAATCAATTTAAAACTTGCCTAACGCTATGCATTATATAAAATTATATTTATATCTAAAGCTTAATCAATTTCAGAACGTCCTTTTCATTGCTTTGAGCATGTCCATATTTCATTAACTGATCTCTAGTGACTTTTTTGTACAACTACGCTAAATTAAATCTCAATTATTCTATTCACCTTGTACAACTAAGCTACTACTCCGCATTAAAAATATTATCCAAATGAATTTCATGAAATAGTACCAATTTTCCTTCACTTGCTCTACGCAAAACTATTTTTGAAGATAACTATAATTTGAGAGACTCCAAAATAAACTTTGCCTAAGTTATGACTTTGTATTCTTATTATATCTAAATTACATTTCTTCAAAAACTTGGAATTATAATACCAACGAAAAATTACAACCCCCTATCCTCAAACCAAAACAAATAAAAATCTAGCAGCTCAACATAAGGAGAACAAGGAGAGAAAGTAAATATAAATGAAGGGAAGAAAACTAGTTCATACCAACCAGGACTAAGTAAGCAAATGAACAAGCCTAAGCCATTCCGATAGGGGGAAAAAAAAAAAAAAAACAAAAACAAACAAAAGAAACCCATGACTTCCCGACCACAATTGACCATGATCAATGATAAGCGCAAGCAAAGTTTGATGGAGTAAATTTAGAATCAGATTAAGGAGAAGCAAGGAACTTGAGACAAAAATCAAACAAACAGCAGTTCAATTCTGCACAAAGACAACTGACCTAGTGGGAAACCCTACAAGTCAACAGTATAGACAAATCATGTGTTAGACAAACCATCAACATAATAACAGCAAGCCTACATTATCCTAACCAAGATGCGGTCATACATTGAACAAATAACAATTCAGCTCAAAGAGAAGCAGCTTAGTCTGGTGGGAAAAGTCATTCCTTGGTAGTCTTGTTGATAAGAGACTTGTGAATGTGAGGGATAACACCACCACCGGCAATGGTTCCCTTGATGAGAGTGTCAAGCTCTTCATCACCTCTAATCGCCAGCTGCAGATGCCTTGGTGTGATTCTCTTCACTTTCAAATCCTTGCTTGCATTGCCAGCAAGCTCAAGGACCTCTGCAGTAAGATACTCAAGGATTGAGGCCAAGTAGACGGCAGCAGTGGCACCAACACGCCCATTTGCATTGATCCTTTGCTTGAGGTGGCGATGAATCCGACCCACTGGAAACTGGATTTACTCATGCAAAACAAAAAATTTTCAGAAGACTAACATAATGTACCACCGGCAAAACAAGAATTCAAAGTTTTGGATACCCAAAATTACATGAGGCAAACAACCATGCTTCTGCTGTAGCCCACAGACAAAGGCATGAACTGCAAGCCCCGCTACCTAAGAGAAGCATTCCAATATTCCTTGATTTTTTACCGCATGAACTGACCCTAATGACTGTTGGCCAAGAGCGGCACACAAATCAAACGCTAATAAGTACACTTCAGTTCAGAATCCACATCACAATCGAGCCGGTCTAGATTACAAACAACTAAACCTAATCATTCTCTTGTAGTTTAGAAACGGGTTTTCAGTTGTAAGAAGGGCTAATGGTAATCTGTGTATATTTCCATACATCCCGGAATTCATTACAAACTTAACGCAATACTATTCCTGCTTTCTATCAACATAGGTGCCACTAAACCAAGAAATAGAACAATATATTTCAATTTTAATTAACGATTCATGTATGTTCAAGGAGATAAAAGTAAAAGAAATATACAAGAATAAAAAGAAATTCCACTTGTTCAAAGCAACAGCATAATGAATATAAGAATGTTCATGAATTAGAATGATAACCAAAATGTACGATATTAACCCTTTTTAGTGCCTCAAAAATACTTCGGCATCATCCTCGTGAGCCAGCCTAAAAGTGTACTAACTCACGAATGCCCATTGGACTGAGTAGTAAGGAGCTCGAGTTCTGTTAAATAAGATCTCGAGTTCAAACCTTATAAATAAAACAGCCGAATGCATAGAGAATTTTGTCCCCTTAAGGATCACCCAACTCGACCGAATTAGTCAGAACCCTTGTGCCTTTCGAATACCGAAAGTGTCAAACTAAAAAAACTTGTACTAACTCATAACAGACAACAATGATGGTACAAGAACAAATGCAACCAAGGGAACAATGAGATTACCTGAATGCCGGCACGAGACGAGCGCGAAACCGCCCGCTTCTTGTCCTTGTCTTTATCCTTGTTCGCTGCAGTTGTCTTTCCTGCCACAAGGCCCTTCCCTCCCTTTCCGGCCATCGTTTACCTTTCGAAAACTCAAACTCGTCAAAAAAAACCCAGAAATAAAAAGACCCACAGATTTCGCTGAAAAGAAAACAAACCACAATTCAAAACAAAAAACACGCTTCACAAGAAAAACCATAACGGGAAAATAACTTTGGGCGGCGCTCAAGTAAAGACAGGTTATGGGTATTTTTGCATGCTAAAATACCTAATAAAAACCCAGATCCCCCGAAACTGTTAGCTGATCTAGCCCAATAAAAATTTTTTTATTTAACAAAAGAAAAAATAAAAAATAATAAAAAAGAACGGCTCAATGTGAGGGGAGAGAGAGAGAGAGAGACCTGAGAGACGTTTGGAAGGTGACGAAGCGAAAGGAGAGAGTAGCAGTGGAGAGTTGGAGGGAGGTGGGGACTGGGAAGTTCGAAGTTCTATTTGATTTTGAAATCTGAGTGGCAAATTTTTGAAAGAGAGCGGTTTCTTTCGGTGGGAAACCCTCAAATTTTGGGATTTGGAAATTTTCCCACTTCGTCCAATTTTATTTTACCCAATTTCCCGTTTGGATCTTTACATGGTTATCTTTTCTCGTGCCTTCTTCTGCCTTGTGAATCACGGCGAATCATCTACTGACACGTCACGCTATTCACCCAGAAAAAGGCTCGTTGACCAAGTCACTCCGTGCACTCACGGAACCGCACTGCGCTGCACTCTCTGCTTCCTTGCTACCATAAAATTTTGGTAAAAATTACATTTTTATTTATTATTTTTATATATTTTACAAATTTTATTCATAATATTTTTTATTTTAAATTTTATCTTGAATGTTTTTTTTGTCAATCTTTTTTATCATTTTTTATTAGTTAACAGTTAAGTGTAATATATGATAATTCAATTAGTAATATATCATATTACTTATAACTCACGTCAGTAATATATTATTACCTTACAGTCGATAATCTGTTTCTTATAACTTTTTTTTAATCTCTTTCTTCTAATTTTATAAAAGTATTAAATGTATCGCTGATTGGACTGTTCCAGATTACATTTAACGGTTAATTAACCGAAAAAGATAAAAAAAAATTTGACGAAAAAAATGTTAAATGTAGAATTTAAAATAAAAAAAATATTGTAAATAAAATTCTTAAAATGATAAATGAAATTATAATTTTTGCCTAAAATTTTTCACATCGTGAGGGCCTTTGGTCATATGTTTTGTTCGGCTGCTTTAGGCTGTGATTAGTTTCAGCGTTGGAAAAAAATTAAAAAAAAATTTAGATTTTCTCTTATTTAGGAAGAAGCATAACAAAGAAGTTAAAACAAAAGTTAGTATTGTCAAATTAATTAAAAATTAAACAAATAAAAAATAGAAGAATAATAATCATAATAACTCTAATATATTCTATTAATTATAAGAGTATTTTTATAATTTAACTTAATTCTTCAATTATTTATAAGAGTATTTTTATAATTTTTTATAAATTTTTTTAATTATTTTCTTATATAATCTAAATATAAAATTTTACTTTCTCATCATTTTCTCATAATTTTTTCTCACAATTTTTTTCTTCTAATTTTTTTTCTTATTAAAATTTCACAATCCAAACACAACATTAAGGTCATGTTTGGCATTTTTTCAAGAGAAAGGAAAAAGAAAAGAAATTTTCAAAATTTTTTACTTATTTTCTTTTTTATTTTTTTTTATCAATCCAAACGATTATCTTTTAATTTTTTTCTCATAAATTACTATTTATTTTTTTCTCATATTTTTTTAATCATCACTTTTTATTAATTATAATATATTCATTATTGTATTATTTTTTATTTATTTTTTTTTATTTAATTTTTCACTATCTAATTAAACTTAGTGAACTTGACTGTAATGCTGATATTAAAATGAGAATTAAGTTCAATAATTACTTGTCAGGAGCATAGTTATTAAAATCGCGATCCTGATCGTAGGATCGCACGATCCTACGATCCTGTATCCTTCCAACGATCCAAATCGTATAAAAAATCGTTTTTTTGGTAGGATCGGGTAGGATCGGGATCCGGATCGTAGGATCGTATAGAATCGTGTAGGATCGCTAGTAGAATCGAGGTAAGATCGTAAATATATAATTTTTTTAATTTTTGAAAAATAGTTTTAGGAATTAATTAATTAGTAAATATATCATTTATAATCATTTGTTTTGATAAAAATTATCAAATTAGTCATAATTTTGTTATTTCAACCATACTTAATAGTTAGAAAATATAATTAAAAAAATTATATCGAAAAAATTTAATAATAAAATATTTAGAAGAGTATTTATTAACAACTATAAAAATGTAAATATAAAATATCATTTAATTATAATACAATGAAATATAATATTAAAAATAACTTAATTTAATTGAAAGTTTAAAAACTCATTATACTCACTTTTGATTTGTTACTAATCAAAATTTAGGGAAACAAATTATATTTTCATTCTTATAATTCTTAAATTAATACTATGACAGACATAAATTTCGAGCATGTAATAATTAGACTCAAAAATACAAAAATAATGTATTTATTAAAATTATTTTAATAAAATTTTCTTATGCTCATATTAACATTCTTTTTTAAAATGGAGATGAAGGAGAAATAGAATGTATTTTAAGAAATTTTAGAGAAACATGTAAGTCATCAAAGTTGTCTAAATTTTAAAACTTTTCATTATTCACTTAACTTTTAATTTGTTTGTATGATATAGGTCCCGATGAATTTGGGTCAACTAATGTGGAAATTCATAATATCAATGATGAAGACAATGATGACACATTCGAGAATGATCCAATTTTTTATGATTTTGGGTATAATTACAATTTAGAAAATCTTGAAAAAGTACCACAAATCTATAAAGATTATGATGACCATGTACATCAAAGAAATAATAATCAAAATTAGGTTATTAACTAAATGATGTATATTTTGTGTATTGTTGGATATTAAAAATATTATTTTTAATTTTATTTTTTAAATTTCGGTAGAATCTTACGACTCTACGATTCGATTCTACGATTCGATCCTAATATATCCAAAACGATTCTAAGTAGAATCTCAATCCTAACAACCATGATCAGGAGATGCCTAACGGACACTCCAATAATTGCTTGTCAGGAGATGCCCAACGGACACTCCACATAGATGCGGAGTCCACAACGCCTCGCAAGAAAATTATGAAGAGAGGATGAAAAGAGACACAGCTTAACCCAGTGGCACGAAACTTTATTGCTTTGGTTGGGAAATTATGGAAAAAAAAAAAAAGGAAAGTATTTTTTATTTAATTTTTATCAATCTAAATAATTAATTTTTATTTTTTCTCATAATTTATTATTTATTTTATTTCTTATAATTTTTTAATTATTATTTTTTATCAATCATAACATTATCATTACTATACTATTTTCTATTTCTTTTCTTTTCTTACCATTTTTTATCAAAATGGACAGTGATAAGAAGTTCGAGTCTATGCCCTCACCCTCACTCGCTCGTCCTCTTCAAGCTTTAGACCCTCTGGCAAGGAAGACAAAAAAAGAAAAAAAAAATTATGAAAAGAAAAAAAAACAAAAAACAATCAGTAAAAGTGTGTGTGTGTGTGTGTCTTTTTTTTTTTTAATTTTTGGTCTTGTATATTTGTTTAGCAGTAAAAAGTAAATGTATTCAGCAGGCACTAGACTGGTATAGTTAGGCCCATCGCAAAGAAGGTTGATGGTAACTGAAGCCCAGTTTTACATACACAGGACCCATCAGTCCGTTATTCTTGGAGCCCATATAAATGTTTCGAAAAATTTAAATGGGGATGAAAAAAAGGTACAATACAACAGTACAAGCCATATTATTGCATACATATCAATTAAAAATTTCCGATAATCCGATCAACAAAGACCCGTTCTTTTATAATAAAAAAATTGTCGAGGTAATACAATTACTCCTTTTATTACGTACATTGGAATTGTTCAAAAATCAACATTCTTGTTTAAGACTGTTCTTAGCGTTGAAGTAGAGATCTCATTAAAGGCCGAAAAAGGTACGGTTGTTGAAATTTTTGAACCTTGATTTGTGCGAAAAGATTGACGGACTGCGAGATTCACCACGCCGTAACAGCGATAACATGAGCACCACACCTTTAGTATCGAAAATTGTTTTTAGGAAAAAGCATGTGTTTGAGCGTAGATGATTAAATTAAAAAAATTTTGATAAATTGTAAAATTTAGGTAAATAAAATTATGTTATTATTTAAATATAATCATTGAGGCTTACTATTTTTTTGCCGAGCTTAGCGTCCAAAGAGGGGACAATTTTTAGCCAAAAACGCTACCAAAAAAATAAGGTCGGATGCATTAATTGACAAATAAGGAATAATTACATATAATAAATTATTTTTTATAATCAAATAATTATTATTAATAAAAAATAAATTTATTTTATTATAAATATTAATTATTTAATTATAAAAATTAATTAATTACAACATAATCAATTATTTTATTTTCTGTAATTTTTCCGTCTCTATATATTTTGTCAATCAACTTAAAAAAACCTCTCAGGTTCAAAACAGTACTACGATGGCCCCACAACTTTTATAGTATTGTTTTTTTTTTTACCTTGGCATTGATTTTTGGCATCCGTTCCCAACGATGGGCCTCTGATTCTCAATTTCTCATCATTCGATAACGACTCTCTACATTGCGCCTTTTTTGCAGGGTATTTTGGTCAAATGATACCCCCAACCACCCCCTTCACTATCAGCGGGCATCTAGTTTCCTTAGCCTAAAAGATAGGCCGAATGAATGAATGGCCATTCCATGCGGAAAAATCTATTTGGGAAAAACTACAATTCTGAAAAATAAATATCTGAATTATTATCTAAATATAATCAGTCAGATTTAATATATAATTAATTAAATTATAAGTATAATTAATTATAAAAAAATTTCTTATATTTGATTGTACTTACAATTTAATTAGTTACACATTAAGTTCGATCGATTACATTCAAGTAATAATTCAAACATATTTCCTTCTAAAAATGTAACAGCATCCAATTTATTTACAGTGTCTCTACCATCTATTCGCAATATAAGCAAGGGTATTATCGTCAATCCAAATCGATACCGTTCTGTAACTTTCCGTGACAGGCGTTTGAAGTTTCGAAAAGGCGTTTTACCATCGGAGAAAAAGAAGTAAACTGAACAGTTAAACTGTAAGGGTATTTTGGAAAACTCGCTCTCGTCATCATCACGCCGTAACGTGGCATCCTCCAACAAACACAATATCATCAGATGGCCTCATCAGCCGACACGTACACCCCCTGCCCCTGATTGCAGCCTTTGCCACATCAATTGGACAAGTGGCAGCACGGCTTCTGTCAGCACCTCTCGCTCTTAAAATCGCCAGCGGCCACTCGTGTCGCCTGCACTTCTTCTTCATCGTCCACGCTATTAGTATTGTCCCTCTCACCGTTTCTCTCATTCTCTTTCTGTGGTGCTTTGATACCGTCGCCGGCGGTTATATCGTCGGAAATGAAGAACTAATTCGCCGGTAAAAATGCTTCTCCGGCGGTTTGATTTCCTCTCGGATTTCGAAACCAAAAGCAAAAGCGTGACGTTATCGTGTTGTTGCGTAATCCATGGTTTGTAGCCGTATTTAGAAACCTCTTAAGCAAAAGTGACACATTGCTTGGAAGAGTTTAGAAGTTATTCCATGCTTGGTCTGGCAAATCAGAGGCAATTAAGCAAAATAGTACATAATAAATAAATAATGTTGCATAAACATACCTGTCTGAGCTTCTTAAGGATCTCGAATTTTGGTAAACGCTTCTTTTTATTTGTAGATTTTTGCGTGGATTTTGAATTACTGATGCTGCTTCACGGGTTGTTCTTCTGATCGATGCGTGAAAGTCTCGTGTTTGAACCGACTTTACGCAATCGAATCTCTTTTGTTCTTAGCTTTTTAACTGAAGGCGCGGAGATGGAGGAAGATTTTAGGTTTTTGGAGGTTTTCGTAAGTTTAGTAGATAGTAATCGGGATTCGCTTTTTGTGTAATGGAGGATAGAGTTTGGTAATTATCGTTAAGTTAGGTGGTGCAGTGAGAAATTTCTCGTGTTCTTGAACACGCCGATGGTGCCATTTACAATGAAGGTTCAACCGATCGAGTCTCACGCGCTCGAAGAACAGATTCGGTTCGAGCCGGTGAAACCGATGGCGAAATCGCGTCTGAAGCGGCTCTTTGAGCGTCAGTTCCTGCGAAATTCCACGGCTGAGAAGGTCGGCGTCTTTGAGGAGCATCATTTCCGCAAGGACATGGCTATCGGCTCCTCCGCCGAGTTCGAGCCGAGCTCGGATTGCCTCTCGTTGATGGTTCAGGACTTCATGGAGGAGAGCCACGAGAAGCAATCGGCGGCCTCAGCCGCCGCCGTGGCAATGAGGTGCAGTCGCAACCGCTGCAACTGCTTCAAGGGAAATTGTAGTGACAGCTCTGAGGGTGAATCCAGCATCTTTGGCGGTTTCGGCGGCTGTCGTTCGTACTCTGGCGACGAATGTGAAATTCTAAAGGTAAAGAATAACAGATTCAATCCTATTGATTTTCGGCTTTCTGTTTGGTGTTTCAAGAATATTCTTTCCTCTCTGAACAGAGTTTGGTACCTTGCGTGAGTGTATCCGAGAGGAACTTGCTAGCGGACACTGCAAGAATCGTTGATAAGAACAAGATTTGTAAGCGTAAAGACGATTGTTGCAGGAAGGTTGTTACTGATGGGCTGCTGGCACTTGGATACGACGCTTCAGTCTGCAAATCTCGCTGGGATAAATCTCCCTCCTGTCTCGCTGGTACTTTACAAAAATATCTTTCTTTTCTGTTTGGTTGGTTACTGAAAACCAGATTGTAGAAGAACGAATAATTTCAATATTAACGCCAAACATGTCCTGAGTAATAATAGATTGATTGTTTCTAATTTCTATGTTCAGGGGAATATGAATACATAGACGTGATCGTTGCCGGTGAAAGATTGTTAATCGACATCGATTTCAGATCGGAATTTGAAATTGCCCGATCGACCAAGACATACAAATCTCTGCTTCAAATCCTACCCTACATCTTCGTGGGAAAAGCTGATCGTCTCCAGAAGATCATCACTGTTGTATCTGATGCCGCGAAGCAGAGCCTGAAGAAGAAGGGTATGCACATCCCACCATGGAGAAAAGCCGAATACGTCAAAGCTAAATGGATTTCTCCTTACACCCGAACCACCACACCCACGCGTACTCCACAGGAAATTGATCCCAAATCAGAAAAGGTCCAGCCTTTGGTTCTTACAGGGACCGGTGATGGTGGGCTGATGCGTGAAGAGAAGTTTGTGAACGAGGAGACTGACCCGGACGATTCTGTGTTTGCTTTGTCATCTGAAAGTTCTCCGGAAGATGGCGAGAAGGCCCTGACAAGCATCAAAGAATGGAAGCCGCCCGAAATTAAGCCCAAGACTTCACAGATTGGCATCAAGATTGTCACCGGTTTGGCCTCAGTTATAGAAGATAAGCCATGAACTTATTATTAACTTTCTTTTACCCCCTCATTTTCTTTTTGGCCTTCTCATTTTGGAAATCAGAGTATATGATGGCATATGATACAACCCATCAAAACCCCCTTCTGGTTTTTGCGCAAGGGTCTGATTTCTTGATATTAATAAAATAATAAAATATATTCACCTTAGAGTAATATACAAATTACAAAAATTTTGTTCCTGATCTTCTCTTTTTGTTTAGATCTAAGCTTATGCTATTTCCTTTTGTATAATTGTATCTTTTGTATCCGAACAATAGTCCAATGTTCTATTACAAGGGACCACCCGTTGCTTCCTTGTGTTATCTCATCATCCTATTATCCAGTAAGTTTCTTGTTAATCAATGAAAGATGGGGGGAAAGAGCGATTGCTCGTAAAGTATGTATGTCTATGGTATTATTTTTATTTATTTATTTTTTTCGCTACAAATGTCTAACGTATTATGAAGTTGTGTATAATGACTGATTATCGTTACTAATTATTTTTACTTATTATTTGTTGATGAATAAAGTGAAATCATTAAATTAATTTAACACTAATGGTTATTAATTAAATAATAATAATAGTTATTAATGGAATAATAAAATGATTATTTTATTTATATATATAATTCTTTTTCACTTTTAGTTAACTTAATTTAGTCCAATAAAAATGTTTGTTATGTTATTATAAATAAAAATTTATTAAATATGTAGTTTGATGAATAATTATAAATAATTATTGTTTTTATAAATATTGTTTTTACCATATAAAGTTTAGTGTTTGAAAAAAAAATATATTATTGCTTTTTACATATTAACAAACAAAACAAATAAAAAAAATGCCAAGATGGGATCGCTATATCTATTAGTGAAATATTATTATTTTATTATTTGTTTCCTGTTTGCATGAGAAAATTTGAAAAAAAAAAAATTAATATGTACCGTCGCATCTCTGCATTCCTACCGTAGGCAAAGCCAAATTTATAATTGTATTGTTTATCAATCAGTAATTTTTTTTGGAGATTTTATCAACAACAGCATTAGCAAATGGACTCTTCTAAAAACTAAATCTCATGCTCCCGTCGATCCTGTATTTCGAATGATGATCGGTGTGAAAAATGATGACCATTTTCCATTTCTAATCGCTGACGTGATCAAGGGAGCTTATGAACAATAGCTCCTCGCAGCGCGTTCTGTTTTGGTTTTGGAGTTTGGCTTCTCCAAGCTCCATGCTTACATTAGTTCGGTTATCTTTAAACTTCCCTGATCCATGTGTCTGTTGGCAATTTTAAATTCTTTTGCCGATGCCTGAGAAGAACGGATTTGGGTGACACAGTGCACAGAGGAAACAAAAAATAACAGAATTGGGGTATAGTCTCGAGAGCGTACAGAAAATTGGTGATCTCTACTCATATTGTCTGGACTCATCTGCGGGAACATTCATTCATCTATATGAAAGCTAGTAAATACCACGATTTATGATCACACTGGAAAAGTAGAGGAAAATTTTCAACTTCCAAGTGTATTTTTTTCTCAAATAACTTCCGAGTGCTTGAAAGTTGGAATAATCCAAAGCAACTTTTTTCTTTTTTCTTTTTTTTTGATGAAATTGAAAAAAACTACATAGTTGCATTGTTTTTTTTTTTTTTTGACATAAAACAATCAGACTGTATTAATACGATAAATCTCAGCTTAGCAGTCAAATAAGTACATTAAGAGGTTACTAACCCAGTCTTATAGAAGAAACTTTTCCTCATACTGTTTAGTAATCCAATCAATAAGATAATTAGTACTCGTATAAATATAATTAATATAACAAAAATTTATATTAGACAAAAAAAATTGATGTTTTTTAAAATTAAAATAATCTCTCAAGGTTAAATTTTCTTATCGTTCTGCAGTGCTGTGCAAATGACTTTAGAATCAGTTTCAATTACACTAAAATAAGGGGATAAGTATTTTTTGGGTCCTAAATCTTTAGGTTTTTTTACGTTTAAGTCCTAAACCTTTTTAACATTTCATTTGAGTTTTAAATCTTTTAATTTTTTATTATATCAGTCCTTTAAGTTACGAAAAGTAGTCAATCTATTAATAAGTGAGTTTAATTTAATAAAAATTATTTAAAAAGGTTTAAATACATGAGTTAAATATTTTTTTCATAATAAAATATGCATATTAAATATTTTTTTAATCAACAAATATACGAATTAAATAGACAACATGTATATTTTTTTATAGAAAAGACATTCAATTCATATATTTAATCTTTTTAAAATAATTTTTTGTAAAGTTAATTATTTTTTAATAGATTGATCACTTTTGTTAAACAGAGGGACTGATTTGGTAGAAAATTAAAAGGTTTAGCACTCAAATGAAATATCAAAAAGATTTAGAATTTAAACGTAAAAAAATTTAAAGATTTAGGACTTAAAAAATACTTTTCTCCTAAAATAAGCACCCCATTTAACTGGAAGTTAGAGCCCATTAAAACTGTAAAAACTTCAACTTGAATAGCCGTATTTATCTTGTTTGCCTTGATAAAGCCATCCGACAAAAACCCTCTTTCATTGTTATTTGTTATTTGTTGATGTTTGGGTGGTTTTATTCTATTAAAAAAGTCAATTTATGTATTGAAAAAATATGGGTGGACAGGGAGAGTCACGTCCACCAATATTTGGCCCCCCTGTTGAGACGGGGGGCCCAATTGTAGCCCCCTATCTAGGGGGCGCGGCTTCCCCCTAACGGGGGTCCTCCCGTATTATCTTTTTATAGAAGTCTGGTCCGGTGATGTAAGGAAATCGAGGGGAAAAAACAAGAGTGAGGCTCAAGTGAATTTTCTAATCCCGTGCCAGAAATGCCGCACATTGCTTTTACTTTGTTCTTCTTTGGAACACGCTTTTACTTTGTTCTTGCCTTCACATAGCAAACTTTGTCGTTTCTGCGCTTTGTACTAAACAATGTCTGAGAAATTGGACCAAAAATGCGCGTTTCCATTTATTTATTTTAAAAAAACCGCAGTTATCTTTTGGACTTGTTTAATTGCGAAACAATCATTGCGTTCATGTAAAGCGGGGTAAAAATATAGTTTTTATTTGCAAAAAGTTCGAAAACTTCACATCAAAAATTTTTAAAAATTTAAAAATAATATCGTTTTAATTTAAAAATATAAAAAATAAATAACTGTGTTATTATTATGATATTATTTAAAGAAAGTTAGTACAACTATATTTACTGAAGCTGGCGGATGTCTCTTGAGAAACTGTCCATTTTTTTTTTTTTTTGTCATTGAGAACTACCTTGCAAACTCAAGTGGACCCAACAAAGACGTTCCCAGTGCCCGCTTGTAGCTTCTTGGACTTGGGATATTTTGAATTTTGATAAACATTATCCTGTCTTTATAATAGGAGGAAACTCTGTCAAGAATCCAAATTACTTGAAAACAAACCACCATTGCTTTGATAATTGCCGTACAACTTCTACGAGAGCAACGCAGCACCTACTCTTTTAACCATTTCCTTCTCCCTCTTTTTGGCTTCTGTTCATGGAACAACGTACCTGGAGACTTCACATGGAGTCGTGGACAACGATAATTAATTGCGCCAGTACGACAGTTCCATCAGTTCTTTTCCGGTCTTTGAAACCTTCCCCACTAAACAACCACTGTTTAACGTAAGCATCGCTTATCCGAAAGTGGTCCACATTGAATTCGTGGTTTCTATAAATTCTACAAGTCTCCCAGAATAATAAGCTATGGTCTCCCAGAATAATAAGCTATAGGTGCTTTACCGCCCATCGCTAGTCTACACTTAAAAAACCTGCTTAGTTAACGTTTAGCAAAAGCTTTCAAGGCTTCTCATTTTTCTTTTTTTTTTCTTACAAGAAAAAATATGTATTGTAAAGATATTAATTATCATACTTATAAGTTAAGATATCGTTGGCATCATCATTCAGTCTCTCTTCTAAAAAAGACCTACCACGTAAATATTGATGAAATTAAGTAAGACTCTATTACAGATGACCAATTATAGAATCTAAAACTCATCATCGCATGTCAATCTTTTCTTAGTCAAAGGAACACCGAACTTATTTGTTGGGGGAAAATACATATGCAAAGATTTAAATTTATGTTGTGTGCATAAAAACACATTAATTACTACCAAATTCCTACCTCAGCTGGTATTTTTTCCTGTTTTGTTATTTTTTTTTTCTGTTTTTCCTGCTTTGTTTTCTTTTTTTTTTTTTACTGATGCTTTGTTTAATCTTGGACCGCAAGATATTCTAACTTTCATAAAATGTGAATGCGTCACATGTTGCATATATCAATTTATAAAACAAGTCAAAGAAAGCAAAACCATGAGCACAGGTTTACATCGAACACATGCGCCAAAACGCAAGACAGTGAACCTTTACAAAAGTAGTCCGCTTTGTTACTAGTGGGCTGTTGGGCTTGTGGCTGGTTGCAGTTCTGTTCTGTGTAAAAAAAGCTTTTTGGCGTAAACCAAAAAAAAAAAAAAAAAAAAAAAGCTTTTTGGCTCCTGGTAAAACCCAAAAAACAAAAAAACTGTTTTTTTCGTAAGTCGATAATTTTGTGTTGATATAAAAAAAAAAAAATTTGTCTCATGTCATTTGGGCGAGTTAGTTAAACTCTTAAACCTGAATTACTAATAAGATTTTTTATAATTAGTTTCATTAAAAAAACTAGAATTTGAATATTTAATAATTAGAACGACTCTATAGAATATGAAATATAAACTCATGGCATTAACATATGCACTGCAATAATTTAAAAAATAGAGCGAAGACAGGAAAACAATTAGAACCTAAAGTAAATATTTTCAATCATAACGAACATGTCGTGTAATTTTAATTGAAAAGGGTTAGAATATAGTTAATAAAATTACGATGGAAGAGAATAAACTAAAAAGACGTTCCTTCCCACGAGTCGTGGCTTTCAAAGCTCCGTCCTTTTCCGTTTTAGTTTTTACTTTGCGCTCCAAAACAAGAAAGAAATTAATAGCTTGCGGCCTTTTATGGAGGAACGTGAGAGTTACGTTTCTTGTCTAGTGATCCAAACACGACCCTTCGGGCTATAATTACAAAAAAAAAAAAAAAAAAATCCCTCAATGTTACTTAAAATATATGTTTCAGGTTTATTCTATTACGTATGAACATTAAAAAAAATAGTAACAAAAAAATAAAAAAATAATATTAAGATAATTTAGTGGCCACCAAATTTCATTTACAGTAAAATTTAAAATTTGAACCTTAGCTAAAATTTTGCTCTAATTAAAAAAAAATTTTTAAGTATATTTTTTTTATAACAATTTTAAAACATTCGTTAACTCCTCCAGAAAACTGTTGAATGGCTCAAAATCAATTTATTGCTTAGATTACTTTTCCTTTTCTTTTTGTCACTTTCTTTTCCTTTTTTTTAAAACGGTTAAACGCATATAAGAGAGGAGAGTGATCAGTGAGAACTAATGTAAGTGATAGGGGCTCGTCATCGTTAAATACTCACTGAAAAATTTTTGCCGTATTTCGGGATTCTACCTGGCTCATTCCAGATTAATCAGTTCATTGGATTGGGTACTAAATGATTTTAGACCAAAAAAAAGAGAAGAGTGAAAAAATATGATAAGAGTTAAACTCTTAATTACATTCTTAAATAATAAGATCAATAATCACTTAAATTAATATTTAGAATCAGCGCCTTTTCTCCAATTTTTTTTTCCGGTTCGTTCCTTTTCTTCATATTCTGATTCTCATCGGATCATCGTCAATGGTTGATGGGCCAGTAGGCGTAGAGTGCAAGCTAGCACAAATCATGTTTGCCTGGCCCAAATTCAATGGCTTTAAAACGGATTCAACTGCTGGGTGTACAAAGAATCCCATACGATACGGAGGAATTGGCCCTCGAATTGAAAGTTAATTTCTTTGATAAACAACCACTCACCTAATTCTTAAAGAACAGCGCCAATTTTCTAACCTTTATCAGTTTAAGTGATGCCTCCCCAGTATTCTAAACTTTGAAGTCTCATTCGATGTTTTAATTGAAGATGCTTTTTTTGCGTGGTCATCATCCTATGTGGGGGTGTAAATGCTATGCACTTTTTTGGGGACAAATCTGTTAGTTGTTTTTTTTAATTAGTTCTAACTAAAGTTCGAGTTTGGAATTATCCTAATTAAACTATTACTTATTGGTTGGACAAATTTGTTACTCATAGTTTACCAAAGAAATTAAAGAAGTAATATACAGTACAAAAAAATTTTTTTATGATTTTTTACGAATTGATTTTTTTGGTTGAACTGGTAAGAAATTTTTTCTATTTTTATTTTTATTTTTTAAATTAAATTCTCACTAAATTTAGTATTACTTGAAAATTTAAGAAATTTCCTAAAATTTTATGAAGAAATTTTTTTAATATTTAGCTTTTGTTAAAAAACTATGGAAATTTCTTAGAAGTTGGCGTGGAAACTCAAGAAATTTCAAAAACTAGAACGTCTAGTCGTCGGATTAAGAACAGTTCAAAGAAGACTCGGCTAGAAACTAATAAAAGATTCCCCGTTTGTCAAAATCTACACACAGAAGAAGCCATCTTGCTTTTATGATATTTTAGAGCAGTTGCTGAGTCGGTTGACGCTTAAATTAAGGACAAGTCAGAGAGGCAATGGTTAGGAAGCCTCCTTCCCAACTCCCAAGTAACTGAAAATTTTAATTTTAAAGGGCCAATTAAAAACGAGTGAGTTGTAGAAAAATTTATTGACGTAGAGATGATATGTTTATTTTTTGATATATATATTTTATTTTTATTATATAATAATTTTAATATTATTATATATTATAAATTAATAAATTAAAGAATTACAAAAATTTATAATTATATTTGATGTATACAATAACTAACGCATTAATACCGTATCAAACATGTCTAACAATTATTTTTTAAAACGAATCCCATTAAATGAGTCCACTGTTAACAGTTATAGTATAATTAATTATTTTATATAACTAAATAATTATTATTTATAATAAAAATTTTTAAAAATATCTTTATTTTATAAATATTAATTATTTAAACGTAAAAATCAGTCAGTCAACCCTATTATATCGTGACAGTTCGCTGTCAATAATTTTCCATATGCGTTTATATTTTTCGATTAAAAACTTTTTGAAGATTGACTTCAATCTGGGCGGGTCATTCTTTAAAGTGAAAGTGCAATATAATATAATGAAAGAACAAATGCTTGCTTAAGGTGATTTAGTTAAGGATAATTCATCTTCAAACTCTTATTCCTGAATGAATCTTGTTCCCTTGCCTGTGTGGCTGTGTCTCCACCACCTCAAGAATGGCACCAACATCCGTAATCAATTTCATTGAAACAGCGCTTACTTGCACCAGTTCATTTGCACTGTCCTACCCAGACCCCAAACAGAAGTTGCTCATCAGAAAACACCTTCGCTCTCTAATCCAAGAACACCCAACTTTCTCCATCTCGACTGGCAAATTCGTTCACAACGACGGCACGACCGTAAACCTTCTATACGCTACTGGCCAGGTCCATATCTCCAATTACACACCCCCAATAGCTCTAACCATTTGGCTCCACGATAATTACCCTTACATGGCTCCTATAGTCTTTGCCGCCTCAAATTCAGCCTTCCCAATTCGTCAAGACCACCCTTTTGTTGACGCTTCTTCAGGGGCCGTAACTTGCTCTTATCGTGAACTTTGGCTTTTCCCCAAAGGAAAACTGACCGAGCTGGTTGGCAGACTGGTCAAGCTTTTATCTTTTGACAACCCTTTTATTTACTCGCCTGCTCCTGCAAGTTTCACTCGTCCATCGCTCGTCACCAAGATGGACGCTCTTGATTGGCTTTGGGGCATGCTTCACTATGACCTGATGGCTTTGAATGCGAAACATGCAGAAGAAGTTGATGGGCTTCATAAATTGCAAGCAGAATTGGTGGATCGAGATGATGTCATCACAAGCATTATTGGGGGCCTTGAACGTGAAAGAAGGAACTTGAAAGATAGGGCCTTGGAGGTGATGAACCAGTCTGATTTGCTAATAAACTGGTTGAGGGTACATGAAGGAACTTCTTCAGTGTTCATGAGTTCACTTGCAGTCACAGAGGAGGAAAGAGATGATGCGTTTGAAGCTGCTGATGAAGACTCGAAATTGGTGATTGATTGTCTGGCTGCAGACGGGGCCATAGATGATCTGATTGATGCATTGGATTTGGCGCTTGAACAACAGGTGCTGAATATTGGCGAATACGTCAGGCAAGTCAGAGCCTTGGCTAGAGAGCAGTTTCACAGCAGGCGCAAGCTTGTAAAAGAGCCCCGTTACAGGGACAGGCAGGCCCACAGGCGCCTGCGGCGGAAAACTTAAGTGTACGTACGGGACGTACGTACATACGGTCTTGAGAGGGTCGCAGTGAAATTCCAAGTTACTGGGTTGTGAATAAAATATTATATAACCTCCTACAGTCACGCAAGGCGCCGTCTGCGACGGTGCTCTTCCTTGTAAAACTAAGAGGTCCTGACGTGCTCCAATGGCAGTGTTTGGTATGGTGTTGTGTAAAATAGGATAAGATATGTTAGGTTTATTCGATAAGTCTCATGTTAAACTGTTTAGATGAGTAAGTATGAGATTTTTAACCATTTTATGAATTAAACTAATGCATAAAAATGGATAACAATCTCATGCTTTTTTTTTTATTTCATAAAAATAAAATAACAATCTCAAAAAAAAAAAAGGATTGTTATCCATTTTTATGAATTAGTGTTAGTATCTTATATATTTTTGTGAGTTAAACTATATAGACTAAGACTATATAGACTAAGTTTATTTCTCCAAATATCTTGTATGAAAAATTATAATATTATAATTAAAAACTTTTTTTTCATTTATACTCATGTGACTGCTTTAACTATATAGACTAAGTTTATTTTCCTTAATTTTAACGTTTAATTCTAGTTATTTGTTATAAAAATAGTTATAACAAAAAATAAAAATAAAGTTAATTAAGTCATTTTAATACATCATACGGTCTATTTATTTTATGTTGTTAAATACTATCAAAGTATAGAATAAGATAGTGATATGATCTATAAAATTATAGAATAAGATAGTGACATGATCTATCATTTACTATTTAGTTATAACGTTTAATTCTAGTTATTTGTTATAAAAATAGTTATAACAAAAAATAAAAATAAAGTTAATTAAGTCATTTTAATACATCATACGGTCTATTTATTTTACGTTGGTAAATATTATCAAAATATAGAATAAGATAGTGATATGATTTATAAAATTATAGAATAAGATAGTGACATGATCTATCATTTACTATTTAGACTACGAGTCAAATGTATTTATGAGTGATAGACTCCTTTGTTATGGATTTTCCACAATTCTAGAAGGGTGTTGAGCTTGTTTTTTCATCAGATCCTCAAGAAGCAATTCTTTAGGTTTATCCTCTTTATGTTTTTTTCCCCTTTTTATTAAATAAGATAATTGCAAGTTTTGCTTGATTTGGATGGCAATGGCTACTGGAAGAAGGCAGAAAAACAAGAGTGGTAATGAAAAAATTCTGGGAAAAAACTAGGGAAAAAGCCGTTAAATTTGGCAGTTACATTACGCGAACAAACTATTTTGGAGACAATGAGTTCAACCGGCAGTTCTTAGGAGTTCCAACATTTGAAAAAGTCTGCTCCTGCTTGGGCATTGCCAAACAAAAGTTGTTGGCTATGAGCCTAACCACAGCGGATGATGTTGGAGAGCATGGATCAACCTACCATTGACAGCCACGTGTATAAATCAAATATAATTCGGCCATCGCAACCAGGTTTCTTTACCAAAATATCCCCTCATAGCTCGAAGAAAATTTCTCTCCGGTTTCATCAAGAAGGTCTTCGCGGTAAATTCCTAAATAACGTTGGACCATATTTGTATTTATTATTTTCTTGTCCTCGAGGGCATGGATCGCCTGCATGACGCTACAGAACTAGCTTCGCAGCATCCACCACTTCAGTGCTCAATGTGGCAACCCGATTCTTGACTCAGACCCCCAACTATTTGGTCTTCCGAGATCCCATTCTCGTGGTGGCTCCATTTATTGCTCAAAGAACCAATTGAGTTTTTCTTCATCTGTCTTCTCAATGCATTTGATTGCCTTGTCTGTACAGTTGCAGGTATTATTACAGGCACTTGTCCGTTGCTTCATTGATTGGACATAGCGATAACGATCTCTGGGAATTTCCCAATTATGAAGATTCGTTATTGGTCATTGAAAATCTTGCATCTTCTTTGGTTTTTCGCATCCGGGTCTCTTTCAATTGACGATTTTCATCAAGCGTAAGTGATAATCTAATGGTTCTTCTTTTACTTTTACTCTTTGGATTTTTGTCTGTTTGCATAGATGTGTAGTTTGTCGGTTTGACTATAAGTTCAAAAAAGTCTGTTTCTAGACTTTTCTGCTTTGTTATGGTACAAAGCCTGAACCTTTTCTTTTTAAAAAATTCTTTTTTTCCCTTCCAATTGGATAAAAAGGTACATTTTTGTAATGCATGTTCTGTGATCTTCGGTGACACACATATGTCACCGGTTGTTGCCATTGCTAAACTTTGTTAGGGTTTTTGTTGAAGTTTTGCAGATAAATTGCTATGTATTTTTTGTATGCGGTATAAGTTTTAACTAGTGAAGTTAATTAATTATTGGGTAACGAACAAAGAACTTGCACCAAACAATGTATCATTACAGGCTATCACTTTGGTCATATTATGTCGTCATTTACGAGCAATGATAGCTGTTAGACTCTGCATCTTCTTGTTTGGTAGTTGGTGTAAGTTAAAATATGTGGGAAGGTCAAATTGGAAAAATATAATTTGGCAATCCGTTCAGGGTTTGGGGGTTAAACGATGCAAAGAATTCATTGGTATCCTATCAATGTACTTGTCGAATGGAAATCTATATATAGGGCTGGTCCATCTTGAAGTCTGTGAACTTGGAGAATAAGAGTGGTTTTGGGTTCTCTGCATGTAGATCATTAAAATGTGTAGTAGAGATTGCGGAACTGGAGTTACAATCGGTCGTATTCTTGTCACTGAAGGGATTCGGGAATCTTGTTGAAAGCAATTTCATGAATTTGGTTGAGATGCAGTAGACACAAGCTTCACATTCGATATTTTGAAGCAGCTATTGATCCAACTTATGTAATCTAGTTGTTTGTTTCTGTTTCCATGGATACAGGTTTCCTATTGTTGAACCCGATCCGGGTCATACGAAGCTTCGCCTTGCAAGTGAAGGCTTGGAAGCTATCAGGCGAATAACAAATCCATTAGCAGCTGTTGCTGTATGCCCGAGATATAACTTCATAAGCATCTAGAAACTGCACTAATTTGTTGAAACATTTCTTTCGAGTTTGGTTTATACTCATTATAATTACTGATGTAGCACACCACACTTTTGTCCTTGTAGGGTCATTTCAATATGGATTGGATTTGTAACAAGTCCACTATTTAAGCTTTTAAAGAAGCATTAGTTCTGTAGCGGGTGTATCTTGTGCGCCTACACTGTTTCTCACTCCCTACTGTCTTACATTTTGTTTTCTTACCGGATCCTTTCTTTTTCTATTGATGATAGTTTAGGCATGATTTGAGATAAAGGAAATTGTGAGATTTGGGTGATGTGATGCCATATATTATGAGACATTGATTACTGTGAGTTGAAATGCACAATGGCATGTTGCTGGTCTTTGAAATTTTCTTACAAAATTGCACGTGAGTTTGATGTAGACGATATTTTTATTATCTAAAGATTTTATTAGATAATCTAGTTGATAGAATCTTAGTAGTATCCCTTTCTCTCTCTAATACGGCTGTCTAATTTTTTATACGGAAACTTTTCTCTCTCTCACTAGTATGACTATCTGTAGTCCCTTTTTTTAATGCTCTTAAGTGCAGCCTGTTGCATAGATTGTTCATTTAGTTAACCATGCAGCTATTAGTTTCATATTGATAGTCTTGTATAATAATGTGGAGAGAAGTTTTCTGGGTTTTGACTATCATATTGCTGTTTGTATAATTAGGTCATTGGTCCATACCGCTCTGGAAAATCTTTTTTGCTTAATCAGCTCCTCTCGCTTTCTTGTTACGAAGGTGCTGCCCACATTTTTGCGGCTCTACTTGCACACTTTTGTCTTGAAATTTTTGCGTTCAATGTTTGTTGGAGTATTTCTGTTCATTTCAGTAATCTGGATAAATTTTCTCCTTCAGGTTTTGGTGTTGGACACATGCGTGACACAAAGACAAAAGGTATTGTGATATTGAGATGGAGAAAAGTGCAGCTGTTCACTTAGGCATCATCAGTAACTCCTTGTTTATTGCAGGGATCTGGGTATGGGGAACCCCTCTAGAAATGGATATAGATGGATTAAAAACTTCGGTGCTTTACCTTGATACAGAGGGATTTGAAAGTGTTGGAAAGTCAAATGTCTATGATGACCGGTAGATTAGAATTTCTCTTATTAGATAGCAGGCCTTTTAGAGATGATATGTTTTATGTGTTTTCTCCTGTTATGATATATATACATTTATTTTTTCAGGATATTTGCTCTGGCAACCATTATGAGTTCTGTGCTTATATATAACCTGCCTGAGACGGTTAGCCATTGCTCCTCTCTCTTTTAGTTTCAAATCTGTATTGGTTGACCAAATGTGTTGCATAGACAATAACATTTTTAGGCAGAAGGCAATTGCCTAGAAGCAACGTAGACTGTTGTGCGTACAGTGAAAATTGACTAATACAATTAGTGGGGAGATGATGACCATGGAGTCATTGACTAGAAGAGTTCATTGGACTAAATAATTAATCATACTAATTGGCTTTTTGATTTTGTGCCATGTCTTAGGAGTGCAAATCAACTTGAAACGTCATTGTTAGTAGATAATTTTTTTGTTTTTGTTTTTTTTGTTTTTTTAATGTGAGTGCATAATGTATCATGAGATTTTGAACCACTTTCATTTACGTGAAAAATACGTTTGTATGGCCCTTTGTCCTTTCAACCACCATCACCCTCCTCTTACATTTCGTTTCTTCTATGGTAGCCAATGCTGGGAAGTGCGATTTGAAATTAACGTTGTTTAGGTGCCTTAACAAATTGAAGAAGATACTCGCATTCCTTCAATGCTGGGGATCATAAAATAGAATGAACATTTTTGTTGTGCCTTCAGCAAGTTTGCAAGGAGATACTTGGATGCTTGTTAAGTCTTTTTTGGATCTAGATTAAGGGAACTAATCAAATAGCACAACTTGCCGACTCCAATGACATTTGGGATCAAAGCTTTGTTGTTGTTGTTCTTGTGATCAAATAGCACAACTTGGATGTTTTGTGAGAATCAGACCAACTATGTGGGAAAATATGGATGCTAGATTATGCTGGACTGCTTCTTAGCTAAACACTGAAAAACTGAATATTTAGTATTTTGTGTCCGGGTGGTTAGTATTTTGTCTTGGGTTCAGATCCGAGAAGCTGACATATCCCGCCTGTCATTTGCTGTGGAACTTGCAGAAGAATTTTATGGAAGGTTTGCATTCTCTACCATGCTTTGACTTATCACTTGCTATTGGAATTATGGAACTTGGGAAGATGATCTGTTGAATTTTCTTCTTGGCATTCTTTTAAATTACTAACACACTTGTTTATGGATTGTCTGGTAATCATATGGCGGAGAACAGAGTGAAGTTAATTTAGAAGTCGCTGCATTGATAATTCTCGTGTATCGTTACTTTAGATCAAACTTATTACTGACGTGCATCGGAATGGCAAATTTTTTTTTAGGGCCAAGATGTTGCTTTTGACCCTGCAAAACTTCTGTGGCTTATTCAGCGCGATTTTCTGCGTAAGTTAATTATCGCCCGTCTGGTATGTTGTTTCTTGAAAACTGCAATTTTTGGCCACCTGCCTGCTTCTTCCTAAAGACTGGCTTTGGCAGATTATTATTCCTGGGCCATTTTTGTGGTTGTTGTACTAAACATTATTTACTCTATACAAGTTGTTTCAATACATATGCCCCACCAAACTTTCCTCAAGTGATTTTGACCATTTCCATAGTTGCTCAACAAATGCAGTATCATAGATGGCTGTGAGTTTGCTGTATTTGTTTGCTAGATGTTTGATGTGGACTGCATCTCTTGTTACGGCATCCTGCTTCAGGTTATGTAGCAATTGATTTTTCCTTTGGTCACACACAGAAGGGAAATCAGTGCAAGCAATGGTGAATGAAGCCCTTCGACATGTCCCTAACAATAATGGTAAGTTCTCCTCCCTGTGGCTAGTCTAGAAGAGATGGTTGTTATTCTCAGTTTTATAACTGCATTTTTGAACAAAGGCTTGATACTATTGCTTCCTCTATTTTGCAGGGGACAAAAATATCGACCTGGTAACTGCTTTTTTTTTATCTCAGTCCTGATTTGTGAAAATTTTTTGACTCTGGAAGCTAGGAGATAATGTGTTTGCATTTATTTATTTATTTATTTTTAAATTTTATCAGGTTAACCAGATTAGAGACTCATTGGCCATCATGGGTGACAACAACACAGCATTTAGCTTGCCACAAGTACGACATGCTCTATGTTTGTTTCTGTTGCTAAGTTTCTAGTACTGTATTTCAACACCTTTAGTTACATGGATAAGTTGTATTTTATTTTCGATCAGTGAGAGAGCAAGAGAGAGAGAGAGTATATGCCCTTGCGTGAGTGTGTTTGTGTGTGTGAGAGAGAGTATTTTATTCCTAGACTTTCTTGGTGATCTCATTGCCTTTTGATTTTGAGCTTCAGCCTCATCTCCAACGAACAAAACTTTGTGACATGAAGGATGGTGATCTTGATCCACTTTATGTTGAGAAAAAGGAGCAATTGAAAAAACTTGTTGCTAGCATAATTCATCCAAAGATTGTGCAGGGCAAGACTCTAAATGGGCGGGAGTTTGTAGCTTTCTTGGAGCAGGTAATAGGGTTCAACATCTGAAATTCATATCTTGTCTGAGTGGAACTGCAAACGTGATTGATACATTTCCTATCCACAGCTGAAGTTTATTGCAGACTTTGGACCATTTCATGTTCCTTTCTACCAGATAGAATGAGCTTTTAACACATTCCACCTTCCTTATTTGAATGGTACTTGGACTTTTGACATTAGTGGACACTGTTGAAAAAAAGGATTTTAAAGAAATGTGAATTAGGATGATCAGTTTGGTGACCCCGGTGAACAACTTTAATACCAGGAGCACAACCAAATGTGTCAAGGGTTTCCTAGACTCTCAGCCCTACCCTTCCATGTTTGTTGCTCCACAAAAACTGGAGCCAGTATATCTTCTAATCATTGTTGCATTAAGATTTGATATTTATAATATAAAAACTCCTAATCCTTTTGTCATTAGAATTGGTTATCTTTAATATAAAACTCTTAGTCCTTACAGCATTAGGATTTGTTATATTTAATATAAAACTTTCTAATCCTTGTTACATTAATATTTATTATCTTTATTATAAAAAACCCTAATACTTGTGGCATTAGGATTTGACATTTTTAATATAATAACTCCTATTCCTCCTAGCATTAGGATTTGTTATCTTTAATATAAGAACTCCTAATCTTGTGGCATTTGGATTTGTTATCATTAATATAAAGACCCCATTATAGTGAGGAAAAAAAAAAGTTTGAAGAAGAATACTAGTATATCTCCTAATCCTTGTGGTATGAAGATTTGATATCTTTAATATAAAAATTCCTAATCCTTGTGGTTGCTGTTGTAATGCCATTCACACCCCTGTCTGTCATTGATACTGTCAGTGTACAAAAATATGAAAAAGGACATGAGACAAATGAGTCCAAGAACAAAAAATGTCAGCTTCAGTAATGTGCCTTGAATATTTTCTCAACCTTCATCTCTCTGTTTTTCAGATACTCGATGCCTTGAACAAAGGGGAGATCCCATCAACAGGCTCTCTTGTAGAGGTTTTCAACAAAGAGATACTTGAGCGGTGTTTGAAGCTCTATAATGAAAAGATGGAAAAATTGCATTTACCGCTCTCCGAGAAATCTCTGCAAGATGCCCATGAAATGTCAAGAGGTGAATCAATGAGAGCTTTTGATGAGCAGCATTTTGGCCGTCATCATGCAAAGAAATCAGTCATGCAACTGGAAGATGGAATACAGCAGGTATTGATTTGAGGCTATTCTAGCATTATTATATCGATAGGCATTCTTTCCTTGTTTTTTTTTTTTGCCAAAGGGGTGTTCTTTACTGTGTTATGTTTCTTTTCTTCCTAAAATGATTTGCAGTATGTCATTTACTTAATGCAAATGCATTGATTTGTGGAATTTAGATCAATGAGTACAAAAAATGAACTCTGTATGTGGCTACCATGCTCATTTCTTTAAGAAATTTATTGTTGGAAACTGTGAACTCTGAAACCTTTTTTTGTCAGGAAGAATCTATGTAAATCCTCTGATTTCACAAACAGGGAGAGATGCTCTATGATTGTGTTTTTAATTTTTGTTGTCAGCGAGACAATTTAGTACCCTGTGTTCACTGCTTTCTGAAACTCTGTGTTATCCATTTAATTAAATGATTCAGACCACTTATCCGCTGTAGCTAGGTGGAATTTTTGTGAATGTAAAATTAGACGAGTTCCTTGCTAATTTAATTATATGTACACTTGGACACATGTGGGCATTTGGAATGTATCGTGGGGGTTATCATTTGAGGAGAGAAAATTTATGACCTTTCCCTTTAACTTTCCATCCCTGAACAATCCAAGCATCGGAGCTTTAGTTTTAAGTCACAATGCTTGATAGCCAATTTTTGTGCAGGCATCTATCTTGTAGGACTAAGCTTACATGTGTAAATGTTGACCAATGGTTTCAAATTTTATTTATACCTTTGCGTGCAATCTTTTATCCAGAATTATAAAAATGTCATATTGGCAAATGAAAATCAATCAGCAAAGCTATGTGAGGCACTGTATACAAGATGCGAAGACAAAATGGACCAACTTCAAGTTCTCAGAATTCCTTCCATGGCAAAATTCAATGCAGGCTTCTTGCAATGCAACCAAAGTTTTGAGCGGGAGTGTGTTGGACCTTCAAAAGCAAACTATGAAAATCGCATGATGAAGGTTAGGCATACCCATATTGTTTTGTCTTCTCATTTAGTCTTTGCATTTTCAGGGTGTTTTGAGAGGAGTTGGAGATCAAAATCCATGATATGTTGAGTACCATGTACATTTTGATGCTTACAAATGGCTTATAGTTATTTCCCCCAAGAATGATCTGTTATTAACTTTTGAGTACCATTTATGGCATAAAGGTTAGCAAATGTCAAAACTTTTCCCCCTTCAACTTGCATAATCATGAATTATGCAAGACTCTATAATGGCTGTCTTTTAGGGGGACATCAGAAGGTGTCTGCATTATAAGCTCTTTCATCATCAGTCTGCTGAACCTGGCATTTGTAATGTGCTATCTGAATCTGCAGATGTTGGGAAAGTCAAAAACTCTCTTTATAAAGGACTATAATCACAGGCTCTTCAATTGGTTGGTGGCCTTCTCCCTTGTCATGGTAGTAGTTGGCCGGTTTATTATAAAGTTCATCTTGATAGAAATGGGAGCATGGATACTTTTCATCTTCTTGGAGACATACACAAGAATGTTCTGGTCTGCTGAGTCTCTCTATTACAATCCAGTTTGGCATTTTATCGTTGCTACTTGGGAAACGCTTGTTTACAGCCCTATCCTTGATTTGGACAGGTAATCTAATTAGAACAAATAGGAGGCCATTATGACCTATTATATGGTCCTTTGGTTGCAAGTTCATTTGTGCCCCACCTTTTTTGCATGCACAAAAGATGAAATCTTGGTGACTTTGTTTTCTGCATGGCCTTTCTTTCCTTTACATAGCAGGCACCAGTCAGGAATGTGATTTATTCTTTTAGTGCATTGATGCTGATGTTCTCATCTTAATTGGTACAAGAAATTGACAGTAAAAATGAACACAAGTAACAAGAGGCATAGAGAGTTTGTATGTATTGGTTCTTCTGTTCTTGCTTTATCCATAAAGTTACTCCATCACTTGAAGGTCACAAGTTTCAGTCATGAAAGCAACATTTATGGAGAAACAGAGATAGGTTACGTACATTTGACCCTTCCACATACCCACAGCGTAGGGAATATTGTGCACTTGGACACTCTTTTCTTTTATTGTTTTTATTGTTCTGTTTTTGTCCTTTTCTTTTTGTTATTGGTTTACTTTGTTGGATGTAGATGGGCAATCCCACTTGGTTTTGTAGCAGCTATTTTGGTAGTTTATTGGCGGTGTTACGGCAGAACGAAGCACGGGTCACGTTGGCTGTTACCTCTCTATAACAATCACAAAGGAGGTCCTAACAGGCCGAGATCAGACTAAATGTATGGTGGCCTATGCCTGAAACGGTTGGCAAAATTTTGCTTGATCATCGTGGGCAAGCTTATATTTTTCACTACGCGCAGCCCACCATTCTCCTTCTGATGCCTTACCGGCAACATTTAGAACCAAAATGAAGAGCTGAAGAATGAGAGGATGATTTGCCGTGCCACACTGTTATTGTTTGTAATACTGGTATCTCTGGATCATTTATATCTGTTGATTACCTCAAATGTTTATTACTTCACAGGTTTTAGATCTTTTTATACGGACCCTGTAAATCACTGTTCTATTAAATCACAGACTGATTTAAAACAGAAGAACAGAAGAGGCAGCAAGCATTTTTGACTGTATGGCAAACATTATTGGGCCTTTCTACAGAAAAGAAAAGCTGTATTTTTTTTATGTTTTTTTTTCCTACTCTATGCCTGAAACGCTTAAATTAAGAGTTCATGTGATTTTACCATTATATTTCGTAGCTAGTAGCTAACTGTCTGTTTGATGTTGGATGGAGGAATGTACACCAAACAGCGCTTTGGAAAAGGGGTTTTAAATTTATGTGCTTAAGCCCCATGTTACTTGCACATGTTGCGCCTGATATCGTTGATGCTTAATCTCCTTTTAAAGAAATTTAGGCATTGAATTTTTCTTTCTACGGGCTCTAAGCCTTCTTTACTGTCAAAAAATAAATAAATAATAATAATAATAAGAGAAATTTAGGCATTTTACTGTTTGAACGTGAAAAGTGGAGAATTTTTTTCTTAAATCAAAGGATAAAAAGGTTTATCTTTTCTCATACTACCAAGTTGCAAAGCAAGGTAATTGGACCAAAAATTATTTTGTTAAAAATTCTCTTTCAATTTTTATGGAATTAACAACTATTCGTTTCATGGAATTAACAACTATTTGTTTCTTTGATCTCATCGAACAAATACTGTAGTCCTGAAAAGAAATAAGAAGCTCATACGTTAATCAAATTTAAATGTCGTTTATTTTCAACTAATCTAGCAAACGTTGTTTATGTCATTTTCTAATGTAGACAAAAAACAAACAAAAAGGAAAAAAACGAATGGTAGTCAAAATTTTGTCGATTGAATGGTTTTTCTGTCAATATATTTTGTAAAAATTTTAAAGTTAAGGATGTAAATCCAAAATAAACCCTATGCGTTGCGTTTGCGCCCAATGAATTATGTATCTAACCTTCCCCTTGAAAGGGTAAGAAAATGACTGGAAGAGTCCTTTATTATTTTTTTTTTTTTGTCCCCAAACTCCTTGAACTTCAAAGTCAAATGTAGGTCACCACTATAATATGTTTAGTTGGTGTTTTGGTTTCTCTCTTTAATATTGATTTAGATTCGAGTTTTTACGTTACTTTACACGTAAAGAGAAATTTGTTGAAGTGCAGTTAAAAAAATTCCACAAAGAAATCAATTATTTTAAAATTTATTAACACCGTAAATTCATTTTATACAAATTAGTTAAATAAAAAAAAATCACTTAATTTCAATTCACATATTTGACTATAAAAAATACTTACTTACAATGTATTATTTTTATTATTACAAACAAGTGAGTCATTTATCACTGCCTAAATAATGTTATGACAAAATTGACTTTAATGTTCCAACAAATTTTTTTTTTTTCGCATATTATGACTGGATTAGTGTACATATTGGTTGATTTGATATAGAAAAATCTTAATATTTTTATTTTTATTTTTTTTCGTTGTGTGCTGGCAAGTTACCGTTAAAATTTTCACTAAGAAAAAAAGATAAATAATTTTTGATAAGGGAAAAATATTAACGTGGACAAGTGTAGTAACCGACACCAGTCACTTCAGACCTCGCATTCCCTCGTCTTTTAACTGTAAATTCTCTCCTCCTCCACGAAGATGTGGCGGAGTGTAATAATTATAATTATAAAATTAATAATAATAACGCGAAAACCCTAATTGTCCGATTCAACACCCAAATATCCTAATTTTGAGCGAGTCAGTCAACGCTCAACAGTCAACACAATTTCGAGTCCATGGATGCTCACTCCCACCTCGCCGCACCGAATCGCTCTCGCAGCTCCCAGTCCCCCTCTCCCTCTCACTCCGCCTCCGCCTCCGCAACGTCCTCCATCCACAAGCGCAAACTGGCGGCGGCGGCCTCTGACGACCACGCGCCCCCTTTCCCTCCGTCTTCTTTCTCCGCCGACACGCGCGACGGTGCTTTGACCTCCAATGATGACCTCGAGAGCATCTCCGCCCGCGGTGCGGACTCCGACTCCGACGCCGACGATTCCGACGCTGTCGTTGACGATGAGGAGGAAGACTTCGACAACGACTCGTCTATGCGCACCTTCACAGCCTCCCGCCTGGAAGCGAATGCCGGTGCCTCAGTCGCCGCCTCTGGCAGCACCGGTGGGGGTGGCGGGTCAACGGGTCGCAACACGAAACTCAAGACTGAGAATTCAGGTGCGGTGAAGCTCGAGAATTCTGATAGCGGGAAGGAAGGTGGGCCCACCGGGGCTAGTGGGCTGGGGTCCACCACAGGAGGGAGTTCACAGCCTGGGATTGTGGTAAAGGAGGATTCTGCGAAGATATTCACTGAGAATTTGCAGACTAGTGGGGCGTATAGTGCCAGAGAAGAAACTTTGAGGAGAGAGGTAATGTTGTTGGTTGCAAAGTTTTGTTCTTTCCTTACAAATTTCGTCCTTTGGCCATCTATGGTTGCAAAGTTTTGTTCTTTCCTTACAAAGACCGTGTCGGGGTGGTCAACCAGTGATGTTTTTTTTTTTGAACAAGTGACAATAATGTTGTCCCACGCGCAGTTGGGTGTTAAAGTTGTAGACTTTCTCTTGGTTTTTCCTTTTGGTTTGGTACATAAAGCCCTAGAGTTTTAAGAGGAGAACGACTCGCTATTAAAGTGTAAATGTTCCATGAAGATTTTTTTTTTTTTTTTCGCCTGGGCTTTTCCCAATTGAACCTAATATTGGTTTTGTGACAATTACGTTTCCCATAATACCATTGATTTGGAATTTTTCAGGAGGAAACTGGGAAACTCAAGTTTGTATGTACATCAAATGATGGGATTGATGAGCATATGGTTTGGTATCTTATTCTCTTTCCTTGTATTTCCTTTTGTTTTTCCTTCTGAGTGTATTTTTTCTTTTCTGGACAATCGTTAGAACTATGAACTGCATCTGTTGTTTGATCTTACTCTTAAGGCTTTGATGAAAGTCAAAAGTTTGGGATATATTATTAGTATTCGTATCAAAGTTTGACATGTGACGAATTCCTTTGATTTCTTTATTAGGTTGGTAGGATTGAAGAACATATTTGCCAGGCAGTTGCCTAACATGCCCAAAGAATATATTGTCCGTCTCGTGATGGATAGGTAATTCTATGTAGTCTTTTAAAGTTCCCAGTTAACAGGTTGTGCTTAAATTAAAAAAAAAAAACATGCTCATTGATGGAATTAATGTCCTCAAAATCCAGATTGCAAAGGTGCCAGTAGGCCTAGCACATATGATCTGACTTTTATTCTTTTGCATTGTTTGTGATTCCATATAAGCTGAGCCTGCAGCAATGGGGCTTTCCATACTGTTTATTAACTTGCGCACATTTCTCACTTCAATATGCAGAAACCATAAATCCGTAATGGTTATCAGACATAAGCAGGTTGTTGGTGGCATTACTTATCGTCCATATGTCAGGTTAGATTCATGATCGTGTGATTAGAATTCCTCTTTTCTCATGTTATGAGTCATGCTCAAATGGATGTTTTCACATCATTTAACAAAGTAGAGCTACTGACTGGAGAAAGTAAAAGTGCTATTGATATGCTTTTTCAATTTTGTTTATGCTGCAAACAGAGTTCCAAGATGGAATTTGTATGCAGACTGCAATTGTTATTTCTAGTAGTTAGGTTCATTGTTTTTATAGATGAACTGCATTCAGAAAATGGTAGAGTTAGCGTTGTCCTGGTGATCTGAGTTTTCAAGCAAATCCATTTAAACTTTTATGTCATGTTCCATTGTTTTGTTCATGCACCTGTAGTGACTGCATAGCTCAAGCTATGTACTACTTGAAAGTAACCTATTCTTTGTTTTAATGATTAACATTTCCCATTTCATGGTCATCCCTAAAAACTGCAGTCAAAAATTTGGAGAGATAGCTTTTTGTGCCATCACAGCAGATGAACAAGTAAAAGGTTATGGCACGAGATTGATGAATCACTTAAAGCAGCATGCACGTGATGTTGATGGACTAACCCATTTCCTGACATACGCAGACAACAATGCTGTTGGTTATTTTATCAAACAGGTAATCTCTCCCCCCCCCCCCCCCCCCCCCAAAAAAAAAGTATAATTTTCCACTGCTACTATGGGTATCTTTGCAAGATTTTTACCAAACTGTTGCTTCTCACAGTTTTTTTCTCCATAAAATTCTTTCTGTATATGGTGGGTTTGGTCTTTGAGATTTTATATCTTTTTAATTCCTCACAGGGCTTTACCAAGGAGATTTACTTGGAGAAAGATCGATGGCAAGGGTATTGTAATCTACACTCTGCAGCAATATTTGGACAATTGAATGTTTGCTTCATTTATATTCTTGTGCTGGACAAGGATTGGTGATACCGTGAAATATGAAGTTTTTGGAATTATTTTCAGGAAGGGTATTTGGAAAATATGGTATTACTGATTTGCAATTTTGCATATCGCCCTTGTAAGTTCACAAAGAGTTTTGGTTTGCCACAACTGGCTTTTGCTTAACTGACAATGGAAAAGAGAAAAGGTATTCACAAAATAATGGTCTATAAACAAGATTTTTTTCACAGGAAAAAAGAAACTTACTCTTATCTTGTCTTCCTTTCTTCATCTTGTTTGGCTGCAATCTTGTACATCTCATTGATTCATAAAGTTATTTGAATCTAGGTACATTAAAGACTATGATGGAGGCATCCTCATGGAATGCAAAATTGATCCTAAACTTCCATATACTGACTTATCAACTATGATCCATCGTCAGAGGCAGGTGGGATAAAATTCCACTTTGTCCATAGTACTTTCTGTTGTGTATAAGATCAAAGTCATAATGTTCAAAAATCAATCTTTGAAACAATGAATCACAATCAACATTAAAGGTTTTGCATGAGTTGTATTTCTTATTTCTTCCAATTTTTTAGTTTGTTGAGTCTTACAAGTGTTCTTTTAATAATTGAGAATTCAAAATTCCTTAGCTTAATTGATTGCCTAACTTAATCAACTAAGAACTGTTCTTTTTGGTCACTTCAATTTATTATTGGCATCCTTACGTGCAATACTTTTGAATCCATGTATTTCATTTGCAACTTGCCTTATTTGCAGCCTGTTCCTTGGAGGGCTCTACTGTTCTTCCTTAAATCTTGATAGTCTTTAACAATCCAGCATCTAATGCATACGTGCTTCTTGTAACTGTGTGGTGAATTCTTGCGCTAATGTGTATTCTTGTATTTTGGTAATGCCAGGCAATTGATGAAAAGATAAGAGAGCTGTCAAATTGTCACATTGTTTACTCTGGAATTGATTTTCAGAAGGTACATACATCCAGAATTTTTGCAATAGACAGAATGAGAGAAGGGGGCTAAAATTAGGATAGAAGATTGAGAGAAACAAGAGCAGAATTGGTAGAAAAGAATAAGGAATAGGAACAAGAAAGGAAGAGGAGAAGAGGACAGAGTCATGAAAAGAGGTGGAGATTTATTAACAAACTTTTTTCAAACCAATACAAGCTTATCTTTTTATTGGAAAATCTAATGCTGGAAAGATGACCTTAGGCACAACATTGGACTTAATCACAAACTAGTTCATGCACTTTTGTAAGCAAAGAGGTAAGATTTTTAATATAGTAATCAATCTAGATTACTAGAAATCTGACCATAAGTCTGAAATTAAATCTTTTGGATAGGATTTTTCGTCTTGGTTCCTCATCAGATGGCTTCTGGCTTTACACTTTTGGTTAGTGCTAGGTTTTGGTTTGAATTCTTGTGTTAATGAATGAATATCTCTCATCATCAAGAGCTTCTTTGATTCCAGAAAGAGGCGGGTATTCCCAAAAAGGGCATCAAGGTTGAGGACATTCCTGGCTTGAGTAAGTTTCTGGCAAAATAATTTATTTTTTAATATGTCAGTGTAGTAGCTTGGACATAATTAGAAGGATTGAAATACTGATACGGAGCTTTTATTGATTGCGGTAATAGGGGAGGCTGGTTGGACTCCCGATCAATGGGGCCACTCACGGTTCAGAACACTAACAGCCTCTTCAGACCATGCTACGAATCAGAAACATCTGACTGTATTCATGCGCTCGCTACTAAAGGCAAGTCCAAAACAAAGTTTCCACTACTTTTGCTTTAGGATCTACTATGTGGTGGTTAATCGACGACATGATTTTTGTTTCAATGACGCATATAGCTTAAACATCTTTGACAGCCATGAAATGTGGTTGCAAAGTGACAAGTAAATGGAAAAGGGATCAAATTGTTTTTCCTGACATCAAATTGTAGACATTCTGTTTTTCGTGATATATCTGTCTCCTCATTAGCAGATGTCAAATTTTTTGACTTCCATTCACATTAAGTTGCTGAGGGAGATTGATATTGCTTTCTGACCATGCGAAGAAATTTTTTTTGATGGACAATGGAAGCAATAGTTGCCTTTGCTAATTCGTTGAATCTTATCAATGATTAAATGATCCAATCTTTCATAGGCTGCTTTGTTTTCGTTTTGCTGATTTAATAAGCATGAAGGTTTGTTGATCAATTTTTTTTGCTGTGAACTTAATATTAGGCCTGCTGATCTTGATCTAGTGTACTCTTTCTTCTACTGACTTCGCTTTTGACAAATTTTTGCAAATCTTGCACTTGTGATTTGTGAAGATTAATCTTGTCATTCCTCTTTTTATTTCACATTAATGACCTTTACAAACATCATTTGAATATTCCTGACTCAATATCCACTGCATTCTCATCACATGGATGTCTTATTTTAACAGTCGATGCACGAACATGTTGATGCTTGGCCATTTAAAGAGCCAGTTGATGCCCGTGATGTCCCTGATTATTATGACATTATCAAAGATCCTATGGGTAAGATATCACGTTCAACCTTTGCATTCTGCTGAGCTGTTGAAAAATCTTCCAATTACCTTGGTATACTGTTACAATTTTACTAATCAAACGTCCTCTTGTGTTACGATGTTATTCTTTTTAATTTGATTGAAGTATTAAAGAAAATATTGACTTTACTTGATTTTTTTTTTTTTAATTTGATCGAAGTTTTAAAGAATGTATTCACTGTACTCGCCTATTGTTTGATGGATAATGTAGATCTGAAGACAATGTCGAAGAGGGTAGAATCAGAACAATATTATGTGACATTTGAGATGTTTGTGGCGGATGTCAAGAGGATGTTCCACAATGCACGTACATATAATTCACCTGATACCATTTATTACAAATGTGCAACTAGGTTTGTTCCTCCTCTTTCCTCTTGCCTTGTTTTCATAAATTTCTTTATAATTTCTCACTGTTAATTTGTTAATTCTGCAGGCTGGAAGCCCATTTTCAAAGCAAAGTACATTCAGGTATTCAAGCTGCTGCGAAAATTCAGCAGCAATGAATTCGAATATCGGAGAGACCATTCAGCGGCACTTGGGGCGATTATTTCTGTATACTTGCCCGGTGCCAGGCCTGGTCTGATGCGGAACACGATAAGATTAATCCGTCTGTCCTTTCCTTCCATGTATACTGTTGGCTGCGCCTACAATTTTTAGCCTCTAGTTAGAAATTTTTAGTTTGTAGATTTTTCATTCAAGATTGACACCCAACTATTTAATATCTTTTTCTCCCAATTGGCGACCAGCGGTAGGCTTGTTGATGACCATACCGCGGTGACCAACATCCGTGATTGGCATCCGCCAACCCTAACAGCCTGAGACGATGTCATCTTCACCATAATCATTAGACGTGGAGCCACCACATTGAGACAGAGAGGTGTGGTGGATTTGCATGAAAGATGAATTGATGGAGTAATAGAAAATTGTTGACGATCCAATTGCTGCAAAGCTCATGTATAACCATGATTTCAAAACCCACGAAAGTTCTGTTATTCATTAAATTACCTAAACACTAAATTTATCATTTTCCAAACTCCATTCAAGAACTAGAAAGTGAGCATATGTCTACTTCATTTGCCTTTTTCATTTGGGGCCGCCTGAGGCTGTCCTGGATCACGTGTGTGCGGGGTCTCACCAAAACCAATGATAGGGTCAGTCTCCTTTTGGACACGTTGAGTGGAAGGCACGTTTGTAATACTTTTCCCTCTAGCCGTTAGCGGTGGAGATGGCATTACACCAATATTACCAGCCCCATTGCCATCTGCGAATTTGCGGCAAGGGGAATCATGGAGCTGGCAGGGAAGCCGTTGTTGAGTCTCTGGCAGTGCAATGCAGCGCAGTTAATAATGGAAGCAGGTTGTGGTTCGTGAAAGAACTGGTTGGAGTTTGATTGCAGCGGCCCTGCAACAACTCCAGTTGCATCTACCGGGCCACCAATCTCGCCACCCATACTGGGCGTGTTGGACCTCCCTAGAAGCATTGGGTTCCAACCTGTCACTCGTTTAACTTGTTCCTCGGCCATCTTAACCTAGAAATTTCATGTAATACATCTACCTGATAAATTTTTCGAGTATAAAGCATCTCACCTATTGAGTTTATCATAGAGTAATATGCGAAAATAATAGCATAACACCAGCAAAAGCATCACCTTTTTTTTTGTCCATTAGAAGGCCCATTAGATTGTAAGTTATACAATAAAAGTAACTCTTTCAATTTTTATAACCTCATACACTTTTCTCATTATTAGAATCTGAGACCTTTAAGATAGAATTATAAGTTCTTAATTATTAGGATGTCCCATTGAGTGTCCACTTCAATAGCCACCAACAACAACAGACAGTGGTATCATCCAGAACAGTAATCAATTTGATTTTTCAGACTAGCCTTTTTCTACGTTGTCATTTGTAAAAACACCAGCATGTTGGAGAAACCTACATAAAAAGTTTGCCCAACGCACTATGTTTTTTTTATGAGTTGATAAGGACTCCAGTTCCACAAATAGTATAGTAATGTAGCATAAGTCTAAAAGCAAAATAGTTCACAGTTTTGAATACCCAAATGGTAAGTGACGAAGTGGAAATATGTGGGCATATGTGGAGAATGAACTTACCTTTGCTCTTAAGGTTTCAATGTTAGCCCTGAAAATTCTGTTATTAACAACAGCCTCATCACACTTCTTCTGCACATCAGTGTGGCGTGATAAAAGTGAAGAACGTTCATCCCTTAGCTGACCAACCTATTTAATATGAGATAAAGATTTTGGTGTTATGGAAGGAAATCAGAAATGAAACTCAGTATTTTCTAAGAGAATCATGAATCAATAGTCATTAAAATGGGGAAACTTGTGTTGGAGAGGAGCACAAGGTAAAACCTGAGTCTCAGGTCCATTCAACTGCGCTTGGTTTCTTTTTCTAGAGCACCTAGCAGACTCTCGATTTGACAGCATCCTGAATAATCAATACGTTTGCATAGCAATTGACATAAGCCTTTTTTTTTCCCCCATTTACTGGGAATATCAACTCGCATCTGGCCGGAATTGATCACCCAGTAATGAAATCACCCGCAGATGGGCACCTCCAAAAAAACAAAGAAAGGGAAAGTACAAGTTCTAGCTTTTCAACATGCGAGGTACTACTTCATATCACAAAAGTTTATGCAAAATTATTTGCCCAAGCCTCCCATTCGAAAATGGCTTTTGATCACTTCCACAGGCAAAAGATTGGATGCTGATCCCGCAAACCATTATTATCACTTACTTGAAGGAGAAATGAGGCGCACATATACCCAGGAAAAAAAACATCAAATAACTGTTCACCACCTTGCACGTTTCGCATCAGCAGGATCTGTATGTTCATTAGTTCCAGTGTCCCCTTCAGGATCGTCATAATCCGAATCATCTTTTGATGACCCGCTGGTTGTTTGCCTAGTTTGAACCTCTTCTTTTCTCTTCAAAGAAGGTGCAGCTGTAGTGTTAATCGTATACATAACAGGCGAAATTAGAGAAAAAAAAAAAGTTGCAAAATCAACGGAGAGCTGCAGCAATATAAAAGAGATGCATTTTGAGCCAATAATTGATGTCCTATTTCCAATCAGTTACAACTTTCGTAACAACTGAACTGCGGCTGAGATAAGAGAAGAGGTCAAATCAAGAAGAATAAAGCAACATAAATATGGTTCACCACCGTTCTAGATACATTAACCGACAGGCTTGCACGTGCAAACAAGTCTCATTTAACTAGAGGCTTGGAAGTTGAAGCCAAAATTAGCCATTTCTTGTCACTAGTCTCCAACACATCGAGCAGAGAAGCTTTTTACACAAATCTAAAGAGAAACATATCAACAGATTTCAGGAGACCCATTTGCAAAAAGGCTAGAAATACTAATGCTTCAAATAAGAGCACGGGAAAAAGATGCATTCTGTGCCTCAGACACTTAAATTCATGTAAATCCTCAGTGCTTGGCAATTCATCAGTGGCAGATGCTTATGATCTCTATAAAATTTTCAACCACAATCATCCGCCAATGTTCTCTTCTGCCGGTCAATTATGAATAATTTCGACATTGTAAACAGAACTTCTCATGCCAACCTTAAATGATTTTTTCTATTCAATTTGTTAACTATACCGAATTAAACTCATAGTTGATTCATCGATTTTTAGTCTATCTGACAGTCTAGTAGACTAGTCTAATATTACCCCAACAAAAAAAAAAAAAAAAAAGTCTAGTGAACTATGGTTGGTTGGTGCTAACTAATAACTATTAAGTAACATATGGTTGGCTGCGTGATATGGTTAGGAAAAAGGAAAAACATTTTCCATGCGCCCCTTGTCATGGGACTCCGTGCAGTTTTTACTTGAATTTTTTTTTTTAAATCTTAAACGTTAAAGGTTCTATTTTAAACGAGTACATTTTGTGACAGAATCCTATTTGACCGTTAATTTGTCTATTTAACCGATTAAAATAAGACTTTAAAATGAAAATACTCTAAGAAAAATATTTTTAATTGAATTGAAATAGTTTATACCGTATGAAAAGAGTATTTTGACCCTTATATATGCGGGATTCGTATATTGACCAAAAGACATCTTTTTAACAGCCCTCAAGTCCACCTGATTCATAAATTCCTAAACCATTGATTGATCCCTTTTGTCATAACGATCTTCTTTTTCTTCTTCTTCTTCGTCTGCTACTTCTTCTTCCTCTTCGTTTGCTAATTCTTCTTCCTCTTCGTTTAATTGCTTATAAATGTAGGTCTCATCCGCTTCTTGCGTCAACGGCAGTGCATTGTTACAACAAAAGAAAAAGTCGATATGATATGCCAATGTGGCAAAGAATTAGTGATGCGCATCTTATGGACTGCATCTTATGGACTGAGTTGAACTCAGGAAAAAGATTTGTTTCTCGTAGCCGTCTAAAATAAGATTTTTTAAAGAATTTTTTATTTTTTGTTGAAGGAAAAAATTTAGTATGATAAATCTGTAATTTTTTCCTCTATTATTGACAGCAAAATGATGGGTGTGGCACATTCCATTGGATTGATCCTCCTATATGTGAAAGATCAAAGCAAATCATTCCTGATTTGTTGAAGAGGGTTACGAGTTTGGAAAAAGAAAGAGCTCAGAAAAGGAGGGAGATGTTGGTACTTCGAGCAATTGTTGTTTTTGTTGTTTTGGTTTCGATGGTTGTAGTGAGTTAGATTGCAAATTAAGTATGTGTAGACTATAAGAGAAATTACAGTAGGGTAAGATTAGTAGTACCAGTTAATCTTTTTCAGTTCAATTAGAAATATTTTTCTTAAAATATTATTATTTTAAAGTCTTATTTTAATCGGTCAAATAGGTAAATTAACGGTCAAATAAAATTCTGTCACGAAATATACTCGTTTAAAATGAAACCATAAACGTTTAAGACTTAAAAAAAATTTCTTTAACGTTTAAGACTTATTTAAAAAAAATACAAACATATAAGACTTTTTTTTTTTTTCGCTTATCCCATCTTGTTGGGAAAAGGGATTGAATCGTTAGTCACCGTCAACTTTAGAACTAAATTGACTTTGGATCTCCTAAAAGTTTTTGCTCAGTGGAAATGAGAGAAGCCGTGGACGCTTCAACCCGTCTAGGCCAATAAGATCAAACACCGACGATTAAGTGCGTTCAAATGTTCGTGAGGTGCATGTGGTGCTTCAACTAGATTTTCATGATTGTGAAATCTTAAGGGACTTATGACTAATGAGCTTGTTGAAGTAAACAGGAATCTCAATGGAACCAAAGACTAGGATGCTCAGGTAATGAACGAGAGACAAAAGGACTTCCTGATTCAGCCAACCGAAAGCTAGATGACGTTGGATAAGTTCCTTGACGGAATTAGCCATGTCATGCAATGATACAAAAATTTGTGTCCTGATTTGAATCCAAACTCTATGAAAATGTGAAATATGCTTTGATAGAAAACCACGACGTTGAACTCAAGGCAGTGCAGATTTTAAGGCGTTGGTGAAAATCTCCAATTCCTTCAACCCTTCATCGGGAGATTTCGCTTCACCCAAAACCTTCACCATGGCACTGCCAACAATGACACCATCAGCGCCCCATCCGGCTATCTGCAAGAAAAGCCAAAATTAAGCTGGATTGATTACGGCACAGGGAATCCAAAGGCATCAAGTTATCTGGGTTGGAAGATTAACCTGCTGCACATGCTCAGGCTTCGAGATGCCAAAGCCAACTGCCACAGGCTTATTTGTTGCCTGCCATAGAACAAATCATTTCATAGGGCATTTATGGCAAACTTCATTTGTTTACGTTAATTATGACATCCTGCATTTTAGATAGCAGTCCCAAAAGTAGTATTCCTGTCACCTATCAGGAGGCATATAAGATTTACCCCACGTTCATAGCAAAGAGACCTACTTAAGGAAAGCTAGAGTGGAAGACCAATTCTCCCAAATGCTCATTTACCTACCTCTTGAAGCATCACTCCTTTTCACTTACAAAGGGTTTAGTTAAATAGCATGTATTCAACTTGACCTTACAATTTGTATGACACAAGATTGCAGCTTTAGGACACAACATCTAATTAAAGAACTAACCTCTTTGACCTCCTGCAGAAGGTTTTGAACTCGCTCACTTACCGATGCACGGGTGCCGGTAACTCCAACTGAGCTTACCTATAACACAAGCACAAAGGGAGATATAATGAAACATGTTGAATTCTATGATTAGTCCGTCTTTTGAGTGCCAGAACAACTATGATGTAGGTATCAACTCTAAAGGTTCTTACAAGATACACAAATCCCTCGGATGCTTCAACAATGGCTTTCATGCGTTCTTTTGGAGTGGTAGGTGTTGTGAGAAGCACCTGTCCACCAGCATAGTAAGAATGTATGATTAGAGATGAGCATTCACAATGCTAAGGGCAAAAGGCATGGCTGACATGAAAGGGAAAACTTAAACAAGATATCTTCTATATTTTCATAAATCATGCCAAATAGAAGCATTTTGCGTTTGGACATGAACTCCCAATAAAAGCCAATTTCCATTTCTGCACCAAGGAGACAAATCTTTTTCACTTATCCATGAAAAACGATTTATGCTGATGGCAAACCACCCCTCTTCTTTGTTAGTTTCATATTTAGAGGGATGGAAGAACATGAACTCAAATTGGCAGCAATGGATACTCAAATAGCACATGACTAAAACCGGCACCAAAGATTGTACTCCAAACGTATACCACATCCCCAGCCACATATATCATTGAATTGACATCACTTATTTACCATACAAAAATATAACAATTCACAAGCACACACGCAAATACCAGTATCACCAACTGTTGTCTTGGTCCCTGTCCTTTCAAGTTTTACAACGGCAGATTCACTTATAATACACCAAGAGCTAGGCTAACAAATATTGCTTGACAAGAGTACATCTAGGATATTGAGGAGAAGACATACCAGCTCAATCCCATTCTTAATAGCCTCCATCCTCAATAATTCAGTCTCCTCCAAAGGAACATCTGGGACCACAAGTCCTATAAAAAAGACCAGGGAATCAAACAGGAAATTTGTGAAACCCCAATCAGCAAATTTTTCTACATTGGTAATTTCAAAATTCAAGCAAAATAATAGCAAGTCCATTACCATGTACCCCAGTGTCTTTTATGGTGCACATAAACTTTTCAATTCCACGCTTTAGAATTGGGTTGTAATATGTGAATAAAGCAATTGGACAGGATAGTTGTGGAACCACCTGTAAATTCCACAGTGGTATCAATATGGGGCCAATGAAATCAAAACTGAATATGGAATAAAGTCCGACAGGGACACTAGATGGCCATAAATTCCAGCATCTACTTCTTTTCTTCAAATACCAATGTGATAATAGACAAAAGCATCGTGATTAGGAGAAAGAAATGAGAAAAACAGAAAACAAAAGTCCATATCAAATCAGCATTTTCAAGCCGAGAATAATTCAAATAGAAATCAACTGCATAAGGAAGAAAGCTAGGATCCAGACTGATAACCCAGGATATAGAAAAACACCTCAATGGATTAAAATGTGCATACTCTAAAAACGCCAATTCATCAGGTCTTTCAAACTAAAGAGATTATGATTTCATCCAGTGGTCACAATATCACTATGATGGAACGAGCTCTTCACTGATAAGTACATCAGAACTAGAAAACTCTGACAGCAAGCACAGAGCATTCCCAAGTTGGAATAGCCTGACTCAGACATAATGGCTAATAACTTGAGAGTTGACACTGGCCTTGTGCCTAAACAAATGCATTTAGTCAATGAAACGTCCTCTACATTCATGAGTTAAGCAACAGAATTTGCTTCACTAGTCTTACAGTAAGGCAGTAACAATCTTACCTCCTTCAACATTGATATAATTGCATTGAAATTGGTCCCTCTCGCCAAGGAACGGGTAGCTGCTGCCTGTAATGTAATAGAAACTGATAAGCAAATTAAAACTAAAATTCCTTTGACATATGACAACACTAATAACAAACCTGGATAACAGGACCATCAGCCAAAGGATCAGAGTAAGGAATACCCAGTTCAATGATGTCAGATCCGCAAGAGTCCAGCACCTTCAATGCTTCTGCTGTTGTCGAAAGATCAGGATCACCAGCCGTGATATAAGGGATGAGTGCCACCTAGACATGCATGGTCAGTCACAAAATCAAGAATGTAAAATTATTCCTGTTTCTCTTTCCCTAACAACAGACACTGGCAAAGCAAACCCTCAACCCATCCCCTTCTTGTCAGCCAAACCTGACAACAGATGCAAGAGTCAGCACGGATGCTGTTGCATCCTATATACACCTAATTTAGATGGCAAGGACACAGCCCTGAAATCCATATATTACTAGATGTTCCAAGAAATAGAATCTTCCTTCTTATAAGGTTGCAAATATATATCTCCAAAACAAAACCCATGAAACGGGGTTCCGGGGAATTCTTTCGGCTCTTGAAGAATCTTCAACTGAAGAGGTCATCCAATCAAATAAGGTATTTCATCTTCTCACGTTATCACGAGAGAATATTGAGCTGATGTTTGTTTCACAACCACAGTTTGTTTGAACTAAATTCAATAAATTTTCCTCCTAAGAAGGAACTGAGACAAACACCGTTCAGGACTACATAAGAAGAAACTCACTTTATGAACAATCAACTCGCGAAAAAATAGACAAATAGAGAATTGGGGAAAAAAAAACATAGAGAAAGAAAGGCTAAGAAATACAGCAAGGACACGAACGCTTACCTTTCCTTGTTTCTTCAGATTGGAGAAGGTCTGAGACAGACTCAGACATGGAGCTGCGGTGAGAGCAGCCATTGGTGCAAATCTCCTGATTGAAACTACTGCAGGATTCTGAGAGGGAAACCGAATGAGAAATGGGGTCTCTGATCTCTTTGGAAGGAGGAAGCTTGCTGTTGATTTCAGGGCTATCGCCATTAAAAGAAGCAACACTAGTAGGTCCAACAATATTCGGAGAATCTGGCGGAATACAATGTGACTAGGAAGAGTTTGGGCGTTGCAGCATCTTTTCTTAACACGCGTTTGAGAGTACAATTGCACTAAAATCAAAACAAATCCAATCAACTGATCTAAAATTAAACAAAAAATCTTAAAAAAAAAAAAAACTGAAATGGCGAATGCTACTGTAAACAATATGCAAATCTTGAAGTCAGGTTTTCTGAGTGAACTTTGCCATATAAACAACACAAATCTATACAGAAAACAACTAAGAATTCTATGATAAAATTTTTTTAGGCCGAAAGGCTAGGAAATAAAAATAGAGCCACTAGAGTCGGACTCGAACACAGGAACAAGAGGTCTTACATAGGAAAGATGAAAGTACCCTTGAAATTGCCTTGCTGCAAGATGGAGTGACCTTCGAAAGACTTCGCAGGCGAATTTGAAAACGATAATTTTCTGCTCTGACTACTAGTAATTGGGAAAAATATTCAGAGAAAGAGAAGGAAGAAGAAGAAGAAGATGAAGATGATGATGATGATGAAAAATACTGCTGGAAATGGTCGTTACGGAGACGGAAGAAAACAGTGAGAAAAGGATAGGGGCGACAGAGTTGGCCGCCTGGATGCGAAAAGAGGGAAAAATTTATACAGAGAACACAGAAAGAGACTGGTAAAAATAAACACAAATAAACCACCTCGTTTTGTTCTTCTAATGGAAATCCTCGGAACCTTGTGCTGGCGGCAGTGGGCGAGGATGGACAACTAAGTTTAGTTTAATTGTTAGGGTTCGTTTGTAAATACTGTCAGTTTTTTATTTTTATTTTTTATTTTTTATTTTTTATTTTTTTATTTTTACTGTTTATTGAATTTTTGTATTTATTACTGTCAATTTTTATTTTTTTTATAAGAATAAAAAAAATAGATAAAAAAAGGATAGTGAGAGAAATGGTAAAAATAGTATAAATATAGAGAGAGAGAATGAGTAGAGAGAAAAAAATGAGAGAGAAAGAGAGAAGAAAGAGACTGAGTAAAGAGCATGACAGAAAGAGAAAGGGTTGAGAAAAAAATGAGTAAACAGAATAGTAAAGAGAGAAAAATGAGAGAGAGAGAGCGTAGAAAGAGAATAAGTAGAGAAAATGACAGAAAGAGAAAAGAGAGAGAGGGTAGAGAAAGAACGAGTAAAGAGAATGATAGAGAGAGAAAAATGAGAGAGAGAGGGTAGAGAGAGAATGAGTAGAGAGAATGGTAAAACAAGAAAAAAGAGAGAGAGTCTGGGTAGAGAGAGAATGAATAGAGAGAGAAAAAGGAGAGAGAGAGGGTAAGAGATAATAGTAGAGCGAGAAAAAGGAGAGAGAATGTGGGTAGACAAAAAGGAGAGAGAATCTAGGTAGACAGAGAATGGTAGAGAGGGAAAAGAGAGAGAGAGAGAGAGGACAGAGAAAGAACGAGTAGAGAGAATGATATAGTAAGAAAAAGAAGAGAGAATGGTAGAGAAAGAAAAATGAGAGAGAGAGCGGGTATAGAGAGAATGAGTAGAGAAAATGGTTGAGGGAGAAAAAGGGAGAGAGAGAGAGTGGGTAGAGGGAGAATTAGTAGAGAGAATGGCAGAAAGAGAAAAAGGAGAAAGAGGGTAGAGAAAGAATGAGTAAAGAGAGAAAGAGAGAGGGTAGAGAGAGAATGATAGAGATAGAAAAAGGAGAGAAAGAGTAGAGAGAGAAAATAGAGAGAGAGGGTAGAGAGAGAGAATGGTAGAGTTAGAAAAGGGAGAGAGACGGTAGAGAGAGAATGAGTAAAGAGAGAAAGAGTAGTGAGAGAAAAAATATAGAGGGACAGAGAGAGGATGCGTAAAGAGAGATATGGTAAAGATGGTGGATAGAGAAAGAAAATGTTGTGAGAGAAAGTATAGAAAAAAAAAGTGAAAAATAAAATCGAAAAGTTAGTTTTTATTATTTTCCCAATTTATTTTTTTCTTTGAAAAACACTTTTAACTTTTCAACAAAAAATAAAAAACAAAATCAATACCAAACATATTTTCTGGTTTTTTTGTGAAAAATAAACAGAAAACAAAATCCATTCCAAACGGACTCTTAGAATGCGCGTCTACTTTAAGGTTTAGTTGGACTTTGTGCTCATTTTCTTCTTTTATCATTGGACTATAAGATTTAATGGATTAAAAAAATAAAATTAAAAAAAATGCTACATAGGATAATTGAGAAGGATCGAGACAAGTCTAACTGCAGTTTAGTTACAGTTCTGAATCGTCAAGTCTGATTCTTAAAAAATTAGAACCTTTACTGAACTAGCCTATGGACGATCCAATCTAGTTACAATTCCCCATCGATTTTGGTTTGATTCTAGTTCCGATTAATCGACAGTTTTGATTTCAATTTTAATTTCAATTTTGGTTTCAATTTCAATAAACTTTTAATTCCAGTCAATTTATATAACTCAAACTAGTTTGATATAGTTTAGCAGTAATAAATCCTTCTGTTGTAAAGATGTACAAATTTTTATTTGAAAATTTACGATCATTTTTTTGCATTCTTATCTTTAAATTTGATCAATTATCGAGATATATCTGTATCTCTAATAATTCTAGCGACAAACTGAAATGTGTTTCATGAATGATATTATTCCCTAAGCTGCTCAACAACAACAATTAAAATAGTAGTTTTGAACTATCGATTCTACAGTTTGGGACCATCGATTCCACGGTTATTAAAAAAAAGAATCAGAACCCAACTACTTTCTGACTGCGCTTCCGATTATGATTTCGGAACCGGCCAACCAATCCGATTCGATTCCAATTAATAGTTAGTCTAGTTTCGATTTGGTTTCAATTTGAACCGAACAAGTGGTTACCCTAAGTCCGGAGAATTCTTTCACGCTGTTTAGTATGATTGTTATTAGAGGTTTTTGCATAATATATAGTAATCATATAGAATTATCATACTTAAATCAACCAATACAATCGCTTATCAAAAAATGTAATTATATGGATAAAATGTAAAATAATAAAATTTAAAATTAAATAAATATTATTTTAAAATTTAAAAATATAAATCTCACATAAAATACACTAAAAATATTTTTTAAAAAAATCTTACATATAAAGTATTAATAGAAATTAAATTAAATTTTATTAATAAATAATTACATTTATTAATTTGAATATAGCGCAACCATACCGCTAGTAATTATGATTGTCAAACGTACTCTTTGGAAAATATGTGTCGCTGTATGAGCGCCTTCACCGCCGACCACCACCAGCACACGGTCCCGAGGATCTCCCTTTGAAGAATAAAACGAGGTCGTTTATTTGTGTTTGTCTTTACCAATCTCTTTCTGTGTTCTCTGTATAAATTTTTCCCTCTTCGCATCCATGCAGCCATCCCTCTTTCCCTATCGTCCTTTTCTCAGTTTTTTTTTTTGCATTATTGAAAAAACTTATATTTTTTTTAAAAATGTAGTCCATCTTTTAATAAACATATTTTTATAAAAAAAAAAAGCGCACCATTTATAATTTCTGTATCCTTTTTTTCCAAAATTTAAAGTATACTGCATTTCTAAAAAAATTTATTTTATTCCCTAAAAAATATTCTTCATCTCAAATAATTATATTGTATTTTGTTAAAAAATATATATTTAATTGAGGAAAAACTAATATTGTGGCTGGACCTTCCCCACATACTTAAACCTATAAAACCTCAAAGTATCGCTTATATTTCAAAAAAATTATATTACAAAACCAATTCTAAAATGAATTCAAACACTTAAAATCTGAATTTTGTAAAATATTTGATCTATTTTTAGTCTCTCTATACTTAGATGACAATAAGATACATTTACAAGATATAAGACAAAGTATGAAGATCCAAATTTAATATAATAAATGTATTTTTTGGTTTCGACACAATAAAATATTAATACACGTAATTAAGGAGTTGCGGACTAAAGTGAACAAATAAACTACATAATGAGGTCTCACTATAACGTCAAAAAAAATTAAAAATATTATTTGATTTAATAATTTATTTTTATTAATTAATTTTTTTATTTATTAAAAAACTATAAATTATAAAATAATAACTCTCTATTATTATAAATATCATATATTTTAATTGACTGTAACTGAAACTTAAATTTGAAATCTTCAATCCTTATTTTATTTTTTTTAGTCTTAAAGGAGTTATAGTACAGCTAGCAGGAGAGAGACATGAGAATAATAGGTTCGGAATTCAAACTCTAAATCTAATAGTTGGAGGGTTCCAACCAATGCAGCCAAATACTGTTTCTGCTGAAATCTTAAATCTTAAAAATAGAATTTCACATTAGTTATAGACTATCTAATCTAAGTGGGGTTTAGGTCCAGCGCTCCCAAAAATGGGCCAAGTCCACAGGCAACCAAGGCCCAAGTGCATACTGATTTGCTAATTCCGGTCGTCTCCGCCCTCACCGGCCTCGAGGGCACCGAGTTCACAATTTGATTTGTGTTTTCCTATTTCTTTGGTGATGATTCCATTCTGTTCTTTTTATAGATGAATTTTATTTTATCTAATGCTTGCCCTTTTTTTCCTGATACTCAAATCTCAAGTAAACTAGACAAAAGAATCAAAAAAAAAAAAAAAAGAAAACTAAAGAAGAAGACGGAGCTTAAGCAACCGCCACTTGATAAGAATGCTCGGGCTTTCGTATGGAGAAATCTTCCTGTTGCTTGGAGCCACGGCTGCCCTGATTGGTCGGTGCTTTTTCTCTCTTAGTTCACATTCAACATGATTATCTTGTAAAATTTGCTGAATTTGTTTTCCAGTTCATATTTTGATTGGTAATGATTTTAGCTTTTTAATTATCGATAGATGCTCGTGTAATTAGGGCCCAAGGATCTACCGATCGTGGCAAGAACAACTGGGAGGCTGGCTGGTCGGGCCATCGGATATGTCCAACTGGCCCGTGGCCAATTCGAGAATGTTATGCAGCAAACTCAAGCTCGGCAGGTGCATCTTTGATTATGAAATATTATTTGGAAAAAATTGTTTGGTCACTAGAGTGACCTTAAAGTAGCTATATTTTTCTATGAGTTGAATTCGTGAAAAAAAAACATGTTAGATTCCGTAGAATAAGACTGAGTTGCTACTTATTGCTATTTAAGTGTAACAATGCAGTCTCGCTTATATTACTTTATGCACTGCTTCTCATTTGGCTGATCTCGTAACAATTAGAAAAGCTTTTTGCAAAAGTTTTTTGGATCATATGCCTTCTAAATTGAAAAGGAAGTGATTTCGATCTCTGTGCAGTGAATCAGCCGAATACTGTTGAATATGGCATCTGTTGTTGTCGTTTGAATGTTCAATCTCAGATTCAAGAAGTCATTGATGATTGCTTCTTGGTATCCATGATTATGATATCTTAGGTACATAAGGAACTTCAAGACACAGTGGCTCAACTTGAAGCTATACGACATGAAATCCGAAGCATCTCTATTTTGAATCCTGGTCCACTAACTCGGAGGCTGGTAGATAATTTGGACAATACATCTGCTCCCAATGGTATTTTGAATACCTTGTTGTCATATCGCTTTTCAAGTTACTGGTGCTTCCTTCATAATGTAGGAGCTTCTAACTTTTGTTGATACAGCCAACAATGTCCCTGGAAATGTCGACATAAAAAACACACCAATTGCTACCATTTCTGGGGTGGTTTCTACCAAGCAGGCAGGGGGAGAGAGTATATCAACAACTGCTGTTTCCAAGGTTTTTAATACCTCTTTCACTATCAATTTTTGTTGTTGCAAGTAATTGTCATCATAGTGCTCTTTCTCCAATTTTTGTCTTCTTCTTTCCTTCTAGGGTTCGAGTTTAAAAGCCTCAGATTCATGTACTATGCACAGCCAAGCAACTGCATATGCAAGATTGGCTGAATCCTCCTCCCTGAAGAGTGATGGATTCATAAGTGGTGCAGATGCAGAAAACTTGATGGATGGTATTGGTCTTACAAATGTGTTGCCTGTTTCGGCTGAAAGTGCTGGTCTGTTACCCAATCGCAAGGGTAATAATCTTACTTTACCAGTGTACCCCCATCTAGCGATGATGCTCTTTTAGCCCTCAAGAATTATATGTCTGGTGATGTGAGTATGTACTCTGTGGGTGTCATCACCATGGGATTTAATCAAACGTGACAATAGGTGGTGGATTCCTATTAATCACTTAATTTATTTTGTTTTTCATTATTTAATATTGACTAGAACATTGATTTTGAAATATGAATTGACAAACAGGTTCATATTTTAATAATTTACATTTATAGCTGTGTTGTCTTCCAGTTTTACCTAACTTCTCTGATTATGTTGCCTTACTCATATATCACATGTATGTGTCTTTAAGTTTGCACCAATTACTTCTCAGTCCTGTTTCCTCAATCCAATTACTTATGGATGTGTTTGCAGATGATGTGAAAGGTTCTGACGTTGTGTTGGAAGCTATACTGGAGGCTGAGGTGGCCCACAATGCCAAGGAATTTTTCGCACAACCTCAAAATCAAATAAAACCTGAATGAGTGGTGACAATTATTCTATGTATTTACGATTTTGCTTTAGTACTGCAAAAAAAAATATATATATATATATATTTGTGAACGGTTTTTCTGGAAACCAGATTAGCAAAACAATGCTGCTATGGGGCAAAGAAAGAGGGGTGGATACTAAGCACTTGGGAAGCAGCTAATACCAATGTGATAAATGGATTAAGACGAATTAATTTGCTGCCAATTTAATTGATTTACCACACTTCTCAAGTGTTGGACTTAGGCACATGGTTTCGTGTTAAACATGACCTTTGGTTTTGTAGAGATCCCCCTCAACAAAGCATGCCCGAACTCGTTCTGTGGCCTACCGGTCAGCATGCATATAACATGAATGATATGCATTTCTGTTCTGCAGTTTCTTGCTTTGTCCGACTGAAATTGTGAAGATCTTGCTTCCGGCAGTTTTGGCCGTGTAAAGACAAGCTTTAACCTTTTATGAGCCTGTGTCAGTGAGTTGTAAACATACCGCATTTCTAAACCCATGAAGGAGATTAGCTGATGATCAAAACTACATTAGGGGCTCTGTTACCTATTGGCCTCTTTTGCTGTAAAGATATGTAGGAAAGATAACTTGTTGAGTGACTTCTACTCCTGAATCTTGATTTAGTGTCTGTTCCATCGAGTCTTGGTTCTAAAAAAAAAACGTTCATACGTGACTTGAGTAAAAGCCTAAATGCCCAAGAGTCGATGCACTAATCAAGATTGAAGGCTTTGGCTGTCCATTTAAAAAAAAAAAAAAATTGAGGAAGGCTATCCAAGTTGATTTTGGATGGATGGAATTTATGTAATTGATAATGGTCATATCCTCAGTAATTTGTTAGGATTTTGTAGTAGTAACCGCTGAAGTTGAAACACGCGTCCGCATAATGGCACGGCCTCGAGAAATCTGACCGTCCAAATTACACTCCCGGATGATGATGATATATTCTTCGTGTAACGACACCGTTTCCTGTCACTCTCCTGAATAAAATAAAAGAAAAGAAGGCGACCAGAATCCGCTCCGGTCCGGTCATTTATCAAAGAAAAATAAGAGCGTCTTCATGCTAAGTTTCGGAGAGTTCGTACAAACCAAAAAAAATTTACAACATAATTTATGGGTTATTTATTTTTACAATTCTAATGTCAACTAGTAAAATTTTAATTCAAAGATAAAATTTATTAGTAAAAATCAAAAATTAACTGTAAAGCTTATTTTTGTGACTATTAATCCGTATAATTTAGTGGTAAGAGATTTAACTTTAATTTTGCGAAGTTATAAGTTTAAATTCTGTCGTAATCGGTTAATTAAACTAAAAGTACATTTTATTACCTTGGAACGATTTTACAGTAACTTTTACTGGACATATCATATCATGTTTTACTCCATCAATAGCTTCAAAGGTGGAGGTCCGCATTCTATCTCTAGTCAAACAAGCACAAATCTTTGTGATAGATCTGCAGCACTTCACCTCAGTTCATTGGTTTTTTGTTTTTGTCAGCAAAACTCATTTTCGTGGACTAGTGAACAACATTATTAGCCAATGGCTATGAATGTAAATTATCTGAAATGCTGGCCTTTTTACGTAAGGTAAAACATTTTTAAGGAGGATAAAGGCAAAGCTTTTCGTGGTCGCTTTGTCCTAGCTTCGTCCTCTTTACTCCGTCTGTCAGGGTACTCTACTCAGTAGAAAGCTTAGTAAAGCAAAGCAAAAGCAAAGCTGACCCGAAGGCCAAAAAGCTGAGACTTTGAAACCACCCCAAGTACTTAAAAAGGCAAAGCCAAAAAAAAAACGAAAAGAAAACAAAAAAACGAAAATTTCTCTGTAAAGCTTCTCGCTCTGTCCCTATCTCACGAATAAAATTTTTGCATGTTAGATGCTCTTTTGGAGCCCTACCTCGGTGTCTCCACTCACTCCGACTCGGCCGAGTCCAACTCATGGCCAATAATCCGTCCGAGGCTCCGGCTGCCGACGACTTCCTCCAGGAAATCCTCGGCCTCCCTAACTTCGTCGGTTCCGCCGAGGCCGGCTTGGTTCCTCCCGATGCCCGCATGGCTGCGCAAGCCCCAATGATGCTGCAGCTCAGCTCCGGCGACGGCTCCTCCGGCCACATCGCCCCGCTCGGCGGCGCTGGAGGAGGCATCGGCTTCCACGGCTTTCCTTTGGGCCTCAGCTTGGAGCAGGGGAAAGGAACTTTCTTGAAGCCCGAAGAGTCGTCGGGGAGCGGGAAGCGGTTCCGCGATGAGGTGGTTGACGGTAGAGCTACTCCCGTGAAAAATGTAAGTTTTAGAACTTTTTTTATTTTCCTTCACATTTTTGATTCTGTAACTGTTTGGCTTAGAGGAAATGGAAGAACAGGAAAGGCAAATGCTTTGTTATTTAAAAGCCAATCTTTACAAATTGTTTATTATATACATATATAAGATGGAAAATAATTGCCATTGGGTGTCAGTAATTGGTTTTCCATTATCCAACCAAAACGTCAATTTAGCTCTTCGTGCATCAAATTTCAACAGCTTGTTGATTGAAAAAACCTCTAATTTTTCGTTTTTATATAGTTTCTGAAGGTTGCTGGAGTTTTATGGCTAGAAAAGAAAGTTAATTTGCATATAGCTGCTACCAGGCACCTCTAATATGCAAAATGTTTTCATATTTAATTTTTCTCTCTAAGGTCAAGCTACTTACAATTTGGTTAACATATGTTGCACGAAATATGGTGGAAGTTCTGGCCATGTTTTTCTTTGGTAGCGATATCCCATTTGGGGACATGGCACCAAGCTGTATAATATATTCTGTTGTTTGATGTCTGAACTGGTTTATATATTTTGGGGTAGAAACAATGTGTTACAAAGTCACATGCTTTTGCTGATTGGGACTTGGCGGGTGAGTTGGTGTATTTGGCTCTTGGGCTTTATTTTGGAGAACCGGCAAACTGCCAAACATGCCAAGTGTTGTCAAAAGGTTTATCTTTGCTGATGATCTCCTCATGTTTTCTGCAGGTTTTTCATGGTCAACCCCTGCCCACAACTGTTGCAGCTGCTCCCCATCCACCAGCAATGCGCCCAAGGGTGCGGGCTCGGCGAGGACAGGCCACAGATCCACATAGCATTGCTGAGCGGGTATGTATGACATAGTGTGTGCAGAAACAGCTACCGGAAAGAGTAATGAATAAGAATGCTTTCAGTCCTAAGGTTTTTTTGGATTTTTTCAATGTAGTGTTATGAATTTGGAAAATTGAGAAATAAGAAAAGAAATATCTTTTATAACAATGGGTGTAAATAGGACATAAGTGAGAATAAGGGACTTGGACAAACCAATGAAATTGTTTTAAGTTTGTTGCATTTAACGTATATTGTTGGTGATGAAGTTGTTGAAAATTCCGTGGCTACGAACTAAATATGACCAGAATTTTGTCCTTTACTCTTGCACCTCAAGAAATTTACTGAAGTGCTCATCCGCATTAGATCTGGGAAGATAACAAAATGTAAATGAGATGAATTTTTCATCCTAGGGAGATCACTAGCAGATAAAATTAGAAAAAAGCTTGATTTAATGTCGCCTTGTTAAAAGGACAATCCACTGGTGAACCAGCTTAGTCATGGTTATAATTTTTTCTGCATTGTGTTATATTCTTTTCCTTTCATAGGTGTACGTCTGCAACTTAGTTGGCAGAAACACAAGCTTTATAAAATAAAGAAATCTCAAGTCACTGGTGATGGTTTTTTGGAGTCCTAATGAGGGTTCAAGCAATTGTCTCTTATGGTTATTTTTTATATTATTGAAGCTTCGTTCTTTCCCTTTAGTAATTGCAGAATTTTTCTTTATTTTCCCTTTCTGCACAGTTGCGCAGAGAGCGAATAGCCGAAAGAATCAGGGCATTGCAAGAACTGGTTCCTAGTGTCAATAAGGTAGGTGTCTTCATTCTTACATTCTACAATCTAATAACATGATCATGGTTTGGAGCGTCAATAACATGATCATTGCCACAAGAAAAGATTACAGTTCATATTAAAGAGATTTTGATTGTAAATCAAAGCAATTATTTAATCATGATGTTTTTCTAGTAGTAAATGTATAACATTGATACAGAAAATTAAATGGGTTTCCACCAAATAGTGGGCACTCTCTTTTAGGAAATGTCAAGTAGTAATGGACTTATCATTAATGATATGTCCAAGAAATGAAATTTGGTGCCATTTCTTTCCACTCCGTTTGTTTTTGTACTGGCTGCAATTGCTAGCAAAAATAACAAAAAAGAAAGTTGTTTGGTGTGACTTGATATCTTTCCATGACATTTGCAGCTTGTGGCTTGTAGGTCAATTTGTTTGCACTAACTGAGAAAGAAATATGTATATTAGGATCAAAATGAACTTAATGACTAAATGTGGAGGATTTGCTGCTAGTGATGATTTAAAAAGAGATTGTCTTAAGATTTGTCATGTGAAAATTTTGAATGAAGTGTCTTACATTAATACTTGGTGATCTAGTTTCCTGATGTAAGAATATGGCATATATCCAAAGTCAGCCATGAGAAAAATGAATCAAATTAAAAAAAAAAAAATCAGCCACAAGTATGCTTTATCAGAACAGAATCTTCTTCCATCCTTATGTGTTGTCTATACTTTATTTGTGCAGACTGACCGAGCAGCCATGCTTGATGAAATTGTGGATTATGTCAAGTTTCTAAGGCTCCAAGTAAAGGTGTGACAATTTGATTCATCTCATCATAAAACTTTGATTGCTTGTATGACATCACGTTAGTAGGACTTGCCCTCGCTATGCATATACGAGCATATGTTCAATTCATAGTGAAATAAAATTTTGGATGTGCATCTAACAATTATGATTACTTGATAGGTGCTAAGTATGAGTAGGCTGGGTGCAGCTGGTGCTGTTGCACCTCTTGTAACAGACATCCCACTAGCATCTGTTGAGGTAAGTGAAGTATCAATGTTTGCAGAGGTGTAGCCCCCTTGTGCGGCCTTTGACATTTAAGTTGCATGCACTTTTTGCCTCAGGATGAAACTGGTGAAGGTGGAAGAAACCAACCAGCCTGGGAGAAGTGGTCAAATGATGGCACCGAACGACAGGTAGCTAAGCTTATGGAAGAAAATGTTGGCGCAGCAATGCAGTTTCTCCAGTCAAAGGATCTTTGCATCATGCCGATCTCGCTGGCCACCGCTATTTACCATACGCAACCACCTGATACCTCTCCCGTTGTCAAACCCGAAACAAATCCCCCGTCATAGAAACGGGTAAGTAAATCGTGGTCCCCATTCAAAAGTCACCAAATGCTTTGGGAGTCACGCGTTAATTGTCCTGTCCCGACCCCCACAATCAGCCGTTAGCTTATCTTAATTTGCAATCAAAGTCAGATGCCATAGTAGCCTTTTTACCTTCCATTCCAGCTTTTTTTTCAAAACGGGGTTCGATGTCAATGCGTAAAAAATGCAGGCAGGCCCCTGGTGTCTTGCCAAGTTCAAGCCAAGGAGAAGAATTTTCAAAGCTTACTTGATATGCTCTTCTTTTGGTATCAGTGGTGGGGGGTAGTGGAAAATGATGGTAGCACTTTTTTAGTGGGGCTCTAATTTTTGGTAGTGGGTGGTGGGACATTGTAAAACGGATATAGACGGGTATATATATGTTTATATATTATTGTATTAGAGTAGAGGGAATGGGAATGCAAGATAGGATGGCTAATGGACTAATGGTTGGTTGTTTTGATTATGCTGGTGGTTCTAGTCTAAAAGAAAATAATAATGCCTTTGTTTAGAGAATGCGCGTGTAGTTTTTTTAAAAAGCAATTTGACTCTTCTTTCTTCCGAGTCATCATTGTAGCTATACATATATATATATATATGCACACACACGCACGCACACACCACACAGCACGCGCACACACGGACTGAAAAAAAAAAAAAAAACGATGGAGAAGACCCATATGGAATCAAATTGTATGGAATCAAATTGTGTAACGAAATAATTATTATTTATAACAAAAAAAATTGATAAATTTTTTTTAATTTTATTAATTTTTTGTTATAAATAATAATTGTTTAATTATACAATTTAATTATTAGTTTATACTGTATTTTTTTTATCTGTTTTGTTTTTCATATATATATATATATATATAAATAAGGGCAAGAGTGATACGGATCTGTTGCTTGGTTGGTTCTCGCACTTTTAGTTAGCGTAAAATCTATGGCCCTCTTTTTGAGATTTTCTTCCTCTTCCCAATTCGTTTTCCAATTCTAATTAGTCAAGGAACGATGCACGGCTGTTAGCATGATTCTACTACTGTGGGTCCGTAGGCTACAAAAGCGAGGTTGACTTGATTTATTTGACCTACAAAGCTGAAAATCAAAGAACATCGATGGTCTAACCCCAAAAACAAAAAAAAAAACCGATGGTGGTATCACTGGTATGGTACAGTGCGTGCCCATGGTACATACACATGAACGGTACACAAATTTCCAAGAAAATATTAAGATTTTCTGCCAGACATTTTTTCAAGAACTTTGACACTCGAGGCATATAAATCAAAATAAGATACTTATATGAAAGAGACAAACATGATAAGGAAAAAGAGATGTTATAAAGCAGAAAAAGAAAATTTATTGCGTCATGTGAAGCCGAGATGCGTCCAGAATGAATTGAGATAGAATACCTAATCTATTTGATCGAGTTACCAATCCTCCAACGCTTAGTCCTACTCCAACTCTAATCATGAATTTACCGGCTAATTGCAACCAAACTAGCAACTCAACTTTAACGTTAACCTGACCAGCTCCACCAATCCACAATTCACAAATATGCCGGCCACACCCACAGCAAAATGAAAAATGCTTTGAATACCTATAATTCTTAGCAACATTTATAATCTTGGGCATAGATCGTCTTTTCATGCCCATCACTGCGGTTGCCATCAGTTAATATTTGGCGCTTTAACAATTGGATGATAATCAGGGTGTTGAAAAAAATACTGTGGGCAGATATTGCGGATGGAGAGAAAGGAAATGAACCCTATATGTTCATCCAGTCAGTTAGAATTGTCTGGTTATAACAGGCTACATTGCTGAACATATACAACCCAGAATATAAAGCAGCCTTGGAAACAACCCAGAACTGAGACGCGAAGTCGGGCCAGTGCACAGAAAACAAAATTATTACCTTAGGAATGGTTTGAGACTGAATTTTGTGAACCATGTCATTAGCAACACGGAATGGAAGATGTGTTTCTCAATACCATTATAGAAATTTATGGGACGGCAGATGCACATCAATGATCTGCTTCCGTAAGCTAAAAAAAGGAGTTCAAGAAAGGAGTTATCCGCCAGCAACCTTACTGGCTTAAAGTACAAAAAAAAACAATTAACTAAGATTAGGGTAAAAAGAACAACTCAAGGAAGCTGGATAACGTCCCTGCTTTGCATTATTGGAGGCAACATTTACCATAACTTTAGCAGGCATCAAGATCCCGGCAGGGAGGGGGTTTCGGATCACTAAGCAGGGTAGTATTTCCTCCTTCTGGTCCACCCCTGATACGTTTTGGGTTTTGTGTGCCAGGCTGGGGAATAATAAACATAGTGCAAACTAATAGCCTTAGTATAACTCATCAAATAGTATAAAATCTTCGGAAAGGAAAAATGAGTACTCAACATCTTGTAACCCAGTTGCCTTACCGGTAGCTTCTCGCCCCTTCTCAACATTTCCACTATCTCAACAACTCGTTTTGGAGTTACATCTTCCTGCAATCAAGAGAAAATAATAACATGAGATCCCTTGGCTTCCTTCAACCTGATCAGAACAATTTTGAGCACTCGTCAACAAACAGGTTAATTTTGACCCACATAATAATTGTAAGTATATCCTTCAGATCCATTGGAATAATCAGCGACAGTAATCATGGGAGCATTTACACAACATCCCTGCAAAACCAAACAAGCAGCACAGATATCAAACAAAGCCCTGATGAATTTCAAGAGTTCAAAATTTATCACCTACACCTATAACTTTTAGGCTTTACGTCAGTTCATTTTCTTTTTTCTGCCATCAGCCCGACTAAAACACGAGTAGGGTAACTTCTCCCATCCCCAACTCCTCAATCACGTATAAACATAGGATTCTCACACAAGCACCTGGCATGACATAAGAAACTTAACCATCTAAGCACATAAATGTCTTCACATTTCCAATCAGCAGTCTTCGATGTGACTGGCAACCCAGTTTCTCGTGCAGGTATCATCTAGGTGAGGAAACTAACATTCCCAAAATAGTTCTTCAAAAGCTGCATTAACCACTTTTCTTCCCAATATTTACAAAGAATTTCTGGAAGATTTCGGGGCAAGGTTAAAAACTCACCATACATTCCATTTCTCCAACAGAGAAAAGACCATCCTTGGTTACTTCTGCACATTAAAATTTTTATCATGGATTTGCTTGCCAAAAGTCATTTCAGATCCCAAAATCCACTTTTTTTGTGTAACTTACCATTGCGCTTTACTCCCAAATGTTTAAGTAATTCATATTCAATTTCGCGTGAACCACGTATCATACATGGTGTTGTACCACAAACCAGAAGATGGTACTTGCCCACCTGAAAAACCAAAGAAGGAGCTCCACATTGGTGAGTTGCAACCGGCATCATTACCATTTGGCACATAAAGGAGTAGACATGTAGGAAAAAAAAAAAAAAAGAGGATTCATTTCTCACTGGTTGTCGGTTGAACATTGAATAAAATGTTGCAACTTCATATACACGGATAGGAGCAACTTCAATAACCTTAGCCACCTGGAGCATCCATGAGACACTAAACTCAAAATCTACAAAGGTATCATTCTGCATTCCAGTTTGCTAATACAATACTCTACAGCATACAATCTCCTGGACATTAAAATGTCACAGTAGATGGGTTGATGGCTAATAAGCAACAAATATTTCACAACCAATTTCAAGTGGCTTCCATAACATCGGAGTTTCATTCATTATTCAAATAATAATTCACAAAACACCAGCATAAAATTTGGGAAAAAAAAGACAGCATAGACATTGACAAAAAGAAACTACAACCAGTTACTTTCAATATCTAAGCCATGTAAAAAAAAAAATATTCCAAATTGATATCCAAAAACATAGTTAAAGAAAACGGAAATTTTCTGTGATACCAGATAATTCATGATGGCTTTTGAGTTCCTTAACTTATTTCTAGAAGTCAGAATAGAACAAAGGATAGAAAGCATCCCACTACTGAAGCTTCCAGGGGTAGAAGGCAAAGCTTTGAGAAAATATAGCAAAATGATTGATATGTAAGATATGAAAAACAAATGATAATCAGATATTCCTATTGTTCAACTGCATCCAGTTTTGTCTTAGATTTTGAGTTCCCCGTCAGCTTAAACTTGAATTATCAGCCGATGAAAATGGTGCAGACAGAATAACAATGATGCCCACTGTTGATTTGGAAAATATTTATCAGCCTGCTTGTGTTTAAAACTGCGAACTGAAAAGGTAAATTGTCTGTATTAGACCCACACATGCAGCCACATACACAAATGAGCACACACACACAAAGACATGTTGGCTTGTTTACAGGCATTCAGATGTGCTTGTCACATCAAAGTACATTCTGTCGAGTACCAAACTGGAACAAGAAAATGTTACATGATCAAAAGCTAATTGAGAATTTTCATCCATTCGTAAGCTTACGGCATTCATTGCTGAAACAGGGAGCCAACCCCCATGCTGCTGCTGTGCCAGATCTAGAAGAGGAATAACTGCTGATTGCTTGTAGTTGGATGGATAGTGAGACAATATTTCTTTAACCTAACAATGGAAACAATTATGATGAAATGTTGTCAGAAAATTCCGCAATTAAAATAAAAGTTCTTTAAATTAAAGATGTTGAATGAGCAGCAACATAAAAAATACAAGGTCAGCAGAGAAACAAAAGCTGTTGTTCAACCATGTTGAGTAAGATTGATTTATCCTCAACAGAATTTCACACACAATAATGCCCTCTTTCTCTCTATCCTTCCTTATAAGAAGTTGAGCTACTATATAAAATGGCTTCAGACAATAATTATTCATTCTACTACCTGATTGACAGCGAAAAAAAAATCAACTTGCGCTTAATCAAATGAGCTAAATAATCCTTTAAAGTGCCTTTTGGCAAGATTCCTTGATTACGTATAAATGCGTTGTCTCATATCATGAGGTACCGGGGGCTTTCAGAGGGAAAAATCTCCGATGAAGCCACAGATCCTAATCCAGGCTTTCCCAAGCGCTACAAAACTAATAACCTCTTCGTTAACATAACACGCATTAAAACCACATGGACAGCCTTCAGACTGCATTTACTTTATTGATTATGATAGAGCTTTTGTCACAAACTTTCAGCACTGCATGAATATTTATCCATTTGAAGGTTAAACTAAATTAATTAACACAAATCGAAATAGCCAACACTTGTTTAACTCCTCCATTGCAGCGACGCAATGCGCTTAAAGAGTAATTTATTTGTCGTTTCTTCAGAATTCAAGGTGAACCTACAAAATTGATGTTATCTATATATATATATATATATATCAGCAGTTTTTTTTTTTTTTTTTACCTTCGCCTTGTTCACGTCTGTGAACTCCCATGGAAGGTCAGGACTGTTATCCGGACTATCAATATGCTGCACATATCGCCACAATAAGTTGAAATTAAAATATGCACGCATTAATCGGGAATCAAACAGGACGGCCAAAAAAAAGAAAAAAGAAAAAGAAAAAGCCAAAATTATAAACAGAAACAAGGAATTGTAGATGCGAGAAGTAGCACTCACGTAGTTCAGAGCAGTGGAGAAGGATCGAGATGCCTGGAGAAACAAGAGAAATGAGACAAAGAGGAGTGATTGGAAAAGAAGAAAGTGAGAGAAAATCGAAGGAGAAAAACCTGAGGGACTTGACGGAAAGCTTGTCGGATCTCGAGGAGACGCGCGGCGGCGAGACGAGCTAGCATTTTTCAAGGACGCTGAGCTCGACGACGATGACGACAGGAATTTATGGAGTGGGGGGAGGTACTGATCGGGAGATACCGGACAACCGAGAGTTGAACGAAGACAACAAACAAATATAAATGGGCTCCTGGAGACGTTAGACTTCGGAGCGTCCAACCCGCTGGGAGTTTGGGCCTTACGGCCCCATCTAATGTTCCTGCCTCGGCTGGTAGGCCTACAAAATAAGTCTCAAAGTGACATTTACATTGTGTTTGGGAGAGAAGAAAAAAAAGAGAGAGAGAGAAAAAAATAAGAGAAATAACGTAAATTATTGTATTTAAAAATTATTTAAAAGGTGAATGAAATGAAAGTTTTTAATTCTCTAATTCTCTTTACTCCACCAAAATCAATCCTCTTAAAAATAAGAAAAAAATTGTTAGTTTCTCTACTAAATTTATTAAATGACTCAATTATTCATTACATAATTAAAAATTATAATTTTACCTAAATAAAATATTTAAATAAAATTTATCATGAACGATAAAATTGTTATTTCTAATATTTTTTATATTTCTCTCATCCACTTTCCACGTTTTCCCAAATAAAAGAATTTATAATTTTTCTACCTCTTATAACCTCTTCTTAAACACAAAAGAAAACAAAAATTTCTTTCTTCTGATAATTTCTCTCTCTACTTTCTCTCACTCACTTTCCTCTCCTCTAAAAATTTTATCCAAATACAGTATTAGAGTTTAAATTTTAGATTTAGAATTCACCTTTCTCCATCGTTGCCTTATGAGTTATTAGTTTCAACGAACTAAAAAATAAGAAAAAATTAGAAAGGACAAAAAATTGGGGCAGGATTTAGATTTAGATTTTAGACATTTTGAGTTTTAACTTTATTAGGTAAAAGAGTGAAATTTATAAGAAAAGAAAATTATTTTTATTATTTGATTTATAATTCAACGTCTTTTAATAGATAAAAATAAAAAGAAAAATACTTTTAATAAAAGAAAAAAATCTAAAAAAAAATTAGAAAGGAAATTGAAAAGAAGAATGTATAAACAAATTTTTTTAAAACAAATTTTATTTTTAAATTTTTTTAAAAAATAAACGAATTTTTTAAATAGATGTAATAAGCCACTAAATCTAATGATAGATTCATTTGAAGGACCACTAAAAGTGATAGTTAGTCTAGTGATATTTTGGTGTGTTTTCCTCAACATTGATCTAGATTCGAGTCAACACGCTGATGTCTCCCTCGAATTAAAAAGGAATTTAAGTGTGAGTATAATATTGAATTCAAAACTCGTTAATATCGTGATTAAATTTAACAGAGATTCGTTTTATGTTCAACAGTATTTTGATGGGAATTCCCTTATAAGAAAGTTGAATGACTGCATCAATAATATAAAAATTAATTTCAATTCATAAATCTAATAACAGTTATACTCACAATAAGTTTTTTTTCTTAAAAAAAATATATTCATTTGAAAGACCAGAAAATAAGTATCTTTGTTATCGAAATAAAATAAAATAAATTGAAAAACCTTCAAAGATATTTCCCGCAAAAGGCGTAAAACCCCAAAACCCTTGCAGTGAGATTGGCGCTTGGTTTGCTTGCGGCTCTAAAACCCGTCTCTCCTATTCCACTAAAAAGTAGGAAAAAAAAAATATATAGTGTAAGCAAACAAAAACAATGGCGTTAGAGCAAGCACTTGCATCATCCACAATCAGTAGCAATCGCCTCTTTCTCTCTAACCCTCTCGCAAACGCCCAAAGCCCAGCAGCTTTGTCAGCAAATCACTTCTTCTCTTATCCTCGGCTGACAACTAAACCGCTGCGTTCTGATTTTTCCCTGAGATGTTCGGTTGATTACAGAGACCAGAGCTACAGTCAGGCGGTGGATTATCCGAAACCGGCGGAGATTCCGTGGAAGAAGGAGCTCTGTAACGCCATTCACCTCATCGGGGTCGTCGGTGCCCCCGTGGAAATCAGGCACCTTCCCTCCGGCAAAGTCCTCGCTTGGACTCGGCTAGGCGTCAAGAAGTCCGCCACCGACACCTTCTGGTAAACTTTTATATGTCTGTATTTCAGCCGTCTTTTTTAGGTTTGCGATTTCCATGTCTAGTGATTGTGCTCAAATTTGTGAATACCTGAAATATGGTTAGCCAATTGCTGTACTGCACAGTGTTTATCAGGAAGCGCTTGAAAGCGGAGTGAACTTGAAGTTCCTCTGAATTTTCTTTTATCCATTGGCGTAGCTTAAATTGTCTTGTTTGAGAAAGTACAGGCAGGAATTTTACCCCACTGGGAAAACATGAATTAAACTGTTAAACTAAAATGAGAAAATGGGAAGAGAAAAGTTTGTGGTGAGAAAGGCAATATCTTGGTATTAGGACTTAGGAAGTGCAAGTGGAATCAGCTGTTTTTTTTTTTTTTTTTTCGCAACTTGCCCGATTTAGCAGTAAATCTTCGGTTTCTTCCATGAATTGATGAATTTAAATACTTGTTTGAATGCGCCAAAGATATTGCATCCTGAATGCTTTTGGATTTAGTTGTACAAGTCCTTCAAACATGGTTTTTTTATTTGACTGCCTCCTCTGGGATTTCTGACTGGTTTCCTTTTTTGAAATTTCGATTGCTTGATGGTGTCTTAAAAAGGACAGTGACAAATTGTATATTTTTAAAATGCACTTTGATGATTTCAGGATTAGTTTGACATTTTGGGATGAGCTTGCACAAGTTGCTTTTCATCATGTGGAGAAAGGCCATCAAATATATGTTTCTGGTCGACTTAATTCGGATACTGTTGAGGGTGATAATGGAAAGGCCCAGACTTACTATAAGGTTCTGTTCCTCACGGCGTTACATGCTACAGTTCTGATTTTGCTTAGTTTGTTCGAGCGGATGCTAACATTTTGACCCTTAGCAGGTAGTTGTTCAGCAACTAAATTTTGTTGAAAGGAGCTTTGCATCAACAGCATCGTATGATCGTGACTCAAATGCTATGACAGCTGGTAGTTATTATCTTTTTTGTCTTGTGATGTGGTATAAAAGCCTATGACAGCTACAGTTATAAAAGCCTATTTTCATATCATCATCTGCAGGAAGAAAATATGGCAATAATGCTGCCAATGACACTGCTTCCGTCCAAGAACTGTGGCAAGCCTTTTTTGCTAACCCTTTGGAGTGGTGGGACAATAGGAAGAACAAGGTAGACCATTTTTTTTTTTTGGTTGAATTTAAAAATGCATGTATACATGCGTTCTTAATGGGGCATTCAGATGATTTGGGTTCTCACATCTGTTGCATGTGCATCCTTGTGCGCGACCATGTACTGGAGAAAGTCTGGGTGTCAAGATCGTTTTACATCTATCCAACTTTAACCAATGAAAGCTTGTTTTCATTTCATTTTTTTTTCTGTTCCACCTCTTCATTTTTGCCGTTACACCTTGTGTTATATTCAGTGAAGAAAATGGGTCAAATTCATTGGAGTGTTCTGATTTTGAGGATTTTCTGGATATCCTGCTTTAAGACTTAAAACTGATTGTCTGTCCAGTATATGTTCTTTGCATACTTCATTCTTGAATGACATCTATCCTTCAATTTACAGAAAACCCCGAAATATCCAGACTTCAAGCATAAAGATACTGGTGAAGCTTTGTGGGTAGAGGGCAGAAATAATCCGCCCTGGGTTAAGTCCCAGTTGGCAATATTGGATGAAAGAATGGAGTCTCTTCATGGCCAGGATTCTGGCATGCATGTAACTTCAATGGCTGGAGATGATCTCATGCCTTTCTAGATGCTTGCAGTGCACTTTATCCCATATATATATGTCACAGGAGAGGTATTCTTGCTTACTCACTTTTGATTGAGGTAATTTTTGCAACGCCCTCAACAGGCTTTGTTTGTATAACCTACAATCTAGGTCCGTATGGTCTGCAAGTTGTTGGCTTTCTTGTGTTTTGAACCCTTTGTGACATGATCAAGTATGCTTGTCGTTGTATAATGTCTTTCTATTATCAGTCTATTGCTGTAAGTACTATATGTATAACCATTACTTCACCAGTTCGTTTTAGAAATGTAGCTTGTTAAATGTGAAATTGATGATTTGAGCATTTGATTAATGTGTGAAACTTGGTGACTCAGAGTTGGTCCTCTTTGGTTGGGCTTGTTAGTGATGTAGAAAGATGCTGGTGTTCTTCATGGTAGCATTTGCATCAAATTTGTTGCGTAGAACAACATAGGCTGCTGATAAACATTTCCAATTCTTCACTTCCCATTTTACTGCAACAATCGTATGCATAATTTTCCGAAGAACATTGTATATCTTTTTGTTTGCAATCTTCACGATACATATGCACAAATCTTGAGAAAAATTGAAACATAGTCCAACGCCATCGTCTCTTTTATTCTCTCTCACTATTGATTCTTTATGGTATCAGAAAATCAAAGCAATAAGGACGAAAAAGTGTTTATAAAGTAAAAGTGGGAGGAAGAAAAAAAGATCTCATCGTCAATCTCTTTCAGTTCCCATTATAGTCTTTAAGAAACCTAAACTATGTAGATCTCAATCCAAATGACTTGGATCTCCTGGGAATCTCAATTTCTTCATCTGCTGCATCTGCTGAATTGTGTGTTGTGGCTCTTTACACGCAACACAGTCCTCTAGTTTCAGATCCTTTCATAATTCTCAGCCTCTTGCAAGAGGAAATAAACATGCTGCAATATCCGAATAGAAAGAACCTTGTAAGATTTAGAAGCGTAGAAGGAAAACACACTGAATATAAAAGGGGTAATCAAAGGGGGAACTTACTCCCATGGAACATCTCTACCAAGCATCCAGTCACCATCTTTGTCTTCATAAGCGAGACAATAGTCAGATCCATTGTACCCTTCCCTCTCCGAGTATTCACCTGGAAGTTGCAAAGCCAAACTTATCAGAATCAATACAGGTGCGCAGAAAAAGAAAAGTAGATGAAAAAAAAATAAAATGAATTGGACTAATGGGATATTGGATTGTATGATTACTTACCAATGGTAAGCTTGAACATATTCTCCAGGGCCTTGAGAAGCTCTGGGTAGTTCTTGTGTACCTTGACATCAATTTTCCTGAGATAAGGAACTCCATCCATGCTTACTTTCACGTACATTCCTACACCGTCGGCCTCATCTTTCTTCGGTTGCAAGCAATTTTTCCGGTAGGACCGAACTGGTGGCCATCCTACTATCTGTGTCCTATCATTATTATCGTTAACAAAACATGTTAATACATGAAATGATACAAGAGAAATGAAAACTGGTTTTCATTAACCAACCCCAGAAGTCAATTTTCAGTTTGTTGAGGGAAAGAGGACTTACTTGGCAGGCGGAGCACTATTTGGATCTCCATTTTCAGCGTTGGATGCACTAGAATTGCTCTGGGGCCTAGACTCCCGGGATATTTCTGGTGAGCATCTCTTATTACTCCTGGAATTACAGGAGGACTGTTTCTCAGGTTCATCGTGAGACCCTGGTAGACCCAACCTTAGCTCGGTAGCTTTGAGATTGAGATCGCGTTCATATGCCATTGACCTTCCCCTAACTTCCACGGATCCTGAACAATTAATATAAGCTTTTATTGATATAGCCCCGCAATTCCTTTGGATACAAGTTTTCTAAGGCCCTGGACCTTGCAAGGGAAATTCTTCTCCAAAAACTTTGCCTTAAAAGTGGAAAACTTGGAAAATGACTTTCCAGGAAATTCTTGTGTATTTTCAGAATCTGAATTGAACTCTCGGAACCAATTTCTGAAATGATAAAATTGTGCGTTTTATAACAAGAATGTGATGCTCAAACAGTTTTATAAGAGGGCCATTTTACACATCAGCCAGGGGAACAATGTCTTGGCGGCGTATTCTGTTGTTGCCCTGCGTGCTTGAACTTCTTTCGGTAAGAAAAAATATAAAAAAAAAATAGGAGGGGAGCTAATACGTACGCCGAGTTTTTAGCTCGAGTACATACGTTGAGTATTAAAAAAATTAAAATTAAAATTTAAATAATTGTTACTTTAGAATATAAAATGTTACTATTATTTAAGATTTTTTAAAAAACATTTTTTTTCCTTCGGGAAAAAATTTTTCTTTTTACTAATATAGTAAAAAAATAATTATTTTTAATGCAGTACGAATATGTATATAAAAGTTCGTGTACGAAATATTTTTAATAAAAATACATGGATCCCCACACGGTCGACCTGCTCGTTCTGCGTGACTGACCAATGAGAAGCTGACAAGCGGACTTTTTCAGAGTGGGGCTCACATGAACTGGCTCGTGATTGCGCGTGGAATTTGAATCATTTGTCTACCGGCTGGACAGCAAAAGGATACCAGTGCTTGTCACGCGAGGAACACCATCGAATCGGGTGCTACACGTCGGGGGAACAAAGAAGAGACAAGCACAGCCGACGGTTTGGAAGCATGTGGACCGCGTTGGTATCAACGGCTCGGATGCGATGTTGAAGTAAGAAACGAATCCGGAACGTCGGATGACCATTTTGGTCCCTCATGTGATGTGGCCTTGTGCGGGCCCCACATCGATGGGCATTGAACAAATTTAAATTTAATAAGTGGCTGTGGATGGCTCTCCACATGTGGGATTCGAAAGGTGTGGTCGATTCATCCTTCCTCTCTCAGTTCTCGTTTGTCCTAATTTATTTATCTATTTTGGTTAAATGCAAAAGAGATTAATTATAAAAAAGTTAGATGCATTTCACCTTAATTTTTTTTGAGTTGAGTGCGATGAATTGATTTAATTAATCAACACATACCGAATACCATTAATTAGTTGGAAAATTGAGTCAGTATCTGTTGAATCAACGATCATTCTTTTAAACCATTGCCCTTTATTCTACATTTATTTTTTTTTCTTTGCAATTAGTTGTCAGATCGTTAGGAATGGGCAAATTGCAATGAATAGGTAGTTGAATTTTAAGTGAATAAGACCACCATGATTACAAATCTCAGACAGCGATCTTGAAATAAAAGATCCGTTGTTTCAGAAAAAATATTTTTTTTTAAAATTACATGTAAAGCAAATCTTATTACAAACCCCGACCATAGTATTGTACATATTACGCAAACACATTTAATGATATATATAACTAATTAAATAAAATTTAATATATTTTTTATCATTTAATAATTCAAATCATTATGTGTCGAACGTACTTTTTGTTTTCATACGTTGGCTTTTTATTTAGTCCAAATTCCAAGATCTTTCCCTTTAAGCCAGGTTTGTCTTTTAACTGCCCTTGCGAGCACGCGTGAGCTTTTGCGCCCTTGTCTTTCTGGACCTCATTTAAGAACTCTCCAATAATGCTGTGTATTGCGCCCATCCTTGTCCAGTTGAGGCCCAACCTAACTAGAATTGATGCATTTCCTAGACTTAACCATCGCTGGCCCGTGTTGGCCTGAAAAAGTGGGACAAGATATCCGGCAACGCCTAACCCAGACGTAATTGGTACTCGGTGTCCCAGTCACTGACCTGTGCCGTCTTCGATGAATCATCAAACAATTTTGTGCAATACTTAATAAAAGCGTATTATGTGAGTGTAAATTAAAAAAATATAAATAAATATACAACTTATTTAATAATATTTAACTAATAAATTTTTTTTATTTTTTAATTCAACAACCTAAAAGACTATATCATTTTGATCTCACTTAATTTATACCGACCAAGTATTTTCCTACTTAATAAATGAGCCCGACACCGTCGGAAGCCCACACCTTGAACAAATGGTCCCACGCATGGCCACAGATTTTCAACTTTCGCTTCTCTCAGGTCAGCCACACGAATGGTTGCTGAGCCAATCTAGAATTTTGCTTGCATTAGCGAGCACTCTCCAAAACCAAAACCCATCGCTTCAAGCAGTGTTGATCAGACTGTTCAAACCATCTAATTCGATCGAACCAACTCAATTTAAATCGAAATCATCCAACCATTAAAAAATGAATTAGATTTTCATGGTGATTTAAAAAAACAGTAAATTGTAATTTCTTCGCAGATTAGCATTATTAAATTCATAACTAAACCAATGAAAGCTTCAAATTTTTGACTGGATGGAGTTAATTGATTTTCTAATCAAACTAGTGGTCTAGAACCGATCCATACCCAAACATCGTGTACCTTTGTTTTTTATAATCAGAATGAGATCATCAAACATAAAAAGAGATTTTAAATTTGATTCATTTAAAAATAAAAATTTTTAAATTTTATATCAGAGATAAAAATTTGGGATAATCTATATAAGTATATAATAGTAGGTACAAAAATAACACATAAAGATCTAAAATATTAAATTATAAAAAAAATATTAAATTTTTTTAAAAAAATAAACCATTAAATTAATTATATCTTCATGTGTCGTAGATTACGCAGTTACATAATAATATCCTTCAAATTTAACTAGTATAGATTAAAAAAAGATTTTTTAATTAAGATATAAAAAATTACCCCTATTATATATCTCATAATTCATTAATCTCTTTACAAAGATTTAAAAAATAATAAAAATTAGAAAAAAAGGACGCACACACGCACGCGCACATATACACCAGCTAGTGGTCGTGGCCCTCATGTTGAACACGTGTTAAAATATAATGATCCAAATTTTGTTATGGCCCGTGACTTGGCTGGCCACTGGTATATGTTAAATGGCAACTGCAATGCTCTCGATCCATTTTGTGGACAAGGTGGGCTAAGCGAGTTGTTCCAATCTTTCACAAACACAACAGAGCTGCCTTGAAACTTTCTGATATTTCTTGACGCATTCGGTTAAACCATATCAGCGCATTCCAAGCTTATTTGTCCCTCCAGGAATTTTCTCCTACTTTTACAAGATAATTGAAAATTTATAGAAATTGGACATGTACGGTACCAATACCCAGAAGAAACAAATGAAAATTTTCTTTTTTTCAACTCTTCACATCCCCGGAAATACCATTTGCGGCCTCATTCTCACCGACAGTGACTTCAAAGAGTATGATGATAGCCCATAGTTTTCCGTTTCTCATTTTTCTCAGCACCCCGGCCCTTCCCTCCAGGCCCACCCTCCACTCCCTCCAAACGAAAACAAATGACAGCAAGCATGACCCCAAAAAAAAAAAAAACAAATGACAACAAGCACAAAAATTTCAGAAATCAACCGACTTAATGACTAAATCTGCATTTTTCTTTGACTTGATTATAAGCTCTGCATTCGGCCGGTCATTGTATTCCATCTGCAGGATAAATCGAGTGTTAACGCACAAACCAGCACAAAAAAGACATCACAATTTATTAGCTCTTATCTACCTCTATTGATGATACTTGTAAACTACGTGCTTGTACTCCCTATCTCCTTGTTTGCAAATTAATAATGGGATATATAACTTTTTAAGCCTAAATTTTTGTAATTTTTTCTATCTAAAATCTAAACCTTTTAAGTTTTTTATTTAAGATCTAAACCTTTATTTTTTGTTCTATTCAAATCCTTTTACAATGAAATCGTTTAACTTTTCTATTAACTTTAATCCTGTTTCCGCCTATTCTATTAGATCTAACGGAAAAGTTAACAGTAAATCATACAAAATGACTTAGATAGAAAAAAAAAAATAAAGGTTTAGAAAAAAAAATAAAAGTTTAGGCCTTAAATATAAAATTTAAAAAGTTTAAGCCTCAAATAAAAAATATTATAAAGATTTAGATCTAAAAAGGTTGATTATCCCAATTAATAATTATATAAATAGTACCAAGAAAAGAGAATCTCACCCGCCATTTCGCAACATCTGGGGGCTTTCCTGTTAACATAAAATTAGGTTAGAACATCTATTCATTTTCCCGATCCAAAAATAATTGGTTAAAATTTGATAACACTGTACCAGTCGAAATATGTCTGTTCAATACTCGTTGCATTGCTGTGTCAATGTCAGCATCAATAAACCTTCAAGAGAAAGGCATTACATATTATTCAACCTGTTACCGCAGAAATCAAATCTCGAGGTTCGGAAACAAGGGAATGACACCAAGATGTTCAATCTGAGACTATCGAGGAGCAAAACTTGCAGAAACATTAATCATAACAGCAGAATACGTTTATAAATTGCTTCAAGTCATCATGATAGGCCAATGGCCAAGACATTCAAACTCTGAAAATCTCTCCAGTAAAATCGTGCAGCAAGAATTTCCTTGTGAAAAAATTTTGCAAACTAATCCGAAAGAAGAATCAGGCAGACAATAAAATAAACAAGAACATACATCACATGAACTTGAACTCCTGATTGACAGAAACTTACATGGACAATGTCATGATACGGCAATCAAAGAGAGGTTTTAATACGGAGGAGTGACCCACTATCACTAGATCACTACCATTTGTTCAAAGGCAGAAGATTGATATATTTGATTTGGAACACATCAAACTATGAGATAAAATCTCCCAGCTGAAGATGAAAATTATGTTGATAATGCTTAAGCCAATGTAGCTCTCAAGATTGCTTTTTTCTATGCCAACGGTATCCTTAATTACCTGATAGGCATACCAACCATACCAATAAATTTTTGTAGATTCACATGATAATAAAGTTCAGGATAATTTTTCAGCACCAACTTTTGGTCTTGAATGGTGATGAAAGAAGTAACATAAGGCCAGCTGAAACATGATCCATACCATTTCTCATCAAATATCAATGACACATCCTTCCAAACTTCTTCTTCCAGAAATAGATAATTCCCCTCAACTATGACTATTTTATGCCTGCAAAGAGCCAAAAATTATATCCATATATTGTGGCTTCTTTCAATATATCAGAAACAAATTATTTTTCAAGCTATATTTAACATTCAATATAAATTTCATGTTAACAGGTCTCACTTCACTGACAAAAATTAAGCTCATGGCATTCCGTTGATTCCCTACACCCTTTCAAGCTATATTTAATATGATTGTTATCTATCCTAAGCACTGAATGGTCCATGGACTAAGTATCACCGTATCAAGAGAAAATTAAATAATTAATGTGTCCACATGCCACCAAACTCAAATAAAATTGGCTCCAATTGACAAGATTATACAAGTGAAAGAGTCTAGTTGACACCTATTTTGCGACAAGTCTAATTACTTACTGAACAGCCACAAAAATATCTTCGTCAACTGGATCACCAACACCATGGTCAAATGATGGCACATAAACATATCCCTGAAAAAACTGTGGTTAGTCAGAAACAGCAAAGGTACACTGCAGTTACAACAGACTAAGATGAGAATTAGAGTTGTCAGTGCACACCACTTTCAGGCGACTCACCTCATTCTTCAGAGTCTTTAAGCAATTGAGCAACAATGCAGGAGCAAATGTCCACGGAGCTGAATCACTAATGGAAAATCAACAAACAAAATATAACAAGGTCGTTGAAAGGCAAACACTACTACTTGAACTGACCTCCCCTCCTGGCATGCGCTTCCGCTGGATCCTAAGATGCGACAACAAAAATTAGGCTGGAAAAACACATAAAAATTTCCAAGAACCAAGGTCAAGAACAATGAAGCAAAGATTAACCTCCATCGCATCAAGCTGGGAACGATAGAGATGGAATCCATCCATTGGAATGACAACAGCTAAATCATGGGGCTTAACTTGAGAATCAAAAGAAGAAGATTTTTGGGCCCATAGGTCATTTACACGTTGCACCACTTCAGAAGCCAATGTGCTCTTTCCAGCACCAGGGGGACCTGCCAGGCCGACAATATGCCTGCACATGTTCTAGCAAAAGTTTATCCATGAAATAACCGAGAAAAAAAAATAAGATTCAATGTTTGAGAAATGCCAGCCGCAATCACATAAAGTAGTCAAGAATGCATCATCTTACATGTACATCATATGCGAATTATTCTCAAGTACCACTCAAACTAGTGGAACATTACTTAGGTAGACCATAACCTAATCAGTCGCCATTGTTGAACTACTCATAGTTCATTCTCAACCAACCAATTCAAAACAAGGAAGCAGATAGGAAACACTAAAGAGGAAATGTGATAATCTTGATATCCATTCAGTATTCTGACTATATGCCCCTCTGTTTATTCCTTTTCCTTTGTTTATTTATTTATTTTTTGTTTGGGTCTTTGGGAAGAGGGGGTGGTTGTGAGGGTCCTACAAGAAAAGTGGGCTTCCAACAAATGTATATATTGTCCAAAATATATCCTGACTATAATGGAAAGCAAATGTGCTATCAACAATCGTGGCAAAGAGAGCAAAAATGACTCCCGCCATGCCACAAGGCATTGGTGAGAACTTCATTGTAAGCAATATTGTCAAACAGCAAAACCAGTTATTAAAAGCATCAATATAATGGTTATTTCTATATTCAAGTTGCTAGAACTTACTTTGAAGAAGGATTTGATGCCACAGCTCCTGAAGGAAGAACCCTTTCAGCCAAAACATCATATATCTCATCCATACAACTACATAAAATAGAAGCAATGGTAACAATAAATAAATAGGAGAAAAAATTAAAATCAATTTTCTATCTATTTTGCTTCTTTCCTTTTTTTTTTTAAAAAAAAAAAATTACTTCACGAAAGAACAGAAGGGATCTAGTGATAGTGGTAAGCTAGAAAGCCAGCATTACTAAAGTATGACCACCATCCTAATTAAAATACGAATCATAAGACATTGATCCAAATTAACTTCTAAGCAATTCAACAATATAATCAAATTCATCAAAAAAAATTTTGCTTTGAATTAACCGTCTTTGCCTTATAATATGGCTGCATCAGTATAAATAATGCGAAAAGTGCTTTGCACAACAGAGGGATACCACCGGCTCCAACAGGAAAAGTTTCAACAGAAATTATAATCTTCACCATTAAAAATAAGGTGTCCTAGCGCACAAAGCTCCCACACTATAAAGTGGAGGGGATGGTCTTCACCATCATAAGATGCTTTTGCATATTACTTCTCATTGATAAGCCGGACCCCAGCATAACCAAGGGTACAGTAGAACCCCAGGTAAACAAGGGGGGAAAAAATACAATGCGTATAAACGTTCTCAAGCAGAATGCCAATCAAGATAACCAATAAATGCAACAGCGATCACAATGTCTTCGTCGAAATTCAAACATAATACAAATATACGCAATGTCATTTCAACATGAAACTCTTGCTGATCACAAGTGAGACCATACCGCGCCTCTAAAATGGGAATCTCTCTCTTTTGACAGCATGAGACCTGCTATCAAACCCATCAAACTATGAATTGACATCACAAAGAAGAACGGAAATAGTACTTGCAATTTTTCCATGTTAACATGAACAGCGACAGTCCAAATGAGAAAACGTAGAATATCTGACCTTCATGTGATTTGCCTTCTTAGTTAGATATCCAATTTGCCTCGGTGAAACCAGCGAATGGCTGATGTCCAATGCACTGGACTCTGAACATTGATGCCGTAGAGGCAGTTTAACCGTTTTAAACAGCAAAGGTTCTGCACAATTCGTAAAGTTCAACTCCATAGGATAGGAAATAGAATAAATATTGGTGGCCGGTGATTTTTGTGCCGAATTATGTGCTGAATGAAACTGGAGCTGTTATTTTTTAAATTAGAATTGATATTTTTGAATTAGTTGTTATTTTTATATTTTAAAAATATCAGCCGTAGTTTCAAAAATAACAGCTACAGTTTCATTCGACACAAAATTTCGAGACAAAAGTCTCGGGACACGTAATTACACTATAGGAAATAACCAATAAAGCAAAAAGAACGTAACGACGGCAGCAGCGCTAATTGCAATGACACTTAAATCAAAAAACGGTGCGTTTTCACCTCTTCCCCATGTTTTTTTCTGTGCGCTTGTCTTTTTCTAAACCCTTTCAGGCAGAACTCAATATTTACTTTGATAAAATTACAAATTCGGCGGCGAGTGAGAACGAGAAACAAAAGATGTGGAACCGGAATGAATCGAAATTTGATAAGGAATCGTTTGATTTGGCAAATAAATTAAGGAAGCAATTAGCGACGAAATTTGGAGAGGATCATATGAAACGACACTACACATAGAGAAGAAGATGAAACCTGGCGAAGGATAACGCAGGTAGCCTGATGATGTTGTTGAGAACGAAGAAACCGCCATTGTCAGGCAAAGGAAGGAAAGGAAGCAAGCAAGCAGGAGAATGGAGATCAAAACGGAGAGTCGGAGACTGCTGATTGAACAAAAAGCTTATGCGAAAAGCAAAGTCACCGTTTAAGTTACGGATACTCAATTTAAAGTAAGGTTGTCAGAATCCGATCGGTAATCGAATCGAAAATATTAGTGGGTTAAGATTTAATCGGTTCAACCGGTAGAACCTGTATTTAAACCGGTATTTATTAATATATATATGTATAAAAATAATTTAAAAAAATAATACTTATATATGATTATTAAATATTATTTTTTTATTTTTGAGGATTAAATTGAAAATTTTGATCACTAAATTGAAAGTTTTAATAAATTTAACACTAAATTGAAAATTTTAATTAAATTTAAAACTCAAATTATAATTTAAATAAATACTGAGATCAAATTATAATTTATAAAACTTTCATACCGGTTTGAACCGGTTGAACCGGATCCGATTTTTCACTGGTTTTCGCCGGTTTTGACCGGTCCAAGTTAAGGGGCAACAGTGATCATGAACCGACCCGAACCTTTGGTCGGTCACCAGTTAAACCGATCGGATCGACAGGTCTGAGCTGGTTTTAACAACATTGATTTAAAGTGAGCAAACAGAATGGGGGAATATCCAAGATATTTAGAACTAGATATATCTTTAAAAAATGATTTCCTATACCCATACGACACAAATACAGATAATAGAGAATAGATACTTTCTATATTTTAATTTTAGAGCTCAATTTATCCATGATTTATGTTTCTTTTTTCTTTTTTTCGTTTGTTTCGATATTTTTAGTCCGTAATTATTCTTAAAAATTTATCAATTCTGCAATTTAATATGTAATTTTAGTATTCAATGTATATTTTTGAATAATCACATTTTTCAATTTTTTCTAGATAATATCTATTCAATCCCATTTTTGATCTATTTTCGGGAATATATGAATTGTGCTAAGAATTCAGAAGCTAAAAATTCAATATTCATTTTCATCTTTCCTTAAAAAAAAATGAAAATGAATACTAAATAGAAATCTAATGAATTTAAACTTTATTCTTTGATAAATCAATTGCAAAAAGTTTTCTTTGTTTCTATAAGGTAAATATATAGATTTCACCTATTATCTTTAATTCTTTAGAGAATTTAACTCATAATATTTTTATTTTTTAGGTTCTACTCTCTATATTTTTATCATCAATCTTTTTCACGTTTTTTCGTTAATTTACCGTTAATTTATCTGTTGAATCTAACATATAATAATTCAGTCATCCTCACATCATCTAACTTAAATGACATGTTAATAAAAGTGGTGACATGATATCTAATAAAATTTTTTTTTCAATTTTTTTCTAAATACTGCAACTTTTAAAACTCTTTATGTACATTTAACAAATTAGTGCTCTTTAATGAATTAAATTTAATTACATCAAACTGTTTGGTATGAAACCGTTATGTCTCCCCTTTTTAAGTTGGCCTTATTCAAGCATTTATTTGTAGAAGTGTATATGAATAATAGATTTTTTATTTTTATTTTTATTTTTTAATTTTATAAAAGTATAAATATTTTTTTCTTTTGATTTTTTTAAAAATCACAATATTTAAAAAAAATTAAAAAAAAATTAAATATCATATAATTACTTTATATTAACATATCATTTGAGTTGAATAATATAGCGATGACTGGATTATCGCCTATCAGATTTAACTGCAAACTTATAAAAGTGAGTAAAAAAGATTAGCGGTAAAAATATAAAAAATAAAATCTAAAAAATAAAAATATTATAAGTAAAATTCTCCAAAAATTTGAAGATAATAAGTGGAATTTATATATTTGCGTTATAAATTACGGCGAATACTTTTGCTTTTGTTTTTTGTTTTTTTTTAAAATAAGAGTCATAGAAAGAAGATACATTAAAGGTATTAACGTTCAGTGAAGCTACAGATTTCTTTCCGAAACAGAAATGTTAAGCCTGGAACTAAAATTTATAATAAAAATAATAATAATAATAACAATAATAAATTCATCACCAATCCGAATGGTTAGTCGGATTATTGAAAAAGCCCATCCCACTATTCCGTCTTGATTCTTTTTTCGGTTTCAAGCCGCCAGCTAGGGGAGTAACACTTGGGTAGGTTTGGCATAAATACCTTGAATTTTCTCAATTTTGATGTTGCAGTGAGCCGGATCCCTACAACCCCACTTCCCCTCTCTTTCGTATGGACAATAAGCCACCCCAAGACTGAATAAATTAAAGAAAAAAAAAAGACCTTGAATTAAGAACACTTTTCTTATTGCTCAAAAAAAAAAAAAAAAAAACGAGAAGAAAGAAATACTTTTCTTAGATTTGTCTGTCCGGCCAAAATGAGGACGAGTGCAGTTGAGCATTGCAATAAGAAATAAATTCTCACAATTTGGAGGGAACCGAAAGAATTTCTTAATTCAAGGAGTATTTCTAAATTCCTAACCTATCCCCGTATCCCATCATCAATACATGGTATTCCAAGGGGCATATTTGTAGCTTTATCTATACATTTAACAAGTTTATATTAACTCAACCAAAGAACATAATTGGTTATTCTCCTCCTTTAGGTAACATAATTTTTTTTCCCCTTACAAAGTTCACAAATATGGATCCAAAATCATGTAATTGTGCAAATACACGGATTTCAAAATTCTTGTACCAATCCATCCCTAACTGCAAATAGCAACATATCAACTTCGCATGCGATTACTTCAATTGGCATCAAATCAAATGTAGACATGCTAAGAGAAGCATCCAGGCATGTCACTACTTTATCCTGCCCGAAGCTACTCCATAGACCAGAAACCTCCCATAGTACTAAAACTCAATATGATTTCCAATAATTACGAAACTGACAGAGTTAGCTCGCTTAAGGAAGAGCGACCCACATTGTAAATTCATACAATGTCAAGCAGCTTGATCCGAAAAACATCTAGAACATATTCATTTTATTCCATAAAATGCTGAAAATCCAAATCGTCCACATTACAATATAACTTCTTTTTTTTTTTTTGTCGTAAAACATTTTCTATGAAGTTAAAACAATTGGGTTAAAGCAATTCAGCAATGCCGATGGGCCTTCTCCCACCCTTTCGTATGATTAAAGTACATTTGAATTCATGGGACACAGGCCCAAGCAGACTGACAAATAGATCAGTGGGGTCCGTTCAAGTTTACTGTAAGAATGATTAACTAATACACAGTAGCTCCGTCTACAAGCACATTACAGGGCGGACTCACTATCCTCTTCCGCTTCTTATCATCGTCGCATGGCTGCAAGCGGGAACCAAAAAACTTGCGTAAGACAGAATTGCACCCAAATATATTTTTTTTTTTCTTTTTGGTTTTGGAGCATAGAATATGTTTTTAGTAAAATCAAAGAGTGATGCCACATCATAGTTTCAATCTACATATAACATACAACGCCTAGTGTGAGTTTTAAAATTAGAATTCCTACGGCCTTGATGGAATTAATAGGAAAGAAGGGAATTATCGGAAAGAAGGGAATTATCTCCATTAAAGTGTAGCTCAAGGCTGGTGCACTTCTATAAGCACAAAAACCATGATAACTAGAAAAGCGGAGGATAATTCTTCGCTCACCTGATAACTGAGGAAATTTGGAACCCGAACTCTCTTAGAGCCATCAGCTAGACGTTTACTTGGGAAGTTGGTTTCCATTCCATCCAAGTTGCTGCTGACCTGTAGGAGTGTTCAAAGAAGTGGAAGATTAAGAACAAGTAAAGATTGAACATGAAAATGAGTTACAAGTTCATACGCTTAAAGGTTAAATTTTTTCCCGAAAAAAAAAAAAGAAATGAAATGAACAGAGACCCAATTTATTAAACAAAGCAAGACGTCTCATTGACGCATTATTACAAGCTACAAGACTCGGAAGTGATGACAAAAGTTTCCCCAAACATAATATGAATGCAAATGAACTAAGCCCATCTCCTACAGATCTTTTTACTGGCCTTTTTGTCCCCATTGCAAAACAAACATACACCCAGGAATTATCCTTTTCCATGAAATTCTCACAGATGATATGAAATATAGAATTGGGAATGGATGGGTTGTTAAATGTCATGCACTTAAAGATCTCGTTAAAAATTTTTCAGGATTATGATTATAATGTTCATACCAAGTGATTTTAGCTGAATAATAAATTCCAAAGAAACTTCCCCATCGTCATTTGAACAATGGAAGTTCGAAGCAGCTAACTATTCACCTGGCTTTGAATGGCCCCAATCAACAATTCGTTACACCCCGATGCATGAACAGTTTCTAGTCTGGGACATTGAAGCAGCAGCCTCTCTGGGAAGTAAACGTGGGCAAACAATTATTCTACTTGTTGAACTTATAGCACAGATGCATATTATAGGCTGCTGCTCAAATCCGTGAAAACAGAGATTATATGTAGTCATACCTGGATGCAAGTTTGTACACGAGTTCAGATTCAAATCATTGAGTTCTGGGCAGTTTAAGTACAGAGCCTGCATTGAAGTTTGCAAATTACGAGCATGAAAAAAAAAAACTATTAAGTCACAAATGGATTTTTAGACAATAGAATCTCACATCTAAGCCAGAACAGCCCCATAAGCTGAGCTTCTTCAACCGACCATGTTTGACAATGAGTTTTTGGCACATGAGGTGTGATTTGTTTTGAAATGTTGTCTGCAACTCAACATCATGGCTTCCCTCAGAGGTTGGATACTGGGAGCTAGGGTCAGATATTGTCATTCCACAGTCCATAAGCTCAAGATGAGGCAATTGAGCTGTGGCAAACTGAATTCCACCTGAGAGATCAAAATGATTACGATTATTAGAGATTTTTGTAGAACAAAGCTCTGGCAAACCATAATCCAATTTGTTATAGATTCAGAGCTTGGACATGAAAATTACTTGAAGTGATGTTAGGACAAAGGGCAAGGAGGAGTCTAGACATTGTTCCGGGGAATACATTGCATATCATCCCTATACCACTGTCACTGATGCTTGACCTGAATAATTTTGAAGAATCATATAAATAATCTAGAAAACTGAACAATGCAAGAAAATTTAGAACATTATTTCTGAATACAATTGGATTGCAATCAGAAACATACCCACTGAGATCAAGCAACTCTAATTTTGGAAAACTTGACGCAATAGCGGCAACAGATGCATCGGTGATTTCAGTTCCAAGAACAAGAGAAAGCATCCGCAAACCCCTAAAATCATGAACAACGTTGACATCAATTTTCATTTTTCATTAGCATTAGCTGCGTGATTTTCAGTGTTAAAATCCTTCAAGGTTTTCTTTAGCTGAACATAAATGAAGCACAAGATATTAGAGAAATCAAAATAAGACATAGTATTTAAAACTCCAGCAAAATGGCACTTCACGTCATACAAAAATACACGATAAATAAGGTAAATTAAGCCCCACACCAAAATCATTCCACTAACCTCAAGTTTGCAGCCGTAAGAGCAAGCACGGCAGCATGAGACAGCCGAATTGATGCAATGTGTATGTTTTGCAACTTAGGGCAATTCCTTCCCAAGCCATCAACCATGGTTACTACATCAGTACTGTCATTTTCTTGGCGAGAAAAATCCAGGGATATCTCCTTCAAATTAGGACAGTTAAAGATCTATGACAACAAACAAAATACAGGTACGTCTGAGTACAAGGGAATTATCTTAAACGCCAATAACTCTAATTTTATATAGAATAAATGCAAGAGTCGGTAAAAATCATCACAAATGCCATTTATTCAAGAATTACAAAGCTCAAAATTATACTGTGCCAACGTGGTATTAGGAAAAATACCATCTTGGAAAGAGAATGAAGATCTGATAGCCAGAGCGTCGCAATACTAGATGAATAGAGGACAAAACCCCCCAGATTAGAACATCCTTCCATCTTAAGGCTCGTCAGGCAACGTTTATCAGCAACAAAACGACCCAATTCATCGCTGCAAACAAAAACGAAAGAATGGATTACAAAATGATATAAATCATTGTCCAGCCATGGTCGATCCGCTCTTTCCCTGCTTAGACAACTAGGAACATATGGCGTCATCTAAACGTTCACATCCCAAATTCTAGAAAGGAACCATGCAAACAAACAAAACTTAGACAAAACTAAAAAGCGCAGAAGTCACCCGTAAAGATAGGGTTGATTTTATACCCAGTGATCCGATTGACTGCAGTATCTGATGTAGAGATCTCCATAAACTCCAGGTTGGGACAAGAGAACGCAATGCAAGCCAACATCGTCGCGTCCACATCACTGTAACAGCCATAAAAAAAAAAAAAATTAGCGATTGAAAATCAACTACAGAAATGGCAAATATTTCATTTGCTATTTCTTCAATTAAATAAAACAGTATCAATATCACAATTTTCTTAGCTTCAGAACTAAACAAGATCTTGAACATTTAACGTCAGCTCTTCTTAGAAACCAATCCTTTCCCCACCCAAAATGTCATTTGTCCCTCTCAAAGTTTCTACAACACTATCCTACTTTGATCCGGCTCTTGCTAAGTAAATTCTCCGACAAAAATTCCAGGAAAAACGATATTTTATTGCTTCCTGCATGTTCATCCACAGATCAAACAGGGATGTGACATATTTCTTGTAAGTCTTATGAATCGAACATTATACGTTTGTTTTTTGCATTTCTCCTTCGGAGAGTCAAAGGATGTAACAATTTTAGTTAAATCCCAAGGTCTCTGTTGGGATCGTTTTAATCTTTTAACAATTTGATCACTTGAAATTTTTTTGTCATCTATGAAATCGAAATGTTTGATTGTAGCAAAACCGCAGATCTGACAAAACAAAGAAGAAATTTTAACCTTTCCATTCTAAGACTCAATTTAACTAGTCCAGGACACTTCTGCAACACGGATCCAACGAACCCGAGTTGGGCTCTGGGCGGAACCTTAAGCCTGAGCTCCTCGGCAGCCCTCCACAACCTTCTCGCCGTTTCCCTCCACCCCTTGCACACCCTCGCCGCCGACGAAAGAGCCGCCGGCGGCAGTCTCTTGAGAACCTCCCACATGCAGCTCGCCGGCAACTTCACCGGGCCCAGATCAAGCAGATCCGAGTCCGATTCGTCAGCGTCGAGATCCGGCGAGTCACATCGGAGATCGATGTCGTCAAATGAGAGCACCCGGCGGAGATGGGAGTACTGCTGTCGCTGAGGCGGCGGAGGGCGGGAGGACGAAGCAGAGGCGGCGGCAGCGGTGATGGAGGAGGAGTCGGTGGAGGTAGGCGTGGTGCAGGCGGCACGAGGAACGCTGCAGGTGTGGCCCTTCTTGGGTTGGCCGCAGCGGCCGCAGTTGTAGCTGCCGCGGTTCTTCTTGGAGGGTAAGTTGAAATCGTAGGAGGCGGTGGAGGCGGCGGGAGTGGCGGGGGAGATGTGGGGCTGGTTGTGGTGGCGCATGTTGCGGAGTTGAGAGAAGAAGAGTGCGATGGAGGAGGAGGTGGAGGAAGGATTTAGAGAGAGCGATAGGAAGAGGCCAAATAAGACATGTTGGAGACCGCCGGGCGGGCGCGGGAGATTTACGATCTTTTCGCGCCTTTCGATTTTCAAAGTTTCTTTTTTTTTTTTTCTTTTTTCTATTACTGCGATAAAAAGGGTGCGGTCTGACTGTCTGAAGAGGAGGAGCGTGGTTTGGTGTGTAGTAAAATGACGGTTGTAGCCCTCTTCTTCCTTTCTTTTTTTTTTTTTTTGTGGGAAAAAAACGTGCAGCGTGCTTTTCCGCGGTTGTTGGGCCTTTTTTTTTTTGACACAAAGGAAATATCATTCATAGATTGATACTATCATCGCAGAGCAAGTTCCGAAGTTTAGGGGAAGGTTGCAGATTTAATCTAGAGACAAGAAAAGAGTTTGAATTGTTTAGCAGTCTATTCTACAAATTTGTTAACAAATCTTGAAATAGAGTGTACAGAGAAGTTAACGTAATTTTGATATCTTTTATTACATGCCGAATTTCTTATGGTCTTAATTTTCCTTCTTATGTACTTCACATTAACTTTGTTACCAATGGCCTAAAATGGAAAATTTGCTTTGTGAAAATAAGAAAGGAAAAGTTTTGCACTACGATAGGGAACCCTGGCATCCTTCTAACAATCTAGTAGTGGGATTTTAAACAAAAAGAGGGAAATCGATTAGGTTGATAACTGCGATTATGATAAGAGATTTTGAATTGGTTGTCTTGTTTATTTCTTTATAGGGAGAAAATTCGTAATATTGACACGTACATCGAACATTCACGTGTAGGATTTTGGAAAAAATGTGATCTTCTATATGGGGTCGGATCCAGGCAAAGATTAGGGGGCAGTTGTCTTCCTGGAAACTTTAAATGTATTATTATTTCTATAAGGTGCCCAAGGCATTCTGCCCCCGCTCCCCATTTCCTTTCTATCTTCAACGCTGCCTTTTTTTGGGTCCTGCTGTTCCTTCAACGCTGGTTTTTTTTTTTTTTTTTTATTTCCTTCCTTAGTTCCTTCAATGCTGGCCTTTTGTTTTATTTTGCTTTCTGTTTTGTTTTATGTTTTTTTCGTTTTGCTAGCTGTTTTGTTTTTTTTTTTCTTTCATAGGCCTTTTTTTTGTCATATACCCACACGGCCACACATGCAATGCTAATGGAAAACAATTAATGAAGAAAGTAACTGCATTAACTTTTTTCTAATTATTCTCAAAATTGTTTAAATAAATTTTTCTCTTTTTTATACCGTCTTATTAGAAATTATTTATATTTCTTGATAAAATAAATTATTAATAATAAACAGTAAATAAGAATAAAATCTCTAAAACACATTGTATTTTAGAATGAGTCTTTGTTTGTAGAATTGACTATAAGTTCATTGGCTAGAATAAATATAGTAAAAAAATTGACTTACAAGAAATATCATAACAAATACATTGCGTAATTATATGAGAAATAAATAACTATATGATTTAATGTTTACTTATATAGAGAAAAGTATATTTAATTATTAGAAATTAAAAAAATAATTAGTAACACCTACAAAATATACTTAGAATATTTATTGTTTAATATAATTAATATGATATTTTTATGTTTCATTTTATACATATAAAATTTGTCTCCCTAAAAATTGTTTTTAGATTCATCCCTATGTCCATACCTTAATTATGTATTATAAACTTTCTTTTTTTGTGAATGATATGAAAAAGTAAGAGTAATACTCTATAAACCTATCCAAAAAGATAACACATTATAAGAGAACAAATTGTAAGATCATAAGTATATTTAGTCTCACTGAATATTTTGATAAAAATTCAAACTTGTCATTTTTGTTATGAGTAAAATCTTTTAATCACTATGCTACAAAAATTAATGGTATTGTGAACATATTTTTTACATTTAAGATAACTCTATGAACTTAGAAATGGGATTATAAAACTTTCATGTACTTTTAAACATAAATTATACTTTTGTTTAATCAACAAACATAAATTATTATTTTGCCTTTGTAGTTTAAAGGAAAATTGATTAACAATAGCATTTTTTTTTTTTGACACAAAACATTATAAATGCGCACATGCAGTTAGTATATCAAATCCATCTTTCAAGCTTTTCCAAAGATTCCGACGCACTCTATATGTGAGTGACGTCATTGATTAAAAGAAATTTTTTTCTAACTATTTAAAAAATTAAAGAAATTAAAATTAAGATTTAAAATAATATTAAATATGTTTTGGATTCAATTTTTAAAAACCAAAAAACAAAAAACAAAAATGGCCCCAAAATGTTTTGAAAACAAGGTGATAGTGCCTTTCCACATTATAGGTTGCTAACTTCAGCATGAAAAGTTCATGTATGTTAAAAGCCCCCGGCCCCGACCTTCCAAGGATTTAAAACTTTTTAAGCATGATATTTCCTGTAAATCTTGTAATAAACTCTATCATAGTATAAAGTAATGTATTATTGGTTTTTTTCTTCTTCCTCATAGCTTCGAATGTACGTGGCAAAGAGACTGGATCGGTCGGTTAGGATCATTGTACATTGTGCATCGTTTCAAGTCATGGAAAGTCCTAATTCAAATCAGTTGCATTTAGATAGCTCGTAGAAAATTCTGAGTCAACCATATTTGAGACACTTTCAATCAGGTTATTTCATATTTTTAATCACTTAATATTACATTGGTCACATTTTTAGACCAGATCATGCATTATTTCTTACTCACATGTCCCATTAAATAGAGTTCACCATTTTAGTGGTAGATTAGTGTGATTTCTCATCACTAACTTAAATTCGAATTTTCTTATCGATCGGCTGTTGTTAAGATATAAAGAGATTTATATCGAAACACAATATTAGATTATATACTTGTTAAAACTAAGATTAGACGTAAGAAATACTCATGTCGGCTTAACAATATTTGGGTGAAGGGTCTTCTTTATAACAAAGTTAAAAGATGACGTCAATAAATGACTCATAATTTCAGCTCATAACTACGATAATCATTATACCCAAAATATTTCTTTTTTCGCTTAACAAAATCAAGTTCAAGTGAATTGGGCTAGAGTCACCTAAATATCAAATCCATTTTATATACCGACTTTTCGAATTTAGAGTAATCAGACTTTTTTTTTTCCTTTTGGAGCAAATAGAGTGATGAGATTCCGGATTATATCGTACAATTTTTTCTTTATCTTAGCCAAGAAAGGCATATATTTTGGTTACAAAAAAAGAAAGGTATGTATTGTACACAATTCTAAAAACTTGTGCAATTTTCAACGAGCCACCGCATCACTCTATTTGCCACCTGGTTTTAGAATATGGCCTGGTTTTGCCACCTGGTTTGGGCTCGTTGAAAATTCGGCTTGAAATAATTTAGGAACTGTTTGGTATTATTTTTATTTTTTATTTTTTATTTATTTTTTTAAATAGAAAACATGTTTGACGATATGTTTTTATTTTTTATTTTTATTGAAAAGTTAAAAGCATTTAAAAAATTAAATTGAAAAAACAATTAAATGATATTTTCTTAATTTATTTATCACTTTCTTATCTTTACTTTCTCCCACAACTATTTTTTTCTCTATCCACTCTTTTCATCATATCTTTCTCTATTCATCCTCTCTCTATTCCTCTCTATTTTTTTCTTTCTCTACTCATTCTCTCTCTACCATTTCTCTCTCTTTTTTCTTTTTCTATCATTCTCTCAATCCTCTCTCTCTTACTCTTTTTTCTCTTTTCTACTTTTCTCTTTACTTATTCTCTCTCTACATACTCTCTCTCTCTCTCTCTCATTTTTCTCCCTCAATCATTTTCTCCACTCATTTTCTTTCTACCCTTCCTCTCTTTTTTTTTTCTCTCTACCATTCTCTATACTCATTCTTTCTCTACCCTCTCTCTCTCTCATTTTTCTCTCTCTACTCATTCTTTCCCTACTTGCTCTCTCTCTCTCTCTCATTTTTCTCCCTCAACCATTCTCTCTACCCTCTCTCTCATATTCTCTCTCTACCATTCTCTCTACTCATTCTCTATCAATCCCCTCTCTTTATCATCTCTCTCTTTTCTATCTCTACTCACTCTTTCTACCCATTCTCTCTATACTTATTCTTTCTTCATATTTTCTTTCAACTCTTACTTTGTATTCTCTTTTTAGTCACTGTCTCTACCCTTACTCTCTCTACTCGTTTTCTCTTCTCGTCAACTCATTCTTGCTCTATCCTTTTGTTCTCTCTCTCTCTCTCTCTACCCATTTTCAATCATCTCTCTCCAACAATTATTTTTACTTTTCATCTCTTTATCAACCATTCTCTATTTTTTTCTCTCTCTATTCATATTTTTTTACTATTTATCTCACTATCATTTTTTATCTACTTTTTTATTCTTATAGAAAAAAATGATAGCGCTAAATATAAAAATTCAACGAATAATAAAAATATAAAAATATAAAATAAGAAATAATAACAAAAAATTAACAATATTTTAAACGGCCCTTAGTTTTGCTGGGATATTTTGCTTTATTTCTCAACATAACAGTGTACTGAATATAGTTTCATTCTTTGGTTTTGAAAAGTAAAAACTAATTTTGAAAAAGTACAAACAATAAACTAAAATGTAAAAACCAAAAACTACTATCAGAAAGTTTGAAATAGGAAAGAAAAGAAAAGCAAAACAATAAACTAAAAAAGACCATGGTTGGGTCTCGCATCGTTATAAACTTTTAATTCAAATGATATTGACAGTATAATAATAAAAGAGAAGTTATAAATTCGAATTTTTGATTTCTCTAATTATTTTTCTTCCCCAACTAATTGATCTAAGTTAGGAAAGCTCAAAAAAAAAAAAGTCCGGTCTCACGTCATATTGTTGCTCGGCCAATTTTGGGCTATAAACATTCTGTGGTTGGCCCAAACTAGTGATCCATATCCCCTGGGCCTTGGCCATGTCAGAAGTTCACGCGCCTATGAACAACAATGAAATCGTCTTTTAAACATGAAATAATGTAAAATTTCTGTTTTTGATTAAAAAAATACTGTTTCTTTTTCTTTATTCTTTATTTTTACCGCAATTGAGCATGTACTCTCCTGATAACAGGCTAGTGCATTCGATGGGCTAGCAAGTTCTCATCTATTGCTACCCATTGGTGTTTAGTCTGAATAGTTTATTTGAGGGTGGATGAAGATTAGGATTAATCTTACTTTCCTAAAAACCCATTTAAGAATAAGATTCATAGAAGTTTTGTTTTTTAAAGTGATGTGCACTCTTCTGTGATATTTTTAGACCTACAATCTTCTTCTTCGTTAAAATGCTAACAGGTTAACCATTAATTATTTTAGTGTTGAAAAAAAAAAAATTTTCATCTGCTGCCTTCTGAGTTGGCAAATCTGCTGTTTGATTCTTTCTTAAGCGACTCTTATTATCTTATGTAAAACAGACCGAGGGACATATAAAATATATACTTTCCTCCCATGGACAATGTGAGGATAATTTATTAAATGCATGTTTTCTCCAATAATGGTCAGACAATTAAACAGCAGAATCTAAGAGAGAATCAAGACTAAAATAATAAAATAAAAAAAATATATAGATGAGAATATAACCATAAATACGCAGTAATTTGAATAATTAGATCAAAAAGGATGTAATGAATTTTAAAAAATAAATAAATAAAAAATTAAATATTATTAAATTAACTGTGTATTTTTTATATACCTCACTAAATACGTTTACGTAATTTTTCTCTTTAAAATAATTTCGATGCATCCTTGGGCTGCTAAATTTGGTCCCAGTCGTTTGTTTTTTGTTTTTTTCTTTTGCGAGCGATTGTGTAGGAAGGAAAATATTAGCTATAGCATTATCGGATATCAATTACTCATATTTAGTCCAAAGGCCCAGCCAGAACTTATTCTAATATAAAATTCCAACTCATAAGAATGGGAAAATAGACTTATAGGACCCTGGCCTCTTCCTTTCTCCGTCCTTTAAGTCAAGAATTCGGTGGTTGCCATTGATAGGACTAGCAAAAAATGATGTTGTGAACATGTATAAACGAGCTGTTGCTCCAATAGTTTCCTCAGAAATTTCGAATGAATTAAATACCATTTCATTTTTCTCGTTTGGATCCTGGCTAAAACCTGCCAGTCAACTTCTGCTCTCCTGCCCTGCAAAAAGACACGCAAATGTTTGGCGTGGCCAGAATGGACTCATTATCAAAAATCAACGTCGACTAAAATGGTTGGCTTAAACTAGACCCCCGAGTATCTTACGATCGTTTGATAAATGAGTACAAAAATGAGATACTGATTATTTTCTTCTTGGACCTGACTACGTATACACGCACTCAGTGATGTACCAGCTGAAATATCAGTAATAAAAAATTATTTTTTATTTTTTTATAAAATTTAAACTTAAATTTAGATAAATATTACTTTAAAATATAAAATATAAATATTATATGAGATTCTCTATAAAAAAAATTCTTTCAAATGGTTTTTATAACAGTGAAAAAATATTTTAATGCATATGTATACATATGAGTATGCGTAATTGATATACCTATCATTTCCCTTTCTGCTTTTATTTATTCTGCTGCCCTTTTCCTAATATTTAGGACAATAATTTAATTAATTGATGACTATACTACATAAACGACTATTTGATAAATTAAATTTTATTTATTTGCTCATTGACATTAGTGAAATAATTTTTTTGATCAGCAAAAGAGACACGTCATCCGCCAGTGCAGATTGGTAGGGTTTAAGCCACAATCGTCACTACCAAACAAAAGAAGTTTATAAGAACACTATAATTATTAGCATGATAAATAATCAACGGATGACCTAATGATAAGAAAAATTTTGAAATTGTATGCATCAACTAGATATGAGTTTTAGTGTTTGAATCTTTTTAAAGTGCATTTTACGTGTTAAGTGAGAAGATACGATATAAAGCGTTATACTAATAACCTTAAAATTTGCTTGAAATGATTCATAAACATCAGAAAAAAAATAATGACGAGGATAAACAACCACAGATGATCATTATTAATGATACAAACAAAATAAATAATAACACAAATATCAATTGTCTATTGTTTGGTCCACCTTTATTAGGCGCAACCCAACTGCGGAGGAACAATCTTTCCTCTCCCAAAAAAAAAAAAAAAAAGGTGAACCAAAAACAGAGAAGAAGTAAACGCATGAGAATATTCAGCTCATCGAAGGAAACAGAGTGGCCTCACAAAATTGACTTGCACCGACCATTTGACTTCTATTTTTCTATTTGGTGCAAACCATTTGAGTCTTTGGTTTGCCATTCGTTCTTTCGTTGCGTGAATAAAAAAAAAAGAGTTAATAATAATAATAAAAATAAAATAAATTATTAAATATTATTAAATAAATTATATAATTATTTTATTAGTTAAAATTAAAATACATAATAAAGCTCTAAAATAAATTCAATTCATTAATCATCATCATGCGCGGTGTGCCAGCGTTGTACTCCCACATAATAGGGCTTAAGGACAAAAGGATAAAATAAAGGAAAACAAGAAATAAGGGAAGGAAACGAGAGCCCTGTGCTTATCCCTGGTGAGCCTTGATGCTAAAAATAAATGTTTATCTTATATTTTAAACACAATTGATTGATATACGTTATTAAATTATTTTATATTTTTTCATATAGTTTTCGGCTTCTCTCATAATTAGAAAAAGAAAAAATAAGTGTCGTTTAAATAGTATTGTGGACAAAAAAAAGGGTCTGTGCTTCTATGCAAATAGCAACAAGCTTTTCTTTTTTTGTTTTTTCTAAACATGAAATACATTAACAAAAAAATCTAATGTTATGCTGCAATTTTTTTTGTGCTCCCTTGTTGCCCCTATTCTCGAATCATGACCAAAATTAAGTTCTGTGCCAGCTAGATGGTAATTAACAAAAGATTGTTCTAACCCAAAAAAACGAAAAAACAAAAGATTGCCTGTGTTTCCAACCACTTTAAATAGCCAATTGTAGTTCTGTGCCAGCACACTCCCATGTGGGGAAATGAGTATCCCCAGAACTTCCTTGGAAAAACACATATATTTGTTGTTATTTTTAGCCATCAAACAATTAAAAAACCAGCGACCTCGATGACTGAGTGCTCAACATTAGTCACATACAAGATGTCAAAATCTGACTCGACCCGATGGGTTGATCCGAACCCGCCTGAAAAAATACGACCCGAACCCGATCTGAAGAATAGCCGAACCCGAATGACTCGAAAATATTTGGATCAAACTCGACCCAACCCTAACCCGATCCGTTTGACCCGAACTTTTTTTTTCTTAAAGGAACAAAAAAATAAAATGAAAAAATTTAGCATATTTTATATTATAAAAAATATAGATTATACTATTTTCAATATAAGTCTTAATTATAATTTTTTTTAGAATATTTTGAGATTTTTTATACATTTTTAAATTTTATTTTAATTTTTTAAAATATTTTAAAAGAAATTTCTTCAATTATTTTTCAATCATATGATTTTCTTTGATTTTTAAAAATTTTTAGTAAAATTTTTGAAATTTTTAAATTTTTAAAATTTTTAATAAAAAATGTCACGTCATCATTTTTGATGACGTGACCAAATCGTGGGTTGACCCGAACCCGACTCGAACTCGAAGCGACCCAACCCCAAATGACCCGAAGATAACTTGACCTATAAGTAACCTGACCCGAAGTGACACAACCTAAACTCAACCCGATAACCCGTTCTGACACCTGTACACATACTTAAAAGCGATCCTCGTCAAACACACATATTGGTGTTTAATATATAATTTTCTAAAAATTTATAATTTAATTTACATTTTTTTAATATAATTTATTTATAATTTTATATTATATAACAAATAAGATTTATATTTATAAAAATTGAGTAAAAATAATAAATATACTATTTTATTATTTTTGAATTATATTTAATTGTGAATTTTTTAGATTGGATAAATTTGCACGTGGTTTATTCAGTTTTATCTTAGCGGACAACTTTATTATTATATAGAAAAAAGTTAAGGGACGGGACTTCCAGGAAGACCCGCGTCTTTTTTAATTTTCAGCTGGGACTCCCCCTTCTTATGCGTTCTCGGGCATGGGATCCTATTGAAACAACAAAGAAATATCTTTATGACGACGCATAAAGATATCTTTATGATGAGGCATAAGCACGTAATTAATATGTATTGATTTAAATTAAATTTTAAAAAATATATTTAAATATTTTAAAAAATAATAAATTATTAAATTTTATTTAGAATACTATTACATAACTATAAGTTAAGTGATTATAAGTAATTATTAATATATGATGTTACGTGAAATATATAACATAATAAAAAAATTATAAAAAAATTATACGATACGTCAAAGAGAATTATATGATTTGTATGAACGGTTATAAAATAAATTTTAATTTTTAATAACTATTTACACGACTCGTAATATGTTAACGAAAATTATATTATTTATGTATACAGTTATAAAAAAATTTTAATTTTTAATAACGGTATATATAATTCTTTTTAAAATATTATATATTATTTTTATTATATTATATATTTTATTTATTATATCACTTACAACTATTTAACTTAACGACTACAAAGTTTTTCTGTATTATTTAACAAACTGCTGGTAGCGAGCGTGTACATGTCCATATAATATTTCTCGCCGTGTTCACGTGATCAACCTCTCCAACAATGGCGACTCTGTACTCTGCTAATAAATCTCCCCTCCATTGAATTATTGATTTGGCTGGCCAAGCTTCAACTCGTGTGCTTTCATTGAACTCTCAATGGCTCTAACGAAATCTCCCAATTCGCTTCTTCCTCTGAAGCACAACATTCTTCAACCTGAAAAAAGTTTTCCAATATCAGTTCCATGCCAAAGCCACTCTCAATTGGCTTGTTCAGTAACCAGTTTGGCTACCAAAGCACCAATCATTCCTCGATCCTTGTCCAAAACAAGTGATTCCCTGTCATCCATCATCGCCGAGCTCGAAGACCAAGAACGCAATCAAGAACCAACACTTACCGAACCGCCGGGCCGAAAACTGGCCGACGTGTGGAAAGAAATCCACGGCGAAGACGACTGGGTGGGTCTGCTCGATCCAATGGACCCAATTCTTCGATCGGAGCTCATCCGGTACGGTGAGATGGCGCAGGCTTGCTACGACGCTTTCGATTTCGACCCATTTTCCAAGTACTGCGGAAGCTGCAGGTTCCCGCGCCGCAGATTCTTCGACTCACTTGGAATGACTCACCACGGCTATGAAGTCACCAGGTACCTCTACGCCACGACGAACATCAACCTCCCGAATTTTTTCAAGCAGTCACGGTGGCCAAAATTGTGGAGCAACCGAGCCAACTGGATCGGATACGTGGCCGTCTCCAACGACGAAACGTCAAAGATTTTAGGCCGCCGTGACATCACCATCGCGTGGCGGGGCACGGTTACCCGGCTCGAATGGATTGCGGACTTGATGGACTTCCTCAAGCCCATTAATGGGAACAAGATACCATGTCCGGATCCTACCCTGAAGGTCGAATCCGGGTTCCTGGACCTCTACACCGACAAGGACGAAACCTGCCGGTTCTGCAAGTTCTCGGCCAGAGAACAGATTCTGACCGAGATCAAACGATTAATTGAACTTCACCATGACGAGGAATTGAGCATTACCATCACGGGTCATAGTCTGGGCAGCGCTTTGGCCATGCTGAGCGCATATGACATCGTCGAAACCGGCTTACATGTCCGGCCGGATAGTCGGGCTCTGCCCGTTTGTGTGTTCTCGTTTTCGGGTCCTCGGGTCGGGAACGCGAGATTCAAGGAGCGAATGGAATCGCTGGGCGCTAAGGTGCTGAGGGTCGTTAATGTGCACGACGTCGTGCCCAAATCGCCTGGGTTTTTCTGTAATGAACAAGTGCCACCGGCGTTAATGAAGGTGGCCGGAGGATTGCCGTGGTCCTACTCTCACGTCGGTGTGGAGTTGCGGCTTGATCATAAGAATTCGCCCTTCTTGAAAGAAACGGGTGACCCGGTTTGTGCACACAACTTGGAGGCTCTCTTGCATTTGCTTGATGGGTAAGCAGTCTCTTTCTAATTGAGTCTTTGTCAATTATTGCCAATAGACTTGGATATTTGTTTTCGCGATCATTTTTGCTATTTAGTTTACAAAAAACATACAATGACAAAAAAAAATTAATGGGAATGAGTTATAGTACAATCAACGATTGAATTATATAATCAAACGATTATAATATTTATTTAAAAATTAATAAAAAAATATACTCATTTTATATATTTTTTGTTGTAAATAATAATTATTTAATTACACTGTATATTTTTCCCGTCAGTTTTTTCCGGTGTTTGGTCTGCCTAATTGAACCCTTTAGTTTATGCTTGTTTTGTTTTTCCGATCCATGAAACAGAAGGCATTTTGCTCCATGGTATGTTCATCTAAACTATGGTCATCTCGGCTAATGCTATAATAAATAATTTGGAAACAATTATTAAAAAAGAAAAAAATAATAAGAAGACAGAGAAAATGACCATAGGCAAGAAAAAGTCTTTTTTAGCAAAAACAAAATGAAAAAAATTAAAGTAAAATTTAGAATAATATTAAGTAAATTTAGAGTAACATTAAATACGTTTAAGATTTAATTTAAAAACATAAATTTTTTGTTAATTTTTAGAAGCAAAAGTTATTGTTATGACTATTAAGTGTAAAAAAGTAGGCTCATATTTAAAGAAAATCAATTTTTTTGAATAGGGAGCTCATGAATTGCATGCACCAAAATCAACTAATTGAGTAGGGAGTTCATGAATTAATTGCATGCACCCTTATATTTACAACTGGCTTTCACATAAGCCACCAATCTTAATTTCTTGTGGTGTTCTTGTTACAGTAAAAGTTCGGTAAGTTTGTTCCGCTATCAACAAGACATCTCCCATCATGCATCACCAATTGTGCAATCGCTTTAGTAAGGAAGACCTTAATTATTGTCTCAGAATTATATAAGCACCAAAAAAGAAATGTCAAGTCGGTCGCAATGTTTTATGACCACTTAATACCCATCTGGGAAGATATTTTTATGTTTATTTTCCTTTTAGAGCTAATAATTCAATAACAATAAAAAATTGAGCGTCAAATCTAAATTCTCTAACCATAAGCAACTTTCAAGTATATGAGCTCTGCCCTCTTGTTTTTGTTTTCTTTTTTTGGGGTATTAAAAGTGACTAGTGAGGACTGATTAGAAAAAACTTAAAAGAGAAACCGTGATGAGGAATGTGGCCCTCATTTCTTATTGGTTATATCCGGGCACAAGGTATTAAATGTTTACACAATTTTGCCATCAGTGGCTGTTAGTTGTTATCAATATCACAATTAATGGAATGAAAAAAGCTATTTTGATTGTTTGTCAAAAGAGTTATTAAATAGTTATTATATACGACGTAGTAGAAAAAAAATTATATAATATAATAGAAAATTTATAAAGAAATTATACGACGTGTTAAGAAAAGTTATATGACGTGTAATCAATATTTTTTATTTTTATTGATTGGTTATATGTTATATAATTTTTTCTTATATGTCGTATAATTTTTTCGTAGTTTTTTTATTATGTCGTATATTTTTTCTATAATGTCGTATATCATAATTACTTAATAACTTATTAAAAACAGCTATCTAGTGGTATCCAATTTTAATGTGCAGGACAATATTAACGATTCCATACACACACAAAAAAAAAAAAAGGAAAAAGAAAAAACAATAAATACTAAAAATGCAAATAACTTTACCAATACTATATATTTTGCATATTTTGATTGGGTTTGCATCTTACGCATATCTTGATTATACTGTCCACAGATACCACGGGAAAGCCCATAGGTTTGTGCTAGCAAGTAGGAGGGACCCTGCCCTGGTGAATAAGGCCTGTGATTTTTTGAAGGACCATTACTTGGTTCCACCATATTGGAGGCAAGATGAGAACAAGGGCATGGTGAGAAACAACGACGGCCGTTGGATGCAACCGGAAAGGCCTAGGTTTGACGATCAGCCACCAAATATGCACCACTATCTCAAACAATTAGGCATGTCTTCTGAGAACCACTAGAAATTATTATCTCTTGTAATGATTGGTTTAATATTTTGATTGATTACTTGCAAATTGTAATCGTTATGTTGATGGCAGATTTTCCAGTGGAAACTTTTATTTCATCAATTCATGAATACCCGAAAAGGCTGTTGCCCTTCCATAGGCTGCTGGCTGCCCCGCTTGGCCAAATTATATATATGGAAAAAAGTAAGTGGCCGGGAAGAGAGAGACGCGGAAGAGACAGGAAATTTTTTTTGTGCAACCAACTAGTTTTTTTGTGCAATGAGATGTCAAATTTGTGCAACAAAATTTGAAAGTATTTTTTACCTATTTTTTCGTTGCACAAATTCAGCGTCTTGTTACACAAAAAAAGCACCTGGTTGCACAAAAAAAAATTTTCGGTCTGCTCTGCGTCTTATTTTCCTGTCTACGTAACAGTACTCTATATATATATCTATGTGTGTGTGTGTGTGTCTATTATCTTCTCCCACTTGTAAAAAAAAAAAAAAAAGAGAGAGAAGAGAGAGAGAGAGAGAGAGAGAGGGAGAGAAATATAGAGTCTTTAGCTGTTTTATGGTAAGGACCGCTGACCTATTAAAGGTTTTTTATTTAATAATTTTTTATTTATAGTAAAACTAAAGAAGAAAACATATAATAAACTCAAAAAAATATATTTGGAGAAAGAGAAGGGAAAATTAATAAAATAGAGGGATTTAAATAGATACATTCCTAGAAAAAGAAGTAGAAAACAGAACAATAAAGTAAATAACCAAGCCATGAAGATATATAAAACTCATAAAAGCAAAAAGGTTGGAATTAGGCCCGTTGATTCAGTTGGGCCTTAGCCCACGTAGCACTATGGTCTGGGCTCAGAAGCCAGCCTCGGAAACCTTAAAAATTTTGACAAAACCAATTTACAAACCCCCCCCACCCCCCCTACGCGATTCTTTTTAAAACCCTATCCCCAGTACCTCCTCCTCCTCACATGGCCGCCCAGCCGACCAGCTAAAACCAAACTCTCAATCAATTTCCAAGCTATTGCGAATCATTGTCCAAAATTAAAAGAAAAAAAGCGTGGTAGAACCTCCACTTCGGAAATCCACCAATTTTGCTGTCTCACCTTGAATCCGGCAGCTCCTCCAACCATAACCGCTGTCTTTGATTTCCGGTGAAAATCGCAGAAGCGTCCGAGAAACAAACAAGCTTGCGAAATAGAAGAAAATAAGCAACGTCGTTCCTGAAAATAACGACGTCGGTCTTTCTAGGTAAATTCCACAAACCTTTTAGTTTCATTTTTTTTTTCCGGTTTAATTTTTCCCATTTACCCACTCGGCGCTTTATTGAATGTGAAGAATCAACATTGAAGCAGCTAGGGCTTCACTTTTCATGATTTTTTTTTTTAATGTTTTTCATTCGGTGAAGACTGAAGATAGCTAGGCTCCTAATGTCCCTGTAGTACCCTATTCGCTTGTGGGTCAATTGGGAATAGTGAAGCTAGTGGTATTGGCTTGACCAGGATTTTTCAGAGGAGACATTTTTGTTATGTTGTTGGAGTACGGATGTGATATTGATTTCATTCCTTTTCGTTTAGATTTAGTTTGTGGGTTCTCTTCTTAGATTCGGTTTCATTTTGCAGGCTAATTGTAACTCTTTTTGTGGAACAATGAGTTTGATTTCTCAAAATGCTGGGTCTAAGAACATGGTCAAGGGTAGAAAGGAGGGCCCGGACGAGCCACCTGCATTTATGGAAGGGGATGACAAAGAAGATGTGGGTAGACTGGATTATGATTTGGGTTTGTCAAGTGCGAAGAAAAGAAGGAAAGAGAAGAAGGAAGAGCAGTTGGAAATTGAAGAAGGAAGGGAAATGAAGAAGTTGGAGAACTTTTTGTTTGGATCTCTATATTCTCCGCTTGAATTTGGAAAGGACGATGAGGAAATTTCCCACGATGGGTCTAAGACTGGTTCTGCTTTGTTCTTTGTTGACCGTTCTGCAAATAGTGCACTATCTGCATATGAAGGGGATGCTGAATTCTCTGAGAAGAGTGATGATGACGAGGAAATGAAGCAACGGAAAGCTGTCTGGGTAGATGAGGAAGAAGAGAAGACCACAGTTAATATTGCTAAAGTGAATAGATTAAGGAAACTAAGGAAAGAGGAGGATGAGAGTCTAATTTCTGGTCCAGAATACATTGCAAGGTTGAGGGCTCACCACACTAAGCTGAATCCAGGCACCGAATGGGCTCGTCTTGATTCTCAAAGGAGAAATGATGGCCTTGATGATGATGAATCTTCTGATGAAGAAAGGGGCATTTCTGAAGCGCGTGGCTACAAGGATGTTGAAGCTTTTGATGATATTCTTCGTACGAGTGAAGATCTTGTAGGGAAGAGCAGAGCAAAGTTGCTGTCTGGGCATCTTGAGTACTCCAGACTCGTGGATGCAAATGCAGAGGATCCATCTAGTGGCCCAATAAATTCGGTTCAGTTCCATCGGAATGCTCAGCTGCTACTTGCTGCTGGATTGGATCGACGGCTTAGGTTTTTTCAGATTGATGGGAAACGGAATACCAAAATTCAAAGTATCTTCTTAGAAGATTGCCCCATTCGAAAGGCTTCGTTCTTACCTGACGGTTCTCAGGTTATTATTGCGGGAAGAAGAAAGTTCTTTTACAGCTTCGATTTGGTGAAAGCTAAATTTGATAAAATAGGCCCTCTTGTTGGCAGAGAAGAGAAGAGCTTGGAAGTTTTCGAGGTTTCTTCTGATTCTAGTACAATTGCATTTGTGGGCAATGAAGGTTATATCTTGTTGGTATCGTCCAAAACAAAGGAACTAATTGGAACTCTGAAGATGAATGGAACTGTTCATTCTTTAGCTTTTGCCGATAATGGGCAACAATTATTGAGCCATGGTGGTGACGGGCAGGTCTATCATTGGGATTTGAGAACAAGGGCTTGCATTCATAAGGCTGTTGATGAAGGTTGTATAAATGGCACAGCCCTCTGCACATCCCCAAATGGAAATTTGTTTGCTGCTGGTTCGAACAGTGGGATAGTGAATGTTTACAACAGAGAGGAGTTTTTAGGTGGGAAGAGAAAACCAATCAAGACAATTGAGAACTTGACCACGAAAGTGAACTTTCTGAAGTTTAACAATGATGCCCAAATGTTAGCTATTTGTTCACATATGAAGAAGAACAGTTTAAAGTTGATACACGTCCCTACATATACTGTGTTTTCTAACTGGCCTCCTGCAAACAGGACGCTGCATTATCCCCGTTGTGTTGATTTCAGTCCCAGGGGAGGTTTCATGGCTGTTGGCAACGCCGCTGGAAAGGTATTGCTTTACAAGTTGCACCACTACCATCATGCATAGAGCAATATGTATGATTTCATCTTTTTCATTAGAGCATCTTACGAGGCTGAATTCATGTTATACACCAAAAAGGTGATTTTCAGCAAGTGAAGAATTATTCATGGAGAGGTGATTAAGCGGCTTTCCAAGTTTTAATTTTCTTACTCGTAGTTTGTAACTTGATGTTGCAGCATGGTGGCCTTTTGCTGTGCCGATTCATTGTGAGCAAAAGAATCTATGTAGTGTTTGCAAAAACATTTTGATCTGTTTTGTTCTCCTATGATGGTGCAGCATATACCGTTGCGATAATTAAACAAATTTTGATTGTTGAAACATCCTTACAATTGTAACTCTATTCGTTGTCTCAATTACAATCATTTTGACAGTTTTTGGGGTCAATTATTGATCAAGTATCAAACCAATTGTCATCTATTGGAAATTGCAGTTGTTATCTACAGAAGTAATGTTATTAGCCATTGAAGCGATCGGCTAGTTCAAGCTAGAGTTGGTTTTCCATTCTGCTATTCCTCTACGAAACATCACGAAAATCAACAGATGGTGGTCTAATCTCTGCAATTTGCCACTCAGGAAAAGCTTATATACATATCGACCAAAAAAAGCTTGTATACATTATGCTCCTTTAGATAATATATTATGAATGTAAAAAACGAAAGCCATAGGAGAATTATTTCCCGTGCATTAAGCCTTTGAAGGGAAAACTGGACAACCCAATATATTCCTCCAAAGGTACCGCTCTCTCTCCTCCAGTATTATTTTTTTTTTATTTGAAACCGTTCAGTATTCAGTCTAATGGACAAATTAATTTGCACCGACTCGAGTAGAATTCTGAAGGACAGCAAAGATTTTTCGACAAGTATTTAACGTGACTATATTCTCAAAAATTGGAACCCGAGACTTCTAATTAAGCGGTGACGAATCTTTATTATCCGCACTTAAATATATTGTAACTAATAGTTTACGGTAAAATGAGAAAAAGGTTAGGTGCAAAATTGGGCTGTGGGCCTGTGCCTCCAACCACTACAGCAACTGCTAACCCTCCGTCGAGTAGCATTTTCCCATCCATTTCTATGATCCTATGCAAGGGAATGCACGATTGAGAAGGAACATGGTCAAAACAAAGATGCCCTCTCTTCCACACGTTCGTGGATGGCCCAAGAAAAAAAAAAAAAGAACCTGCTCACCCATCTCTGTCAGAGGGGGCGATTTCTTGAGATGGGTCCCAGGCATTAAAACAATTCTTCGAACAATTTTCCAGGGCAACTGCCTGCACAATTAATGGCTATACTTAATTTCCAATTTAGATTCATATTGAGTATAGAAACCTTAATTTAGTGTAAATATTTTAAGTGGACTAGAGAACATGAATAGTCTCTTTTTTTTTTTTTCCTAAGTCAAGTAGGTTTCTTATTGAGTTTAGAAATCCTAATTTAGTATAAAAATTTTAATTAGACTGGGAATCATGATTAGAATTTTCGTTTAAAGTAATCAGAATTCTTATTAAGTACAGGAATCATAATTGAGTATGAAATTTTAATTGGGCTAAGTACAGGAATCATAATTGAGTATGAAATTTTAATTGGGCTAAAATTCATGACTAGATTTTTTTTTCTCAAACAAATAGTATTCCTATTAATTATAGGAATCCTAATTTAGTATCAAATTCTAATTGCACTAGTAATCATGATTAAAAAAATTTTCTAAAGCAATTAGAATTCCTATACTCAAGAATTAGGATTTCTATACTCTAGAAGAATACTAATTGAGCATAAAAATTCTAATTCGACTATAAATCATGATTTGTTTTGTTGTTTTTTTTTAATGCACTTATTATACCTATTGAGTACAATACAATTAGAATTCCTATTGAGTTTAGGAATCCTAATTTATTATAAAAATTTTGATTGGACTGGGAATCATGATTAGCATTTTCGTCTAATGTAATCAGAATTCCTATTAAGTATAGGAATCATAATTGAGTATGAAATTTTAATTGGGCTAAAAATCGTGACAAGATTTTTTTTTTCTCATACAAATAGTATTCCCATTGATTATAGGAATCCTAATTTAGCATGAAATTCTAAATGCACTAGTAATCATGATTAACAAATTTTTCTAAAGCAATTAGAATTCCTATACTCAATAGGAATTAGGATTTCTATACTCTATAAGAATTCTAATCGAGCATAAAAATTCTAATTAGGCTATAAATCATGATTTCTTTTGTTGTTTTTTTTAATGGACTTTTTATACCTGTTGAGTATAATACAATTAGAATTTCTATTGAGTATAGGAATCATAATTGAGTATGAAAGAGTAAGCATTGAATTTTATTTAGTTGGTTGAAGATATGTGCATCAAATTTTTAGATTTAAGGTTCAAACCTCAAACTAAAGACTCTCCTTCCTCCCCCTTTATTACTAAATTACTAGCTCCAATGGATTAAAAAAAAAATTGTCACTTGATCCTCTTTTTTTTTTTGTTTATTAGAAGACTTATTGGGTCATGATCTATACAATGAGGATAATCTGTCCTTTTTATAAATTCTATTCATGAGCTACACAATAAGAGCACCTCTCAATTTCCATAAATATCATGATTCTCTTTTTAGAATTTGAATCCAAGATATTTAAAGTAAAAATATGAATTCTAATCATTGGGGTGTCTACTAAAAAAGTGTCATGAGTCTCTCTATCTTGCTAGTTGTCATGAATTTTCAATCACACGTCATTCTTTATTGTCTATGGGCCAATCGCACACTCAGTAGTTAGAGTTCAAATTTTTATTTTAAAGATTTTGAATTCAAATTTTAAGAAAAGAAATACGAGATTATGAGATGAAAAAATTACCTTTCGTTTAGTACCTCATGTATCAATGAGATTCCTAATAGATAAAAAAAAAAAATATTGCCTCTCGCTCGTCTTCGTGCTCTATATAACGGACCGCAAGCCCCAAAATCTAAACCCAATACATGTCAACTCCTTCTCGCTGGATACGACCCAACTTCGATATCGGAAATTTTCCTAGTTAGCTTGAGCTCATGTTAGTATCTAACTAGTAAAGTTTTCCTAATTAATTTGATTTTACCCTCAAAATATTTCGTTTTCACCAATGAGTAGTGGCTGAGTTTTTAGAATTAGAAGTTTTGAATTTTAAACTGAGTTAATTAACCAAAAAAAAATTATTACATCGCTATATGCCATTGTTTCTCACTCACTTTAAGTATAGATTTAGCGTTAGACAGATATATCTGATAAATAGACGTATCAAAACGAGTCATCATGTTAGCTTCGGGTTGAATGATTTTGGTTTTGGGCCGTTTTGAGTTGTCTTATGAATGGATTATTTCAAATTCAAATTCAGATCATTTCAAGTGGACCTGCAAGTCGACCCCTTATTTTTTGAAGTGCATATTGCTTATAGCCTTCCTGGGACATACTATCAAACAACTCCCGGGCGCCCTCCAAACGACCAGAGTCGCAAAGCAAACCAATCAAAAGATTGATGAAAATACAAGTCTCCAAAGACACCTAGGCAAGGGCAACAACCATATCTTCATACAACAAAGAAACGTGGCCCGCAGAACCCTTGCTTACATGAAACTTGATGAGGACATTATTATACAAATAAACAGGAGGCGGGGTTCTGCGGCAATTGAGAATGTAAGTATTTGAAATGGATGACAAAGGGCCACATCAAAGAGACCTGATTAAACCAAAAGGATGGCAATGGGGGGAAAGGGAAGTGAATAAACAGTTTATAAGCTTTTTTTTTTTTTGAGAATAAAACAGTTTATAAGCTTCTTATTATTATTATTTGGTAAATAAAATAAAAAAGTAGAGGTAGTGCTTCAATTTGTCCCACTAAAGAACATTGTGTCAGAGTTAAGGGAATGTACAAACAGTCCAGATAATTACGTTATGACTCGCATCAAACTCCTATATAAATTTAGTCCCACTGATTGCCCTTACAAGCACTCGAACCCAGAACTTGGCCTGACAACATTTAGTACTTTTACTGCTAGACAACAACTTTTGATAGTTTATAAACTTCTTATTATTTGTTTTAAGTTTTTTTTTAACTTACCTGGTGGGTTATTCATGACCCAACCTAAAATGGCTCAACCTACAATTCTAGGTCATTTGGGGTTTGAGTCATTTTCATGTCATATAACAAGTTGGGTTTGGGTCATATTTTTGCGGACTAGTTCAAGTCGATCGACCAGGTCGGATCACAATTTGACATATCTACTAGTAAATGATACCTTGATTATTAAAATGCAAAAACTTTTCCGGGAGGCTCATGGTGCGCAATGTTCAGATACAGGAACACCAGCCTAATAACTGGCCTGGTTACAAAGACAGTAATCTTCCTTCCCTCTCTCTTTTCAGGCTGCGCCTAGGCATAATGCTTCAGCTCCACTTTTACGATTAGAGTAGAAGGCACCAATTCTCTTTGCATCAAATATTTTGTACCATGCTATGCTTGACTTCTATCCTATGATGTGGTCAAATGGCTCAACAAGCCTGAGCGAAACCATTCCACTGCTTCTCCAAGAAGCACAGACACAAATGCTCCATCCACCTCTCCTTTGATAAATCAGATTTTCAAATTTGCAGTCTTTCCTGCATCACCACCATGAAACCGGGCCCAAACCATCTGCGTCAATCGTGCCCTGAAAAGTTGAGTATTCAATCAGCAAAAGTTCTTGGAAGCGATTTGCTGTTTGCCAACATAAAAATCTGAAGATTTGCATGAGGGTGAATGTGATCATAGTTAGTATCGAAGCCCCACGTGTGCAATTTCACCTACTATTCAAAAAGTACAAATATAAGTTTCAAATTGTGACGTACAGATAGTGGTACAAAATTTGTGTTGTAAAGGTTACACCCTTTTAAAATTCTTGCTGTGTGTGGCCCCATGCCAAGCTCTGAATTTATGTATATTGTGTTTTGTATACTCGTGTTCCAGGACAGGAGTTGGTCCAAAATCTGCAATTATTTATCAATGTTCTCTACTCGCTCGCTCATGTTAAAGCATCAGCAAATTCATCTCAAAAGGGAAGGAGAAAAAGAGGAAAAGAAGAAAAGGAAGAAAAGAAGAAGACAGTCTATTGATCTCCAGCATGAAAACCAAGGCATGAAATAAACCAGAGGCAGTAACCAGTCATAAAGAAGTTTGAAGGCCAAACTCACCGTAATCACCATAGGGGCAAATGGCTTTTCCGGTTGTTCAAGTGGGATAGGAGGGTAATTTACTGTATGAACTCGAAACTTAATCTGGCATTAATTAACCAAAAGTCAAAACACATTTGCAAGTAATAGAAAGTTGAGTAAACTTATACGTGAATTCACAAATATAAACCTCATCTAGGCCATCAATATTATACACTTCTCCCGGCGAATATTCCCACACCCATCTGACCTTGTACCTACAATTCTTATTCACATTTTCAGAATGCATAACTTGGAAACAAAGTGAAACAATGAAATCAACACAAGAAAAAGCAAATGATGCAGCAACATTGTGGAACAGAAAAGAGATCTTTACCTATTTTCTGGATCCGCCACAAAACGAGATGGATTTGGCAAAAGATGGGCCAGGTATGTAAATGTCGTCAAAAAATCCAAGTGACACTGTCAGAAATAGTTTCAATATCAGCATACGGAGAAAAAGCAGTCATTTCTGAACACAAGCATGAGATGCTTGCTAGCTGCCTATGACAAGGAAAATCATGAAATTCCTATTATTCCCAGAACTAATAACATTTTATATTTTATAGGAGGAAAAAGAAAAAAAAAAAAAAAAGAAGAGAAAGGAGATCAGCTAAAGGAAATCAAATCAAGCTACAGCTATAATGTAAATTTATGAACATACAGCGCAAGCCATCAACATCAGATTCTTTGAGTTTTCCAGCAATAACCTCTCCAACAAACGGACGAAAGACAATGATTCTAAACTTGACCTGCCAACAAAATTAAATCCAATCAAGAAGAATGCCCACCCAGCGTCAATTGCAATTTACACTTATTCACAAAATTAATAACCGCACTGAAAACCCCACAAAATACTCAAACAAAAAAAAAAAAAAAAAGAGAAAAAAGGAAACGAAAATAGACAAAGAGAAGGGCATAAGCAAAAATGAGTAAAAGACGTACGGTATAAGTGGAAGCACCGTCTCCGGGAAAGATGAAGCCGCCATCAATTTTTCTGATGTCGTAGATGGAAACGCAGAGTCCCAATTTCGCTATAACCTAGGGCCCACCAAAAATACCAAATATCAATTGTTTCAATCGCTGCAAATCAAGCAGGGAAATAAAATATAATAATAATAATAATAATAATAATATTAATAATAAAGAAATTAAGATTGAGACCTTGTCGAGGAAAATATTCTCGAGCTCTTTCTTGATAGCCTCTTCAAGAGGAAGACTAAGAAGATAAGGCGGCAACCGCAATTTGTGCTCTATTAGGCTTAGATAGAACATTCTTCTTCTTCTTCAAGAATTAACGTGCTAGGGGGTTTGCTGGGTTCTGGCGGGCCGTAATGGGAGGCAACTCGACGGCGTGCTGCCGGCGTTGGAGACTTTAAAGTCGGCGACTGAGAATGAAGCAGGGAGGGGCCTGGCTACATTTAACTTAAGTCTCCACAAATCAATGGTATGTACATATAAGGGGCGCCGTGGGTTATTGGGCCTGAGGGCCCGTTTCAAGACCTCGTAAGCCATTTGTGTTACGTGACTTTAATTGTACGAACTTATAATTTAATTGACCTCTTATAAAAATTATGTATAATTCCTCGAAAACACTCCAATTTTATCTTATAACTTGGGATACTATTGCGGAAGTCTAACCACACTCTTGTATTGCAGAAATCCTAAGGATTGTGTACCTTATGACTAATGAAACCTCCTTGTGCTAAAATTAAAAAAAAAAAACAAACAAACAAAAAAAACAAAACAACTATTATACATTCATTGTTGTCTCCTGCGAGCTCTGCTGCAAAATAACTTTCGTCTGCAGGTTATTTGAAGCATTAAGGTCACCAGTAGAAGTTGTCAAACAAACACAGAAAAGGACTAGACGCCCTGTTACATTAAAATATGTCATGCCTTAATTCTAAATTTTGCAGTAGATTATTTCATAATTCAATTACAGACCAAGATTAAAATCTTTAAAAAAACAAAAAAAAAAAAAGCTAAACATAGTCTCTCAGGCAGTACTTCTTGCCAGTGAATGGCTGAAAATTGTCTTTCTTTGAAGCTTCTGTCTGTCTAGTATCCTCTTTGTGGATGCATTCGGATCCCCGTACCTTCACCTGATCTGCTGTCCTTACTGTATCAACTGTCGGTTGGTCATTCTTTTCAAATATTTGATGGGGCAAATACTTAAAGTTTAGCACGGTTCCGGCGTCCTCTTTTTTGGTTTCTTCTACTGGCAGAGGTTGTTCAAAATTGAGAGGCGGAGCAAAAGCCACCTCACAATCTGTGTCAATAATGCTAACAGCACGATCCGGTTTGGTTTCGACAACGTTGATCCTGTAATCTTTGTTGTTGTAATTGATGACAATAGTATCTCCAGTCGTAAGACAAGAGAAATTCCTGAGGCTTTTTTCCAACACCACTCTCGGGTTTGAGATATTCAGGAATTCCGGAGAATGAGGTTGCAGCTTCAGGTAGCTCCCTGTTCCCAGTTTAACAAGCTTCAGGTCAACAAAATCGCCTTCTTCCACTTGCAGGTTTTCCATCATGCAATCAGGCAAGATAACACAACCCTCATCGCCGGTGAATTCGCGTACCCCACAATGGGAAACTCGCTTTCCAGGTTGGTTCTGGATTTCAAAGAGCATTGGATACTCGAGTTGCAGAAGAAGCAAACGGGACAAAGCGGAAGGCGGCAATACAATCTGATTACCGTATTCCAGATGTGATATCCCTGCAAGAGAAGCCCGGCGACAGAAATAAAGAAATTCAAAGGAATCGGATTGAGAAAAACTCTCTCGAGGATCGCGGCGAGGGCCATTGAAGTCTCGATACGCTCGTTCGAGATTGAGATCAATCTCTGGCATGTCGTCGTATAAGTCTTCGTCATCCAACTCATCACTATACGGCTCGGATGATTCAGGATCATCGGAATACGGCTCGGATTCAGGACCATCGGGAATAATGGGGTCGATAGAATCGGGCAACTGATCACAGTTTTCTTCAGGAATTTGCTCCATGACTGTGACTGGCGTTGGATTCAACAGGACAATATTTCTTTGTTTGTGGACACTCGAGGGAGGGATTATGGTCAAAAGTCTTATGTTATTGGTGTGAAGTATTTTTTCTGCGTTAAATCTCGGTATCGGAGAACCACAATTAGCCTTGATTAATTCGGTTAGAGCTTTTGTTAGATATTAGTGTGAAGTATTTACAGCAAGTGATGTCTGCAATATATATATATATATATAGAGGTTTTGTGGGACTGCTCCTACTCCTATACGGATTTGTTGGACTGCTTCTACCAGTATGCGGATACGGAATAGTGTTGTCAATTGCAACGCGGATTTTATTGTCATGCCGAAGCAAACTTTTCAAGTGCTGAATTTCTCCCTGAATTAATTTTTGTTTGACAATGTCAAGGTTTCTTTCCCTTAATTGGTCATTTCTCACATTGGCGGTTTCACTCCACAGAATTTGAGTGGCCACAGAGCTATTCTTTATCCTTTATCTGCACATCAATCTTCTCTGCTAGAAGATTTAAATTATAAGTAGTCATTAGAAAAAGAAAATAATAATTAACTTAAGCAGCCAGGCACGTAAATTGACATAGAGATAGAAAGAGGTCAAACTCTTTCGCATATTTACATGCTTTTCAACAAGGAAAAGTGGTCAACAACACAATGGAGTAGTTTTGGCTTCAGAGGGACAACCCTGACTCCTCGTCCTCCTCAAGGCTGGAGGTGTAAACAATGTAGAAGGCCCAAATGAGGCCAAACACACCCAACAGGATCCAACCAAGGAGGTTGTTGCTCAGGCCGAAGGGAAGCCCTGTTCCTTCAGTGCTTAATCTCTCATCCACCAAAGCCATGGCTGGGCTTGACACGGTGGCAGCACACAGAGCCGCCAGCAGTGATGTGCACATGCCCTTGTTTGACACACTTTCCTCCACAGGCTGCTTTCCCTCCATGGAACATCTCACTTTCCCCTTCTTTGACATTGCTGGCAAACCTACAATTCATTGTACGAGCAGCCAACATACCGTATGAATTGGCTAATTGACTGTACCTTGGTAACAACTAATTCTTTTACATTAATCGAAATTCAAGCCAAAAGAAAACTTCCCTTTTGTTGCCAATACTTGACAAACAAAAGTTTGATCACAAGATAGAAAGAGTGAAGTTTTTCCCCAAGCACTTCCATACATGCAAAAGGGAAAAGCCTTACCAAGAACAGTTGAGGATGAGATTCCTACTGATTGTTTGTGAATATGAGCTGTACGAGTGATTGATGAAGTTGGAGCGCTAGCAGTTATAGTGGCCATTTTCCTTGGATCTGGAAGAAAGCGGATTTGAGTACAATAAGGAAAACACAAACCAGTTTCTACCTAGACTAGAGCACCAGGCAGAAGAATTTACCAATTAATATTAATATTAAGTGTTCAAAGCCTGTCCAAAATGCACGAGCTAATATGAATAGATTGCCAGCCCCTCGTTTGATATCCGCTATCCACATGAGCCCAACCACATTCTTCCACGTGTCGCATCATCCATTCAACAAACGGGGGAGAGGCGATCTAACGGCAAACTGGGTCCAATATCAAGATTATAAAATACATGCTTTGGCAAATTTGTTAAAACAAAAAACGACGTGGTTCTGGTGTTGCGCGGTGTAACCTTCACGGTGGTGTGCAGTTCTTTGTGTATTTGCCTGTGGAGTTGACCGTAGAGATACAAGCGCAGAGGAACTCTTACGTTACTGCACTGACACACGAGTTGTCATGGACCCATTTTATTGCAGAACATGTGACCATGAGAAATGCTATTCTCTCGCCTGTTGTTTTGTTAGTTGTTACGTGCAAGTCAAACTATGTAGTCTTCGGCCTCACGAGGTTTAGCTAGAAAAGCTATGGCCCTAATGATGTTCTTCTGCCACCTTTGGCAGGAGGGACAAAGAGATGAAGGAAAAAAAAAAAAAGGATTTGCCGTCCTAGATCCATGAACACTTTAACCCACGTGAGTTTCAGGTGGCAGGTGGGAAATGCACATCATCAAAATTTAGCCGGAAACTTATTGCAATTAGTTGTCTGGTTAATTTATATCCTCATTTTGCAAGCAATTTCCCATCAAAAACACCCTTTGACACGTGTTTAACTTCACAGCGTTTATGACATGCACTGGATTGAACTGACTTAAACAGAATACACAAAAGGGGTAAGACAAGTAGGTGGTGGATCCACATAAATTATAAGTCATGTCAAATTATTTATTTTACAAAAGTAGGAATTTTATGCCGAACACAAACCAACCAAACACATATGTACATAAATGAACCATTGCTTAAACGACGAGCCCGATACCAGAAACCCCTCCATAAGTCTATGGTGGCGGGACGTCTATGCCACAAGGAACCAGCGTCTAAAGTTTCCAATCATGGACATAGACCAATGCAAGGAACTGAGCTCGCATGGTAATTGACAGCCATGCTTCTTCAACTATGCTTCCTCAAACTTTTTCCTCTTCAATTTTCACACTCGAAATGTTTTTTCTCAAATGGGGCAAAAGCATTATACCGAATTTTATAATCAAATACTCAGAAGTAAACACCAGCGGACGACATTGCATCTTACATCGATAAAAATTCATGATTCTACATAAATTTGCAAACGATCATCTGGCCATCTGAAAATCGACAATTTTGCCAATAATGGGTAAAAGACAAGGCAATAAGCTGCATTGTCCGTCCAGTTTGTTTGAAATAAGTGATTAACTGAAATATCCAGTTGAACAGCCGAACCCCGGACCAGGAATTTTGCAATAGCCTAGCTTTTTGCCAATTGTGACCAACAGTGTTAATTATTCTACACAAAATCCAACAATTGTATTATCTCCGAACAGATTGCAATGTTCCGGCAAGCATTAAAACGAACAGTGAATTCCGAATATGTGCAGAGAGAGATAAAGTGTGTGTGTGTGTGTGTGTGTGTGTGCTGGGGGAAACGGGTGGAATCAGCATTTCCATCTACAAGGTGCCGAGACAACCAAAGAGCCCAAGCTTTCAGGTCTCCCAAACAAGTGAAAGCGCTAAATCAAGTAAATACAGACAAAACAAAACAAACACATAGAATCTGGAATATGACAAAAATGAGAGAAAAAAAAAGAATACGAGGAATCATTTGAAACTTGGGTACTGATAATTCTTTTGACAACAACACTTGAATTAAGAAAACAGCCGTGTCATGATTCGCGTATGTATTTACACAGTTGTTCCATCTAATCTAATATTCTAAAGCAGAAAAAAAAAAGAAGAAGCACATTTACAATAACAATAATCAAGAAAGTTCATCTAACCAGAAATATCGCTTCCACCGGCTCGCAAATTAAATTCCAGAGGGGAGGAATGAAATCGTATTAAATTCGAGTGTACCCAGCTCTGGTGGGGCTCCCCACAACCGAAAACAACCCTCCGTCTCCCACCTCTTGCTCGTCCAAATACAAATCGTCGATTCCCCTAAACGCGGCGTGCAGCACGACAATAGCAATCCCAATAAGAACCGAGACCAACACGTTCAACCACACGCTCGTCAAAGCCAAGGCCACGAAAGTGACGATCGAGAGCACGGCCAGCACCGCGCGGTCGTCGATCGTGCGTCCGAGAACCGCCAGCGGCTCGTCCCGGGAGAAGTAGAGGAAGAACCAGGCGACGGAGAGGATCAAGAAGACGATCAGGGACACCGGATGCCAGAGTAGGCTCAAGAAGACGATGAAGAGGACCACCATCGCGTAGTTAACCCGGAAGTAGAAGAGGTTGCGCTTTATGCGGAGGATGGCTTCGGCGAAGCTGTAAGGGCGCGACAGGGAGGAGAGACTGGTGAGCTGGCGCCATGATCGGCGCGTGGCGAAGAAGGCCGCTGTGCTTGCGGTGGCGCGTGACCTGAAATTGGTGGTTGGGGCCGTGCCGGAGGTGTAAGGAGAAAAAGATGTCGAGGACATTTGAGCTTTGGAATGCGTAAATTTACCAGAGAGAAGCGATCGCGCTCTCCTCAAAGCAGCGAGTTCAGTTAGCAAGGGAGAGACTTATCGGGATATATAATTTTTTTGTTTTAAATTTAGGTTAATATATAAATTTAATATTAATTTTAGTTAAAATAATAAAATTAACATTAATTTTAAAAAATAATAAATTTAGAATCAATGTTATATATAGTAACAAATTTAATATATTATAAAATTTTTTAAATAAAATTTATCTCTTGCGATGGTATAACATTAACTTATATAATTATCATATTATCGAAACAGACATATTTTTATAAATCTGTCATTAAAACTGACAGATTTTATTCACATAAAATCATCACGTATTAAATTTGTTAACATATGTAAAATTAGTGCTAAATTTGTTATTTTAACTAAAATTGGTGTTAAATTTGTATATTAACAGTTTAAATTTTTATATTTTTTATATATATTTTAAATTTTTTTGATATTTTATTTAAATTTTATATTGTTTAATTTTTTTATTAAATCAATCCTTTTATTTATGAAAAGTTGTCAATTTATTAATTAATAAATTTAACTTAATAAAAATTATAAAAAAAGTTAAATAAATAAATTAAATATTTTTTTATCAACAAATATGTGCATAAATTATTTTTTTAATTAATAAATATACAAATTAAGTATACAAAGTGTATGCTTTTTGAAGAAAAATTTTTTCAATTAGCGTATTTAATATTTTTTTAAATAATTTTTGTAAACTCAAAATTATTTTTTTAATAAATTGATCACTTTTTATTAACAGATAAACTAATTTGATAAAAAATTAAAACGTTTAAAACTTAAATAAAATTTTAAAAAAATTTAGAACTTAAAAATTATGTATCCGGAGACTTAATGGAACCTGGAGCGCTGGTTATACAAACATATACATGTACATACATATCAAAATTTTGACCGATTATAACGAATTTTTAATTTATACAATTGTCGTAATAATTTTTATACAAAAAAATATATCTTATTTTTTTTATTAAAAAAATATCAAAATTATTGTAAAAAATAAAATTTTATTATAATTTACAAAAAAACGTTTCATAAATAATTTTTTAATGCGGTAACCGTGCTCTTGAAAAAAAAAATCTGTTGATTGGGGTTAAAACTTAAAACTACAAAAAAAGATGACGCCGTTTATATTTATAGAATTTTCATAAGGTCCGGTCATCGTCTTCAATTCCGACGTTACGTTGGAGATTTATTGTACCGTCTATTCGGGCTGCTAACTGGACACTGGCCAACCTTTATTTTTTTGAGTTAAATGTATTTTAGTATTATGTGATTTAGTTGTTTTACATCTTATCTTTCTATAGTTTTAATTTAAATATTAAATTTTTATGTGGTTTCTAATTTTGACAATTAACTCTCCTAACAACAATTTCTTAAATTTATTAACAAAAATTAATCAAAATTGTATCATTTTATAAATGTTATTTTTTTCTACTAAGAAATATATCATATTTTTCTGAAATTAAATTTTGGTATATATTTTAACTACATTTTACATTTTTTTTACATTTTTTTTATTTTTAATATATTACACATGTTGATATAGAGATATTTAAAACAATATTCATGATTAACATTTATGTGAAATATAATGAAGCGTTTGTTATCATAAAATAACGTAATTATGGTTAATTTCTGTTAATAGATTAAAAAAATTACTGTTATGAGAATTAATTGTCAAAATTAAAAACGACAGGAAGAATTGATGTCTAAATTAAAATTATAAGAAGTAATATGCAAAAACAATCGAACTACGTTGGGTTAAAATCCATTTAATTTTTTTTGACCGAAATTTTTTTTGAGTTTTGGACACTGGCCAATCAAATGAATTAATAATCTAATGGTTAATAGATTCGGTTTCTGTGATAAGATATCATGGGTTCAAATTTTTATTAAGGTTTTTTTTTTTTGCGATATTTATTAAGGTTATTGATACAACTAGAAATCCGTCTCTTTTTTACATAAGTCATGAATTCAAATTATTGTTAATATATTTGATAAAATCAAATAATTGTTAATTCTGCACAATTTGAGAAAATATTATAAAAATAAATTTTACTAATTGGTAAATTCAATGTAGAAATTCAACACCGTAGAGTACCGCGATGCTTTTCCATTGCACTAAAAAAAATAGTAAGGGACGCGTGGATGCAGCAAATTGACGTGGGAATAAAGAGCTTGGTTTGGCTCTTTGAGAAATTGTGTCTGAAGAATTGTTTTGATGGTAAAAATATTATAATATTTAGTAATAATGTGTATATTTTAAATAATAAAAAATTAAATAATAAAATTATATTATTAAAAATATAAATATTATTATTTAAAATTATACATTCGTTATTTTTCAGTGACTCCGTCGGACTACCAATTGCCTAAACTTTTCCGGGGAATAAAAACGCTGGACAGTAGGCCGTAGCCCCATGTGCTCTACAAGACGGGACTAATTTGACCGAAGAATTAGGATGAATAATACAATATTCACGGTTGGTTAATCGAATTTTAAAATTCTATCAATTAAAATTAAAGAATGGAACTAAAATTTTTAGTTGATTAAAGTTTGGTTAATTGACTTAATGGATATTAATTAAAAAAATTTTAAAAATATTTGTGATATATTTGTTTAAAAGAAATTTATAATTAATTGAAAACTAACATATAGCGACGTATCATAATTGATCTGCCAAATCCAAAAGATGCATTTGCTCTGTTATTCAACATTTAAGAAAATTTTTTTCCTCGGGTTCAAGAAAAAAATTTTTCCCCCCTTTTCTTAAGAAAAAATAATCAAAGAGAATGAAATATGCAACACGTATTTTTTTCTCCTCATCCCGTACAAGACAAGAAGCATTGGCCACTTGTTTATTTGAGCGATTTCATTTAACTTTTTTTTTTTTTTTTGATGCAAGTACATAGGTGGCAAGAATTGAGAAGTACAAAGCTAAATACAAACAAATCTCGATTATCCACCCCTTGGCAGGAACACATTAATTTTATCAGTTATCAACAGTTGTAGTAAATTTAGTGGAAGATTTTCTCGTTCCCTCACATCCTCTTTCAAGGCAGCTCCAATATTGGTTAGGAAGTCGACACAATATTCCTTCTTTTAGAGTGTGTTGAAACTGACAGTTCTAAAATAGTTGTAAGAGCCTCCGACACTCTGAGATGATGGATCTGTGAAAATTTGTGTCACAATCTCTTATTTTGATTTTCTGTAAAGTAGGAAGGAAATCCGTTTCAACCATAGTTTTAAAAACCGGACCGGTTATTGAATCAGTAAGAAGACTGAGTTAGTGGTTTAGCGGTACAACCGAAAAACCGGCGGTTGAACCGGCGGGTCAATTCTGATTTGATAAAATAATAATTAATACTTATAATTTTTCATTTTTTAATAACAAATAATAAGTATAATTATAAAAAATAGAATATGAGTCTACTTAAATTTAAAATAAAATTAAAATACAAAATATTTATGATAATTTTCTAATTAAATAAATTAATAAAGTATAAATATCAAAAATAAAATATTATAGAACTATTAATCGAATATTCATATCTAAAAATAAATATTATAGAGTCAATATATAATTCAAAAATATTACATTTTTTATTAATATAAATAAGTATTATTTATTCTCATTTTTAATTCAAAAAAATAAATAAAACGACGTCGTTTTGATCAAGGTGACATGGTTGCCGGTTCACCGGTCCGACCGGCCGGTTCACCGATTTTCGGGCGGTTCATTTCCTGTTCTGGTTTTATCAGTGAATCGGACCGGTCCGACCTCCGGTTCACCGGTTTTCCGGTCCGACCGGCCGGTCAGGTCCGATTTTTAAAACTATGGTTTCAACAATAATTCGGTACCAACCTCTTTCCCATGCGCATTTCAAGGCCATAACTATGCCTTGTAATTATACCCCAATAGCCATGGATAATCCACAGAATCTCGAAAATCTCATAATCCAATTACCACAAAAGTCCCTGACTAGGCTACCAAAGCCAGCTATTCTCGGGGAGCCTTTAGCACTCTGGTACTTTGAAATATGCAAACTTTTTTATGGCTGGTTTTGTAAGGTAAGCTACTAATTAACACTCAACACTTCATTCGCCACCTATTTGAAACTGCTACCTGTGATAAATGCGGGATGTGTTGGGAAGACGAAGCACATATCGTCCTACGTTGTAACTTTGCAACGCAAGTTTAGAACTTATTTTGTAGGAGCTTGGACCTTATGCTTCCCTTGAACTGTGATTTCAAAAACTTGATAAAGTTTGGTAGTTTGGATGATAAATAATCTCGGTAAGGCTACCCCAACTAAGTGTTGTTTGCATCTATTTGTGGCATCTTTGGGACTACCAAAACAAAAGCATATTTACTGATCAGTCTTTATCTCCTCTTGATCTTTTTGTTGTTGCTAAAAGAATAACTATTGAATTCTTTGACTTCCTTAAAGAAAGTAGAATTCCTAAACTATCTTCAATTATGCAGCAAAAGAATATTGAGTTGATATGCTGGCAACTCCCTAGACACTCTCATGTCATTTAACCAATTTGATCACCAGAAAAGGTGTTTAATGTTTGATGCATGCTACTCTAATGCGACAGCGGCATGATCCGTAGCCAAAGGGAAGGGAAGTGCACATGATAACCAAAAGAAAAATTGTAAAATGCGGCCGGTATAAACTAAATATTTCCCATAGATAACGAGACCACGGGCAGCCGTATGAATTTATATCAATTGACCGGTAAAATTTTATTAACAGTTATTTTTATATTTATTTTTATAATCATTAATACATGACAATTAATTATTAAAAAATTAAAAATTATATATATTATAAATTTATTATTAAAAAGTGTTAATTTATTAATTTTTTATTAATTATTATTAAAAAAATAAATAAATATCCTTAACAAACCTTTTGACCGGTAATAAGCATGTGAAGACATCACAAACCTTTTATTTTTTTTCAATGATTACATATCGTGGAAGAACTTGTAGGTCTTGATATCATCCACAATAAACCTGACAGCACCAACACAACCCAATAATGCAACGACTGAGAACCACATGGCTATCACAAAATTTAGCAACTTCACGGAAACGCGAAGTTTAGGGTCTTCAGGCATTCTTCCAGCTTTCAGATATGCAATAGCAGGGAAGACAAAATCCAGGGGAGTGAACCCAATGGCACCGCATATGGACACGAAGTCACCGAAAAATGGCATTGCTGCAGCTATGAGGGTGATGAGTACAATGTAAACGGAAGTGAAAATCAGACGAATTAGGTGGCTTTTGGCGGGGAAGTGGTCACCATTTTTTCTCCTCTCCAGTCTGTCCTCAAAATAGGCATAAGTGGGCCTGCAGTATATCTAGAAATTTACCAGAAAAGAGATATGATATCTGGGGAACGTGCCATAAGAATTGATCATGTGGTCTATTTGAATTTAGCACAAAAGTAAGCATAACAACCTGATAGCATCCTGATATCTGAATGACCGCAAAGAAATTTGCCATTATAATTGTCCATTCTGGAATGGTGAGAGAAGCCAAGATGTAAGGCTGGACATCTGAACCAAACGCCCAATATCCAGAGAACGCCAATTGCCAGTATGTCAAGATAATAACACCATATGCTGCTGATACGCCTTTGTACATGTTTTTTCTTGCAGGCTCTCTCACAGTATTCTGCCAGGTAAAAGTTACTCAGTACATAGATTTCCATGTTTCACTTTTCCAGTCATCTATAAAGCCATGGACTTCATGGTCTTGACCCTTTGTTTATCATTGACTATGAAGAAGCCCATCGCAGGAACAGGAAAGAGTCATCAGACACAAGTTAAAAATGAAAATACAATACCTGAATTTCTGGAAGCATTGCATCCCCAAATGAAAAGGCAATTGTTCCCAGAGCATTAAAAGCTTTATATACCTTCAGAGAGGAGCTTCCTCCTATGCTGTAACTGACTGATTTTCTATCAATCTTTTTGCCTGCAAGGCATCAAAGAGATGAACTTGAGGTCATTATGATAAAGATTTTGATGGGAGTAATCGACTAACAATGAGAGGACAGCCTTCATAAGTAGAATAATAAACAAGCAAAGTACAAACAACTCCCAAGCATACCATTATACAGGGTCATACCAATGGTAGTACCAGCAAAGCCAATTGTACTGAAGGTGCACAGTGCATTAACCCATCTCAATGAGTGGATATCAGGGAGCTGAGAGAGAACAAGTTCAAATGCTCCAAAGAAAATAATGAAATGCTGCAATTTTAGCGTACCATCCTTGTCATAGTACTTGTAAATTGCCTGTAGGAGAAACAAAAGTGACCAAGTAATGGTACATGATGTCCATTCAAGTTTTGAAATGGCACTGCTTCGAATTGGCTAACCTTGATGCTGCTCCCAGCTGCAATTTGAATGGCAATATTGTTGCCCAAAGAAGCCACCTGCTGAAAAATCGCAATAGACCAGTAACCCCAGAATCCTTAAAAAAAACAGAACAGAGTATTATGCTTGGGTTTCTAAACATAAAACTCGGACAAAAACATAGACATCAGACATGGAAATAAAGAAAGTAATACATTACAAGAAGGTAACGTTCACGGGTCACAAGTACTGTAAATTGATACAGAAGGGAAAATCTCCTATTCATGTTTTTCTTCTTGTTGCCTAGAAGGGGATAATTTACTATCCAGGATAAGGTGTGGAAGATTTACGGGAGATGAGAAAGTATCCTTAGGGACACTCCAGTGGTTAATTTAAGACTTCTATCATGGAATTATTGAGTTCTAATTCTGGAACGGGGTGTTAGATATATGGAGATGAAAAGAGCTACTGTATAGTTCGTAGAATTATAGTTTGTGATCTAATGGGCTTTTTAATGAAGGAAAAAAAAAAAAAAAAAGGAGACGAGGAAGTACTAACCAAATATGCTCTCTGCAAGATGACGATAGGTAATTTGCCTGCTTCCATTCCATCCCCACAAAGATGCAATCAACAGACTAGAATACCAAGTGGCCAGCGTTGCACCCACCAAACTGCTCACGCCTGATTCCCCTCAAATTAGCAACAATTAGTGATTATTCGCTCTAGTTCTATCATGCCAAGCAAACGTGAATCAAAGTGCCTGTGAATAAAACGTATCAGTCCACCACTAGCATGTTTATGACGGTAGGAAATTTACCGAGGGGCCAACCAAGAGAAGCGAGGGCAAAAGGAAGAGGAGCATAAGCAGCAGGGGTAGCTATTGTGGTGGCTACGTGGAAGGCCGCGTGCTTCCATGTCCCTTTTGGTCCGTGTAATGTAGAGCTTGAATATTCTGTTGCTGCTCCTGCTTCTGCTACTACTGCTTCTTGTTCTTCTTCAGCAAGCCCGGGCTTGTCTTCCACAGTTGCTGCGGTCGGACCATCCATTTTCGGTTGCCTTGCAAAATGTCAATGTGCTAGAGGCCGCATAAAAGGAGGAGACTAGTCTACTTGATCATGTAAAACGAAAGTGGTCCATATTGTTGACTTTGCAGTATCTAAGTTTGCATAAGTTCAAAAGATGACGTTCGAAAAAGGTCGTCGGTGGTGAAAGATGATGCGGCCCCGCTTGTTCATTTTGGAAAAAAACAAAAAAGAAAAGTTCGCCTTGAAATTTGGCTGCCGGCCTGCCTCAGAAACCATAGTGCAAAACAAATAATGAATCCAATTTTTGTTTTGGGATCTTGTTAATATTATTTACCCAAGTATTTAGTATTTGCCCAACATACATATACCGTTCGTTCACGAGAAATTTAAAAAGAAAATTTCTCTTTTATTAAGACTTCATTGGAAGATCGCGTCAAAATAATTATAAAAGTTATCTAAAGACTTATGATAATTTATTTATTATTTTTTAATAAATTTAATAATATATATTATTTTGATTATACTTAAGAATCTAAACAAGTAGTTCTTTTTTTTTAATTTTAAGAGAAAAACAAAATGCAGCAGTTGTATTGTAATAACAAAAAATGCGACGCCGTTTCCTCACGGCTGCTGAGCTGACGTCTAAATTCGTCTCCAAAATGACACCGTTTCTGACGAGGCACAAAACGACCTGTTGCCTCTCGGGCTGACTTTACGGTGCACGCAATTTACAGCGCAAAATCCCACAAGAAAACACACCAAAGTCTCTGCTCCAGCACGTCGGCGGCACATATTCTCTCTGTCTCCGCTCGACTGCCTGAAATCTTCAATTTCACCGTCACCGTCATTATCTCGTTTGTCTCCGCTCGCGCAATGGTCTACATAACTTCTTGGGACGAGTTCGTCGAGCGATCGGCTCAGCTGTTCCGCGCCGATCCTGATTCTGTACGTTACTTTCTATCTGTTGTTTACTTGACTTTCCGTTTGGATGCCAAGAAAATTCAAGATTATTTAAGTAACCAGGAAACAGGAAATTAATCGCATGCTGTGAACCCTAAGATCTGACTCTGCGATTAGATTAACTATTAGTTCTTTTCCCTCTTTTAGCAAGGAGTGGTGCTGCATTGTTCTGCTCTAATTTTTACTGCGTAATTTGAATTTTTTTATTAACTTATCTGTTTTGCGATTTCAAAAATTGGGATTGCAGACGCGCTATGTTATGAAGTACCGACACTGTGATGGCAAATTGGTTCTCAAGGTCACTGACAACAAGGAGGTGTGGATTTCAGCTTTATATTTTCTTTTGTAAAATTTCGATTGAATGTGATTGATGCTAAGCTTCGATTATGAGTTTCCGTTCATATGCATGTCAAATATGTTAGTGGTTTTTGTTGTGTGAAAGATGGTGTTGGATTGGGTACCGTTCATGAATGCCTATGTTTTGAATTGCTGTTGGTGAAATTGATAGCGTGCTATTGCAGAATATGAAGGTTTCTTTCAGGCAAAATTGCCCGAAGTATTTGTAAACAGTTGTGGCATGTTAGTGCTTGATGGTGGATTTCTTTGTATTGAATCCCGGTCTTGTTGTCTGTAAAATGGTGAGAAAGTATTCATGATTTTATGCGTGTCTAGTTTGAATTATGTCTTGTCTGCCTAACATCACGATTTGTGAATTTCTATGGCTTGAATATATGTTATGCAAAGACCATTAAACTAAATGTCACTGAACAAAATACTCAATCAGTCTGCCTAGGAAGCCAGCAGATATGAAATCTAAAATCTATGTTATAATGGGGTCATCTTTTCTGTTTCTTCCGTAAGTGTAATGTGGTATGTGGTTAAGACTCCTGTACCATTGACATCATGATAATTTTTGTGCACTCTTCCTGGAATCTGAAATTAGAAGCTAAATTAAAAGGAAACCTTATAGCATCATTTGTCTACCATGGTTAGTTTACATAGCATCGCTTTACTCGTGGCCCCATCTCATCCCCTGCCTGATAGGGAAAGCAAGTGGAAAGGAATGTTTGCAATTGGGATGTTTATTAAACTTCAATTCTCTTACTTATGCTTTTGGAGCCCGGGAACCACTGAAGCTTGCTTTTGTGTGATAACTCGAGCTCCGGGTGGTCAGTCTTGTAGGGCATGTGTTTACTTAGATCCATTTGTTTTTCGGCCTGCTGGAATATTAATATGATGACTTTGGGTTTTTTTTTTTTTGCAATGCCTTCTAAGGAATCAAGTTGATGGAAAATTGTATGAAATTACGTTTTAGTTGCATTGTCTTTGGAACAATCTTTAATACTTCATGCTTTCAATAGTGCCTTCAATAACATGTGGGGTTTTTCTGGGCCCTCTGCCAGTGTCTCAAATTTAAAACTGACCAAGCACAAGATGCTAAGAAGATGGAGAAACTCAATAATATATTCTTCACTTTGATGTCCCGGGGACCTGATGGTATGATATCTCTCTTAAATTTCTTTTGTGAAAATTGGGCTGCCTATATGAAGTTGAAAGTGAATCCTTTGTCGGATGATTATCAAAAACTAGAAGATCTTGATGTGTCGAGGTTGTCCTTTCTAATCTGCTCCTTATCTTTATATGCAGCGGATGTGTCAGAAGCTACGGTGGAATCACAGCCAGGGAAGAAAGGAAGGGGAAGGAAACAATAACCTTTTTGGCTAATAGAATAGGAATTTGACTTATCTTACATTGAGGATGAATTGAAAGTGAGTTTCTGAGTTCATTGCCCCTAGTGATACCTTGGTTAAAAAAAAAAGGGGGAATTTCTTTTCTTTTAGACGCAATTTGGCAATTGGTTTGTCGATACATTAATTGGCTTCTATGACAGTGCACTTGTTTGTTCTTTTTGAGCGTTGGCTTTGATATTAGGGGTGAAGTTAGCATCTTGTTTGAACGGGATGCTTCAATTTTATCTATGCTTTCCAGGTGAGAATAATCCTGCAATTGTGGAGATTCAAATATAAAACGGCGATTTGCCATTGCAAATCAGATACTTCCCACTAGTTGTTTTTCAGGTTTTGGTCTATACGGAGGGTGGAACCATCTAAGAAGGGGAGGGGGATTTTGGAGTAGGCAGAGATCGAACCCCTACCTCCTCTTTGGTCCAAGTATCTGTCTGCTCTAGCGGCAGTGGATCTTTCCGCTAGTTCTTTCTTTTCTTTTGTTTTTTCGGTCATCTTCACCTGTCAAAAAGCAAGGATGATAATGAGTTGGGTTTGGGCCCGCGCCTGACCCAAAAGTATAAAATGCCCAAAGTGATAAAGACCTGAAATCGCCTCGGGTCGCCCTATCCCACGCCGTATGCATATTTTTGTCCGATTGCCTGACACGGCCCCTGGAATTTATTAATTTGTTTTAGTACCAACATAAAATAAAATGAAATGCCAGTCATGACCTCTGGAATTTATAAATCTCTTTTAGTACTAAATTAAACTTTGAATTTACTAATGAGTTATAACTTAATTAATATTGACATCATTTTTCAAAATTAAAAATTTTAAATTTAAATTTCAATCGAAATTAAATTAATTGAAAAAAAAGCATATAACATTTCGATTAAAGATTACTAGCGATGTTTAATCTGTCTTGTACTATGTCTTGTGGGAAAAAGTGACATATAGGATCAGGTACATATGATCGTGGGCTATTATGCCAAACCCCTAGCCAAAAACGGAACGATTGTGGCCACTCCAGTTCAAAACCATATCGAGTTTTTACATCAGGACAAAGCCTCTTGCTGAGCATTTAGTGAATAATAGCGGGGCGTTTTGGATCCAAAAAAAAAAAAAAAAGGCAGGGCGCCTCATCTTCTATAGCACGCTGCCAGCTTTAACCTTCTATCTTACCGTGAAAGCTCTTCAATTTGGCTTGTTCCGACGGAGATGAGCTTATGAGCATATGCCTTTAAATGCTCAAAGTGAGTCTTGCAACAAACACTTTGCTTACTTTTAGTTTCATTGTGCAGGAAGCTTATGCCATTCTTGCTTTTGCTTGCTTGAGCCCGCCGAAAAAGGCAAAAGCGTTTAATCCACGTGCCGTGAAAGCCTATAAAATTATACCAATTTCGACTGATAGAAAAGAAAAGAAAATGAAAGGTCCTGGAATATGTTAAGCATTTGAAACGACATAGACAGAAGAAGGCTATCCTTTCGTGGGGGTTCGCCCGAACAAACCAAACCTTTTTGAGTTTGGCAATTATTAGTTAAATGAACTATGGTCCGATCCTAAATCCTAGTTAAAAGGTATGGGACAATGCATTTTAGTCCCACATGGGCACTATACAGTGGACTTGCAACCTGGCAATAGCTAGCTGTTCCTGTCGATTCCGTCCATGTTCTGCGATGTATCCAAAATAAAGAAATAGATTCAAAGCAAATTGCCATTTGCTCAGCAATTGGAGCAAGAATTTGACACTTGGGAATGGATGCGAACTGAAGAGGTGAATTACCTTTCACTAGCTCTCCTTAAGGGCCCCTAAGTCAGCATGATTAGCTCTGCAGCACATATACGTGCGTGGCAAATGTTACCAAGGATGCTTGCTTTCGCGACATTGCATCTTAGGATAAAAGCTAATGCCTTTTACAAATTACGTGAGCTCCTATTTGAGATAATCGTTAAAAAGTTGTATTCTCATTCCGTATTGCCCTGCTTTCGTGCTTTTAGTTACTTTTCTGCTGTCCATTTATGATTACAGTTGCTTTGAATCTTGTTCCTTTTTGCAGTCTGTTCGCGTAAATGTTAATTTCCTTGGCTTTTAGAAAAGGTATGCCTTTTTTTTTTTTCCTTAAACTATGAATAAAATGTATATCACGTCAATGTTAATTATTACATATATGTGTTAAGACTAAGAGTCACTTATTGTCTCCCTCTCATTAAACTTCCTTTATAGAAAGAATTCACAGCTCAAATATTGATGGTTTGAGCATGATTTCGCTATAACAACTTTTTACAATCGTTAAATTTAGAACTTGGCATCTTGTACTAACTTTTAAATTATGTTAGGACGAGAAACACTTATATTTTCTAACATGAAAAATAAGTGTTAGAAAATTCGAGTTTGAGATAATTATATATAATACACGTCAACTTCTTATCTAGGGTCTTGTCTTGAACGGTGAAATCGTATGCTCGAAGTCATACAACACCAGATGCATGAAACAATTATTCTGCCTTATGTCCACTGTACTTCTTTTTATGGTTATATTCCGACATTAAATGCATAATGTGGTCCTCTCTATTGTCCATGGTCATCGGTGGCCCATTTGAAAAGGGACCCCTATGCATAATCTAATGTTGACAAAAAAAGAAAAAAAAAACCATACTACATATGTAAAACATTTGATATTATACTGATAACATTTTAAGTAATATAAGGAGATTTTACATCAATACATACTATTTCATTATTATTTTTTATGTTATATAAAATATTGTTAAGATAATTTAAGTTTTTTTTTGTAAATAAATTCATTAGATAAAAATTTAAGAGCAAAATCGAAATTTTAATCTATGGTCTTTATCACAGGACAAAAAAAAAAAAAAAGGGCCACAGTAAAAGACAACTGCTAGCACTGAAAAGTGCAGACGCACAACCTCGAACACTACAGGCACTGGCTGTAGTCCTTTTTTTTGGGGCAATAATTATTTTGAGCCCGCAAATCACTTCTCCTTTCCTGTGGAGGGGGAAAAAAAAAAGTGATTATGAATTATGAAGGAAAGTATTTTGTGCATACACTGGGAAATGTGCACGAATCTCACGTCTACTGAAACATCTAATCAGTACCATACAATTTTTTTGTTTTTTTTCTTTTTGACCAAGATCAGAACCATACAATAGATCTGAATATATTCGGAATAGCAATTTCTTGGTAGATTGTATATAAAATTTTCGACCCTGAAAAAGAAATGGTCGATTAGTCAACTAGACAAGCTGAAAAAATAGCCGACGTGAGAAAGAATGAAGGGAAATGGCCATTATTTTTGCGAGTCTAGCTAACGAGATACGGAAAGTAGCAGTAATGAAAAAACGTTGACACTTATGACTTGTTTGGTATGTAAAAGAAAATTAAGAAGAAAAGAAAAGTATAATTATTATTATTATTTTTATTTTTACTTTTTTTTCTTTTCACTTTCTACACTATTCCAAATAATATTATTTTCTCTCAACTTTTTCTCTCACAAATTACTATTTATATTTTCTTTCATCATACTTTCTTTCTCTAACTTTTTTCTACTACTCCAAATAACTTTATTTTCTTTCCATTTTTTTCTCACAAATTACTATTTACTTTTTTTTTTCACCTACTTTCTTTCTCTCAATTTTCTCTATTACTCTAAATAATTTTATTTTCTCTTCACTTTCTTTCAGTTTCTCCTATTTTCTCTTCCTTTCCTCTCATTTCTTCGCACTCCAAACACATTCTTATATCATAAGGGGCAAAACTATCCCTTTGAAATAGAAGGATAAAAGAAATCATTAGAATCTTCCACTATTACTATTTTTTTGAGTCTTTTAAAATTTTTTTATTTTTACCCCTCTATATCAGAAATTTCCTGCAATTATTTTCGTTATTCTTACGATTGACTCGTATAAATGCTGGAAAATAATCATTATTCGAATTTTAAAATATTTGGTATGCATGAGTTGTAGAAGATTAAAGTAAAATAAAAATTATATGAAACATTGGTAATTGAATTTTAAAAAGTAAAAAAATAAAAAAATAATTAAATATTTTCAAATAAATTATTTATCTAATTATATCTCTTTAGTTCACAATTCAAATTAAAAATTATAATTTGTGAAATGAGAAAGCAATTAAATGATCCAATTATTGATGTCCTACGACGACATCACTGATGTTATCTTAGGACGTGCAGCGTCAACATGATTGCAATTAATCAACGCATTAATTGATTCCGTTCAAAAAAACATAAGGTCAAGGAGTGGCCCACCAACAGTTGCTATACCTTCTGTTTGGTTCACCAACCTGAAACATTATATTATCATTATTTTTTAAATAAATGATACAGTAATCTTATAAGATTTCTAACCCCAAAAAAAAAAAAAAAAAGGAAAAAAAACTTTGATTGGGACATAAAAACCGCCGTCCAGAGCACTCTTGTCTTCTTTGGAAATTACAGTCAGCCTGCTGGGTGCAAGTGGAAATAGCCTGCACAATCCTCCGTTTTATTATTGTTTTTTTTATGCTAAAATTGGTATTCAGTTCAGTCTGCAAAATCGTTTTTTAATTTTTTAGATCTAAATTAATTAGTTAAAGAGAAGAAGATAATTAAAAAAAATAAAAATTTAAATTCTTAATTTTTAAATATTATTCGAACTATAAATTTATAATTGATCTGTAAAAACTTGTTTATTGACCTAATAAATATGAGGTTTGCTACGAATAATTACTTTTTACCTTCTCTTTTACAGATACTAATCACAAATCAACACATCAACACTTTTCAATAATATTTTTATAATATTTTTGACATTCAACTTTTTGACAACCAATCAACACCTTGCCATGTAAGCAACAACTATAAAAAAGAAGGAAAAAGTGATTGTTACTAGCATTTCTTAATAAATATAAGATATCACTATGAACTATTTTTTAAAATTTTATAATTTTTTTATAATTTAACTGTTTAAATTTAAATTTATTAATTTTATATTTATCGTTCTGCATAACTTTGGTTATAAATATATGTTTTTTTTTTATTGAGCAATTATGTTCTTTTTTTTTCTTGGAAAAGGATACCGGAAGAGAGCGACTTATCCACACGGACGGAAAGTAACTAACTAGTTTTTAATTGGACCGAATAAATCAATGCATTGAAGGGGAGAGAGATAGAGAGAGATATTGCGAAGTCAACGAGATGGGGTCCGCTGGGCCCCATGCCAATCAGTCTGACTCACGCCATTATGACTACGGCGTAGAATAGCGGACAGCACTCGAGAATAACATATTGGGGCACGCGTCAGACTGTAAACGCAGAGGCTCTTTGTACGTGTCACAATGCGGATGGCTGAGTGCACAACGGCTAATGCGAAGAGTCTATGAATGGGTCCTACTTTGCAATTCGCGGTGGGTCCTACTTCTCCATTCCCTATGCTTGTTAAACCATTCGGATTAGGGTTTGTTTGTTTTGTAAGAGAAAAAAGAGAAAAATAGAAGAAAATTGTAATTATTATTATTTATTTATTATATATATATATATTTTAATTTTTTATATCACTTTAAATAATTTTATTTTCTTCATCACTTTTTTTCTCGTATATTATTATTTACTTTTTCTTTCATTATACTTCTTTTCTCCTAATTTTTTATACTACTCCAAATAATTTTATTTTCTTTACTATTTTTTCTCTCACAAATTATTATTTATTTTTTCTTTCACAATATTTCCTTTCTCTCAATTTTTTTACCACTCTGAATTATTTTATTTTTTCTTCATTTTTTTTTCTCTTTCTCCTCCTTTTCCCACCAATCCTCCAACTCCAAACACACCGTTAGGGTTTGGTTCAGATAATTTATACCCTTAACTCGGCCTTCAAACCGGTGTGTTAATTATTGTTTTAAAAAAAGTAATATTTTTATATTATCTAAAAATAAATTAGATGTTATCAAAATGGTAGTTAAATATATATCTATAAGTATTTTTAATAAAATAACACAAATATTTACAATTTGTTTAGAAAAATTATAAATAAAATTTTTAATACTGACCTAGTCAGTTTTTTTATTTCTCTGAGCCAATCTGACTTTCTGAATTAACCAAATTTAGAAGTTTTCTTTGGACCAATTAAATAAGCGAACACGACTGATTTAAGCTTCAACTCACTAGTTTATCTGTTGGATTGGTCAGTTTGTTAAAAGATATGTCATACTTTATTGATGAACATGGAAGAGTCTGTGCGTTGCATTTTCTGTTTTTGTAAAATATAATGGCTAAGTGGGTAATTATTTTAGAAATTTATTTATAATTTTGGGTTATCTTCAGTCCAAATGAGTATTATTTATCAGATTTAAACCTCTATTCGTTGACAAATGATTTCGCTTAGGATCAACTTACGAGCGCTTAACCATCACTTTGTTAATCCATTTATTGGACTGAAACATTTAGATAAATACTCATTGAGATTTCCAATGATGGTAATGAGATTGTCATCATAATTAACCAATTTTTTGCCGTAATTTTAATGATACTGCACAGTTGAATATTGGTAATAATTATATTAATTTTGATGTTAATTTTGAGTAGTGTTTTTTAGAAGTTACCTTGTTATTTTTTTATCTTTTTTTATATGCTTAAGCCGTACCAAAAAAATGATTATATTAATTTTGTACATTTTTCCTCAGATAGATTTTTTTAAATGACCATCAAATAGATTACACCTACATATTTTTCAATATATATGGAATACGCTGTGATACTATAATGATTTTGTTGTCATTTATAACTGTAAAATTAAGATTATAATATCTTTTTTCTTCGCCAAACATGATAAAGCAGGTTCACTCAACTATTTTACAATTGACAAGCAATGCAATAATCTCACTTTTTTATGGGCGATCCTAATAATCTTACATTTTTTCGTGATTATGGATCTGTATGGCTTACTTGTCTGATATTACTATTACTTATTATTGTTGTTAATTGCTTCTATTAATTGTTAATCATTAATTGTTGTTGCCTATTATTGATTATAGAAAAAATTAATAAAATATTTAATTAATTTTATACTTGTTGTTGTTGTTGTTAAATAATTAAATGATTAATTTAAATATTTAATTTACATTAATGTATCATATTAACAAGTTATTTTTATATTTTATAATTTCTATTTTTAGAATGAATATTCTATAAATAATATTGAGAATTTTCTCATTTATTTTTTATTTTTTCAAGAAAATAATTAATGTTTACTAAATAGTAAAAAAAATATAATATTTGAAATATTTTTTAAGTGACAATATTAATAATTTAAAGTGAAAAAATATTATTTAAGCATTGTTAAAAAAAATGATTTAAGAATTGTTAAAAAATGAAAATATTGTATTTATATAAATATTAATGAAATTGAATAATAACAAACAAATCAGATTCAAGTTGCAAGCAAAAAAAATAATTAAGTTGTATAAATATTTTTTTTTATTATTATTTAGTTTATGTAAATTATTATTAATATTAAAAATTAAAAAATAACTCAAAAAGTAGTGAAAAGTAACTCAAAAAGTAATAAAAAGTAATCTTAAATTATTTTTAAATTAGTTACTTTTAGAATGTTATATAAGGAAATAAGTATAATTAAACAGTAGAATATAAAAATTAATCAAATATTTATCTCTTATTTTTTAATAATAAAATACAAATATATCATCTTAAAAACTAATCCAAAGAGCTCTTATGTAGCATTAATATCATCCTACCTCTTCTACTCTAATAAGTGTCATATACTGTGACAAAGCACCCAATAAATTCAACCACAAGAGTAGCTTCTCTCCATGAAACATCCTATGATCTTGCATCTTGAAAGATCTAGCTCTTATGCTCAATTTGATTTACCACATGTAATTTTTTTTTACATCTTTTTGACTATGTGGGGCTATATCTAGTTATAGTGGACCATACATATATATCCATAGCCTGTGAAATTAAAAACTTTGTTGATGGTCCTTCTACTTCAATTTTGATATCGTACATCTCTTCATTAATTTTACCACAAAAAAACAAAAAGAAAAACGATGAATCATAATACATTTATTGCAATATCCTCAATGCATTATACATGTTTATCCTGGTAATATCTCTCTTGCATAAGATGAGTTTCGAAAGACTAGGCTGCGCATTTATTGCAATTTCCTCAACAAAGACCAAATCTTCAGTGAGAGACAAGACAAGAGCGGTAAAAGTAAGAACGATAAAATCAGGGGATTTCCTACAAAAAGCCGGCTTTTATTCTTTTTATAATTATTAGTTAAAAATTAACATATTATTCATTTTTAATAATAAATTTATAATATATTTTATTTTTATCTTTTTAATTACCAACAAACACTAGTTGTGTGAAAATTAAAAAAAAAGTAACTATATTAACAAAATCTTAAAATTATTAGTAATTAACTTATGAGGTAATACTATAGTAGTAAATTTAAAGTTAAAATAATTAATTTAAAGAAGTATTAAAATAATTAATAATTCACTTAATAATATTTAATAATTTATTTATTATGTAACAGTATATATTATTTTAATTTTATTTTAATATAATACATAAAAAAAATTTCACAAAATTTTTCCTTAGACGCCGTTAAATACATTGGTATCAACTTTTATCTTCCTCGCCTTACTTCGGTACTCTTTTGGTAATCAGTTGAAAAAAACAAAATCCGAAACAAAAGCAGCCGAATTCGGAGAAGAAAAAGGAATTACAAAGGTCTTTGAGCGGGACCCACGTTCAAATCTCTGACACAGATGGCAGTTTCACAACTTTCATTTCTCTCTTTCGTGTGGGAGAAACACTGAAACAGAAATGCAAAAAAACAAAATCAAAAAGAAAAAAAAAAAAAAGATTAATAAACTAAAGGCAGGAGCTTTGTATTCTTGTGGGGATGTGTTGAGAATTCTAAAAGCAAAACAAAAGGCAGAAACAAAGTCTTCTCCTTCACAATTTTTAGTCTCAAAGCCTCTTGCCTAGGGCTTTCATATCGCTACAGAGTCTACCCGAGGTCTGTTCCTTTACTCACTCAGAAAAGATAATTTTTTTCATCATTTTTTTTTCAGTCTGACCAAAAAGTTCTAATGTTTTGGTCCTCATCTCATCTGGGTGTCTATCATTTTCCATTAATTTTCAGTGACACGGCGTTGAGTCTGATCTCCAGAGGCATGTTTTTGAGAAAGTTGGATTTGCTGTAATTTTTGATAAAGGAGCCCCTTTTTGTGGTCCTTATTTCACCTGAAAGAACCAGGTGGGCATTTCAGTTTTGTTATGAAGATCCGTAGCTAAGACTAGATTTTTGGAAATTTTATGGTGTTTTAAATTTTGGGTTTTGGGTGATTTGAGATTTGGGAGGTCGTGGAATTACATATGGAGGAGGTTGAACAGGCGAACAGGGCAGCTGTAGAGAGCTGCCATAAAGTTCTAAGCTTATTATCTCAACCCCAAGACCAGGTCCAGTATAAAAGTTTAATGGTGGAAACTGGAGAAGCTGTGTTTAAGTTCAAAAGGGTTGTTTCTCTTCTTAATAGCGGTTTAGGTCATGCAAGAGTTAGGAAACTTAAGAAGTTGCCAAACCCTTTGTCCCAAAGCATCCTCTTGGATAACCCGCACCATAGAACTGACCACCAAACCAAGAATCTTCAGTTTCTTCAGTCTCGTGGCTTCCTTGATGACCATCCGATTCAAGAATCGGGTTCAACTTCTAAGAATTCGTTAACTTTGGCAACCCCATCTTTGGAGTTGAGCTCAAATGGGAAGAACCACCTTCCGCTTGCCCAGCAAACGCTGCCAACACACTTTCACTTGCTTCAGCAACAGCAGTTGCCGCAAAGGTTACAACTTCAACAGCAGCAGCTAATGAAGCAGCAAGCTGAGATGATGTTTAGAAAAAGCAACAGTGGGATTAGCCTGAATTTTGACAGCTCCAGCTGCACACATACATTGTCATCCAATAGATCTTTCATGTCTTCCTTGAGTATAGATGGGAGTGTGGCTAATCTGGATGGAAGCGCATTCCATTTGATTGGCGGCCCTCGCTCCTCAGATCAGAGTTCACAGCAACACAAGAGGAAGTGTTCTCTAAGGGGAGAGGATGGCAGTGTGAAATGTGGAAGTAGCGGTAGATGCCATTGCTCAAAGAAGAGGTTAGATTTGTTTCCTTGCTCTGGTCAATAGGTTTACTGCTGTTATTAACTAAAGCTTCCAGTTGTCCTTCTTTCCTTTTTGAGTTTATTTTAATACTTGCTTCGTTTGTTTTGTTCTTCCACAGGAAACATAGGGTGAAGAGGTCGATTAAGGTACCTGCTATAAGCAATAAGTTGGCAGATATCCCACCTGATGATTACTCGTGGAGGAAGTATGGGCAGAAGCCCATCAAGGGTTCGCCTCATCCTCGGTATGCTCAAATTTCAGTCTTTGGCATATGTTTAGGTCGACTCGCGATTCTGTGGTTTTGCTAATGTTTATTTAAAAGTTGCTTGTCCTACTCATTCAATTTGTTGTGCAGAAAGTAGACAGTGTGGTATCTTGATAAATTTCTTTCCATCTGTTCAGGTCGCCCCTCTCCCCCTGTTAATAGTTATATTGAACAAAGGAAGCTTAATGCCCGTATGTCCATTCATCTAGTACCACAATTGGAATGTACTAATAGCTAATCCTACTCTCTGTCCGTTTGGTCTTTTCTAAGTTGTAAGCCTTCCAAAAAATTGAACTGGTATTGGCATTGTTTTTTTCCCCTTGTTTCGCAAGTTCTTTGTTGTTTCACTAGTCAAGGGTGCACATTCATTGATGATCCTTGATCCCGAACGAGGTGGCAGCTTCAATATCTCTTCGATTTATTGTGCTCTGTTTATATATGGCTCTCTATTGGCTGTTGGAACGCTTAACTATAGTTGTACATCTCATTATACATATAATTTTTGGTCAAATTTTGAAGTCTGTAATCCTATATTTCTGTTTGTGTGTTCTTGCACAAAATGAGATGTGTAGTAGCATTCTTAGTTTTTGAGGGTTTTTTTCACTGGCAACAAATAATTCTTGCAGCAGCAGTTTCAAATGCCTGTATCTTGAAAATTACTTGTACTCTTAACACCAACGCTTGAAAAAAATGTTTGAATTGTGAAATCCTTTCCAATATGTGCAGGGGATATTACAAGTGTAGCAGTATGCGAGGTTGTCCTGCAAGGAAGCATGTGGAGAGGTGTTTGGAAGAACCTTCCATGCTCCTTGTTACTTATGAAGGCGAACACAACCACCCAAGTGTACCGTCACAATCTGCAAACACATAATCCTTGAGCAAATTCCATCTTCGAGCTTCTCTGTTAAGTTATTTGAGACTTCGTGTGTGAATAGCTCCTGTACATATTTTGCATTGTTCAAGCCTGAAAAGTATTTGGAGCAGCTTGTTTAGGGGTTCAGGGAGTTGGCTTTGCCAAGCCTTGTTACAGATTTGACAGGCAAGCTTGAAAGGCCTGCACAGAGAAAGAAAAATAAAAAAATTGTTGCCTTCAGATTGTATGGACTCATCTTTCACGACAATCAAGCTTGGGAAAATGGTTCTAGGAGCCTATTAATTTTCCTTTTTGAGAGTTGATGAAATGGCTTAAACATTGTACTTTACATTTGGTTAGGCTTTTTATCACATTTCATAGATTACTAGTTAGTCCAGAACTTTGGGTGCTCGGAAAGCAAAAATGCAATGTTTTGTTTTGTCTTACTCTAGCAAATGATAAATAGGTTGTGTTGAGATGGTATGGTATTCCATGAACTATTATTTTCCATGACCCGTGATGGGGTCAACGTGTACGTTGGGCGGGACAGTGGATCCAATTCGTGGAGACCTACAATTCAGCTGTGTGGGGTGAACCGTGATTCTCCCATCCAACAAGCCCTCCGGCGTAATCAAGATTTGTCTTCATAATGCGGATAAAAAGATCTAGCTTGCTGGGATTGATCAGGCATTGTCATTCATTCATGAACATAGATGCATAACAATTAAATTAGGTCTATTAAAGGACGTTTTAGTAGTTAGAGTTCAAAATTTTTATTGTAGAGGACTTGAATTCAAATCCTGCGGAAATGTGAGATTTATGATAGGAAAAGATTATTCTTATTGTATAACTCACGGTCTAGTGAACATCTTAGTGAACCAACAAAAATAACAATTAAATTAGGCGAGGCATTGAATTCAATCCCATCTCAGCCTCTTACATTTTAGCTGTGAAAACAAATTTCTTTGTCAATTTCAGGCCATTTGGAAGCAAAGAAAGAGCTCATCAAAAGCAGCAAACTCGTGGACATTTAAACGGAGCTGAGGTCAATTTTTTTAGGATTTGGGAATGTACTCGAGTTATAGTTTAGTTGTCCCCTCAATTTGAACGCCTACCATGTTTAGGATTTGCATCTAATCTTTCTTTCTTAACTGTATCGATAAATCCAGAAAATAAACAAAAGAAAAATGTATGGAACCACCAATCACTACAATTTCTTTTCTTCCCACTTCCTTTATGTGGGAATTATTCAAAGGAACCAAATTCTGTAGTGTATTGCAGATAACAAGGCATGTGACTGGTGAGGGGGGGGGGGGTCAACAGGGGCTATCGTGCTTTTAGCTTAGCGTTGTATTATTGCACCTCCATTGGAATTTATTTTGTTCTCGGACAAAAATCCCAAGTCTTGAATGATTTTTTATCATAGCAAGACGTTCTGTCTGCCACCCTTGACTCGGTTGGTATACAGTACACATATCCAAATGCGGTTGGTCAAATCTCCATTGTTGACTTGAGGCCGAGTCCCTCTTTCTTCTTTGCCTATGACCAAAAAAAACAGTAGTCAATCAATTAAACGTACCTATAAAACAAAAAAAAAAAAAAAAAAAAAGTTTTATAACTTCATTTAAATATTTTTAGAGTAATTTTAAAGTGAAATAAATTGTTAAATGATTGAATTTAAGAAAAAATAAAAAACATATAAATTATTAAATATCGTTAATAAAACTGTATAACTATTTTAAAATTATTTAAATGAACCCATTTAATATTACTCAATACGAAAAGTGAATTACGAGTCATGGCAGTTATGATATTGAGGTCGAATGAGCACAGATTCATTTGCCAAATGATTCACTGCACTGTGTTGGTTGCAGCATAATTTTCAGTCTTGGAAGAAAACAAAAGTAATTTGGAAACCTTCACCACCCGCATTATCTCTTGTTTGGATGTAGTTAGGAGACGACCAATCAGGGAGACTAATCTGGTGGGTTAAATGATGGCTTAAGACGAATTTGACGTCCACAAATCTAGTTTATTTTACAAGTAGGCTTTCTAATCCTTTCTAGGTGCAAAGCGTGATTCCCAATTCAGACCAGCATTTTCAATTTGCTATTATTTTGCTCTCTCTTTCCATTTTTGGCCCAATATATATATTTATTTATTTTTAGGGTCAAAACAGGGAAGATTTGAAAGAGAAGGATCAAATTCCCAGCTTTTTCTCTGACATAATGTCAATAAAACAACTACTCTAAATAGTTAATTCAGTATATTTATTTTTGTATTTGAATGATGATATTCCTCCTGACTTGATAACCCGTTAAAATTACTAACAAAGCGAGACAAATTATGCCAAATGCCCAACAAGTTGAAGAGAAGAACAGTACATGGTTTTGGTAGCCCAACACAAGACCAAGGAGAAAAGGCCCAAGCCCATCGAATTTTGTTTACAAAAGCGAAGGACCTGAGCTTGTCTGACCGAACAATTACTTCGGTAAGTCCAATACCATAAGCTGCAATATATGAACCCATAGTCCAATGAATACGATCATTTCCAACAAATGCATTTTAAGACCAAAAAATGCATTTGGTGGGAGGATCGATCTGTACTAATAGGCCATTTAATCACGGAAATGGAATCGTAATTAATTAATTATAAGTGATTTTTTTTTTTGGGTACATTAATTATAAGTGAAATGAATAAATAAATGGAACAGAATAGAATAAAAATGAGATCTTTGTCGCATGATTAATAGCATCAGCGGCAATCACGCGTGGCAAAGAGAAGGCAAAAAAAAAAGTAAATAAAGAAAGGATAAAAGCGAGGTGTCCAAGAGCGTGCGGGTAACGTGAGGAACTGGAAAAGCTTTAAAAAGTGATGGAGTCAAAAATCTGCCCTGCCATGGACCGATGACTGAAAGCAAAAGTAGGGCCGTCAGTGGACTTGTTTGTAAGTGCAGCAAAGCCAACTCATAAGTAGTAACTAAAAAAAAATAAAAAAAATATATATATATATATAATACTGACATTCATATTTTAATAAACATATTTAATTTATATTTTATGATAATTTTATTTATTTTTATAATAAAATTAATAAATTATAATATAAAAAAATTAATACATATTTTTTATCATAAAATTAATAAATATTATTATAAAAATAATTAAATTTATTATAAAAATATTATATATATGTATATTATTTACGTATAAAAAAATATGTGTACGAAATTTAACTCAATTCAATAATAATAAAAGATATGAAAAGACAGTTTTGTCAAATGGGGTAGGTATTCTGTGGACGGCCGAGATGGACTGGCCAAATAAAGTGCAGAATCGTTGCACGAGTCTCACTGGTCTACGGCCGGCCCGCCGCCCGTCTTATTAAAATTTGTTTAATTTAAGAGTACTGCAAAGTGTGGATTGACTTAAATATAGCTTAAGTGGTTACTAACGGCAGCTATTAATTATAAAATTTATAATTTGAATTACAGATTTTTATCTATATAATTTCTCTTTTTTTATAACTGTTTTAGTAGTTTTAATAGACAAAAGAGAAAAGTGAGTACTACTTAATATTATATTTTAAGTAATATCAAAATAAATGCACGTAACTCATTTTATAGAATTTGTTTGTTTTTTTTATTTTTTTAATTCAACTATTAAATACTTTATCTATTATTTTAATCTTACGTAAAAGATCTCATGAAAATTTTCTTTTAAGTGTAACTTTGAAATGCTTTTAAAATCAAATTAAAATATCTATTTTCAATTAAATGTATTAAATTATATTTTTAATTAAATTAACCGGATATTTTGTTGATGATTAATCTGTTTTTTATCCTAAGGTGTACATTAGGTGTACCCAAGGTGGAATAAATAATTATTGGTATGTATATTTTGCTGAAAAATATCATTCTCGTATCAAGTATCAACCGAAGACAATGGTGGTGTATCTTTGTTTATTAGGTATTGGTCACAATTACAATAATTCATTAGTTAATAATTATTGTCCAATTTATAAATCTGGTCCACTCTTGCCCATTTTCTTAATTGAGTGGAGTATTGAACACCCATTAAACAGATAATAAAAAAAATTAAGAGCCCATATGGACAATTTTGAACAGTTTAAAAATAATATAGACAATTAAATAATTAAATTCTAAATAAAATAATAAACAAATAAATTGTTTGAAAACTCTATTTCTAACTTAATGCTTTTTAAATAAAACTACAATACCATATTCTTAAACAAATTTTACGAGAAGTGGGTCTCCATTTTAAAAGTGAAATTCACTTTTTGTAACAATAATAATATTTATTACAATAAAAAAATAAAATTATACTTATTATTTTTTATTATAAATATATCACCGTAATTTAAAAAAAAAATCTAAACTTTATTGCAATCAAATAAAATTTCTAGCAGAAAAATTCTAAAGCCGTAAGGGGGCTCAAAATCCATTTTATCTTATCTTATCAACCGATCAGTTGATCAGTGTTGTGATTATGAAGTCCAGAAACCACTGTATATGTACAAATACATGCCGTTAATAAGCTTTATACCAATAATTACGTCCTTAACCTTCAAACTGTACATCGGTGAAACCATAAAATAACCATCAGGGAATGGAAAGGTAAAAATGTAAATCCAAACTAAAGATATCTAGTCTGAAAATAACGGCTCGTTCCGGGCAGACTCCGGCGAAAAGACGCACGCCGGCGACCTAAAAGAGAGGCGCCGGCTGATTCAGGTCAAACAGAAAGGGCTTCTTCTCTTCCCTCGCCGCCTCCGTTTTCCTCTCATCGGTGAAATCCACGTCCTCCAGCTTGCAGCTCTTGTATTCTGTAATCACCGGAATCTCCGGGGCAGGCATTAGGGGCATTGGCTCACCAGAAAAGTAAACCGACGGCCTCCAGAAGTTGATGCCTCCGCCATCCACAATAGCAAGCTGCGGTCGTGAAGGAGGCGGCGGGACCGGCGGCGTAGGAGAGGAGAAGGGGACGTGCAAGAAGTTGGTCTTGGCCTTGGGGCCACGGAAGAAGCGGGCAGCCTCGTCGTAAGCAAGCGCAGCCTCCTCAGCGGTGTCAAAAGTGCCGAGCCACCGCCGAGTCTTCTTCCAGGGATCGCGGATCTCGGCGGCGAACCGTCCCCACGGCCTCTTCCGCACGCCCCTAAAACGCGACTTCCTCACTTCTTCGACTCCGAAGTCATGATGATGAGGATGATCGGAGTCCTTCAGCGCCGCCGGGGGTCTTGACGCGAGGGACGACAAGCTGTGAGGGTCGTCGTCCTTGCGGAGGCGCAGTGCCTCCATTGCCATGATCTGATCGTACGGACGCTCTGGAACACAACGTAGTTGCTGCTATCTGCGGGCACAGTACACAGAGAGAAATAGAGGACTTTTTTAGGGCTTGTTTGGAGGATATATATAGCGTAGGGGACAGCCTTGGCTAACTCCGACAGATTGAAATTATCATTTGGCTTTGTGGGTTTTTGGCTGCTCTTTTTTTTTTCACTAATATTACTGTAAATAAACTCATTTTGAGTTAATAAATATTTTTTTTTTATTATTAAAGATCTGTTGGATTGTAAATTATATAAAATAATAATTATTTCTATCTTATAAGTCTCACATTCTTACGAAAATAGTTTTTATTATTCTTATAAAATGTATATCACTTTTTTCAAAATAAAATTCAAGACTTTTTGTAATAAAAATCTTAAATTTTAATCACGATAAATTATTTAGGCTAGGAAACATATATTAAATATTTTATAATACTTAAAAAGAGAGATACCAATTATTTAAATAATTTTAATACTCTGTAATATTCACCATGCTATAACATCAACGGGATTAGTTTTAAAATTTTTCATCTTCAGATTCCGCCTTTTCCTTTGTGGTTTCAGAAAATTAATTAGAAAACGTTATTCGACTGTTTAAACATCAATTAATGCAAATGAACGCATGTGTGTGAAGGAAAAATAAAATCTTCGTTCCGGGGTAAAAGGTAAAATACTTTTTACAGATGTTTTTTACTTTGTGCTTGACAAGGATCTGATTGGTGGTCTGCTATTTCTTGCTAAACTTTGTTTAGGTTGTTTTTTTTTGTTAAAAAAAATTTAACGCAATGAAAATCTACTTTTCATTCATCATTCGCTATTGTAAATGTTTTTAAATACAGTTGTTCTTGACGACTTACTTTTTGATTGACCATTAATCTTTTCCCTATTTAGTAGGTTTACTCTTTTATATTTTCTTCATAAAAGAGAAATATTTGTCAAATGCACAAAATTACCCCTTTTTTATGTGGACAATGCTCCTGGTCGGAGCATGCAATAGAACTTCTCGTCGCAGCTGCTATTTGTTGCAAGACTATGGACGGAACTTTCATTTTTTCTTTTTTCTTTTTTCTTTTGTGGTGTAATAATTGAAATAATGAACTGATGTTACTGTTGTGAATGATTTTCAAGACTTGTAATTCAATTACAAAAAAATTTATTGAATACGTAATTATAAAAATACCACACACTTAGTGATTTAAATTATTTGATCATTAAAGATATATAAAATTTAAAAATAAAAAATAAATAAATTATTTGATATTATTAAATTATTTATTTGATAATTGTGTATCTCATTAAATACGTATTCATATAATATTGTTTATTAAATTATTTAAGATGTTAAATGGGTAATCAAATCAACTTGCTTCAGCAGCCTCGCCTTGGATGTGGATGAAGGATGCAACTGAAAATAAGGATTGAAAATGGAATTTAATAAAGAGAGTATTAATGTTGGGAAAGCAATTTGTGGAACAAAAGTCTTCGAAAGCGTCGATCGCCAGTCAACCTGGCGTATTTAAAGCAGGACGGGGATGGGCTTGGCGTGTCTGAAAAGCGGAGCGTAGCATCGTAGCCTGATATTATAATCCATTGGCTAATAGTGGCTAGGCTTGTTGCCACCAGAATGAATGGAGGAATAATGAAGAAGAGGCTTTAACATAGCTGCAACGAGACAGTGTTTGTCAATTATATTAATAAGAGTTTAATTCTTTACTCAGATATTTATTTTGTTTATATTCTTAACTGCTGAGTTACAAATTTTAAAGACAAAAAGAAAGTAGAAAAAGAAAAAGAAGAACAATGGAGGACCCTCTCTCTCTCTCTTTATTTGGGTTAGATAGACTAGCCAGAAATGAGTATGGCTCGGTGAAAAGGGTAGCTGCCCTCCTATCCCAATTGCACGGTTTGTCTACTTTTGCTTACACCAAAATTGACGTCATTAAAGATTTCGTATGAAAGCATGTCGTGCTCACTACCCGTTCATTCACATGTTGAGACCAACCGTCGACAGATCGGTCACGTTGAGGACTAAAAATTGGTAAAAGTAGATTTGCCCCACTCCTTTTTTTTGTTTGTTTTTTTTTTTTTCCAAACATGAATGGCTCTATCCTTCAACAAACTGAGGGAATCGTGGAATATTGTAGACTTTTTCATGAACAATTTATTCCTTGCGGGCCTCGCACTGCTGATGAATTGCTGAGTGACACCTTGCTTTGGGGCAATGTCATGGCCCATTTTGATGCCGACGCTCCTCGATGTATAAGATGGGCCCAGGAGCCAGGCGCTGCTTGAACGCTTTCCCTGTTTTGAAAAGGAGCGTTGATAGCTGGGCAGAAGATTTAATTAGTGTAGTATACTAAACCCTAAATGCAATGTGAGTATCCGTTGATTTCCTTTTGGTAAGTTGTTTGTACAACCATTTTGGACCTGGTTATCCAATGCATCATATTGTTTTCCGACAAGGCCATCGAATATTTAATTCATCATTTATCAGAGCCCAAAAAGAACTTTGTTTGAGCCGCCGGGACTACATCGAGGTTGTGAATCAACCTTAAGATAGTTTATAGTCTTTGGTGTTCCTAATTTGATCTGTCGCCCAAGTGGTAGCTAGTGCCTTCTTAACTATTTTTTTTTGGTCCATTATTGGCTTATTCTCTTCTTAACTTTTTTTTTTTTCCCTCCCTTCTTAGCTATTTCCATGCAGCTGTTTCCAGGTAGCAAGTAGGCAAGGCGTGTAATGGGGTTAAAGTCGAGTGATTCTGTGGGCGTACTACTCCGGTCCAAATTATGAAGCAACTTAAGGCATAGATGAGCCCAAGATCCAGACATACTAGGCACAACTAAACAGATAATGTTTTCAGGGTTTTATTAAACAGACGGGCCCCTTTCTTTTGGGCCTTCCATTGAGACAGATCTGTAATATTAAGAGGCTAAAGGTTGCTGAAGCAAATATCCCATTTTATCCGAGGAGTCGCAATGTTGGGACGGAGATGCAGGGGGGATATTTTTTTTTTTGGTCTGGGATCGCTCAGTATTTAATTCAATGGGTTGACTAATCTGAACTGATCCGGACAGGACCTTAAAGGGCGGCAAAATATATTTTTCGGGATTTGAAGGGAAAATGGATTCTGGGCTATGCGCAAAACATTGGTTCATGCAATGCTCTTGCGGCAGAACTCTGGGGTCTATTGAGTGGGCTAAAGTTGGCCCGGAATTATCGTGTTTGCCAGCTTCGAGTAGAGAGAGACTCTTTGGTTGCTATTCAATGTTTGCAGAAGGATGTCCCGGGTACCCATTTATTGGTGAATTTGGTGCGAAGCTGTAGCGAATTTTTACAAAAGGACTGGTTGGTGCGCGTTTCTCATGTGCTTACAGAGGCAAATCAAGCAGACAATTGGAAGGCGAATTATGCTTTTACGCTTAGCCAGCGTTTGCACATGCTTTATGATCCTCCTAGTGGTGCTTCAGAGGTTCTTCATCAAGATTTGGTTGGAGTTTTTGGGCCCCGTGGGATGGCTCTGTAGTTTGTTTTTTACTTTGGCGTAGTGCCCTGTCACCGACAAAAAAATACAGATGATAACCAAAAAAACAAAGACGATGCACTGAAGAGAGGTGGGCCGTTGGCTCATATGGTTAGAGGCATGTGCCTAGAATTTCAATCTCAAACTTGGGCTCACCTTATTTCTTCTCTTATTGCTGAACTATCAACTCCCATAGATAACCAAAAAAAAAAAAAAGCAGCATTAGGGATGGCAATTTTACCCATACCCGTCAGGGATTACCCATACCCGCCCCGACGGGTACGGGGTCAAACCTGTTGATCGAGGAACGGGGCGGGGATCGGGGATCCCCATATTTTTTTAGCGGGTATAGGGATGGGGATGGGTTTACCTATCCCCATCCTCATACCCTCCCCATCCCCGACCCGTTTATTTTTTTTATTTTTTATTTAACTTTTAATCTTTATTCGTTTTTATTGTTTAATATTTACTGCATTCACTTTTCAATAACTTATATTTTAACTATTTTAAAATTATTAATGAAATTACTTTCTTTAACTCAATGGTTTATTCAAAATATTGATAGTCTTGAGGTCAAGGATTCAAGTAATAACCAATTTTAATTGCAATTACGAAATTATTAATGGATACTGTAGGAATCACAACAACTTGTCGTATAAGTCCTCAACCAATAATTTGAAGGTTTGGCCCCGAATATATAAGTTAAAAGGACCATCTTTTTACTCAAAGTCTTGTTTTAAAATACTATTATTTCTTTCTTTGTAAATGTGCGAGTATATAAGTGCAAAAAATATGAGAATAAATTGTTTAAAAAATTATGAATGAAGTTAAAACTCTCAACATTACAAGAAATCTAACACTATAATATATAGAAAATAGATAAGAAAAAATACAAAATCATGGAGTGATATTTTTATAGTTTTCATTTATTGAATTTTTCATAATTGAGTTTTTTTTTATGTGATCAATATCTTTATAAAATGCAGTTTTAACCTTTAGTATTATACAACAATTGAAATATTAAATATGATTTATCTAAATTATTCTCTATATCAGCATTTTCAAAAATAATGTCATTATATCAATATATAAACTTGAGCAACATAACTTCAATACTTACTTATTATAAACTTGAGTAATATAATATTTTCAAAAATAGTGTCATTATTCTTCTACACATCGTGCATCAAGTTTATGACCTTAATTTCTATTACTAATTTTTAACAAAAAACTCATACATTTAAACTTTAATATTTAGATCACCTATTCATTATATTTTTAAATCACATGAGATTTGTAATATAAATAACTAGTTTGTCATTGGCCATGAGTATCAAGTAATTTGAATTGTGAAAATATATGACTTTTTAAATTTTCTTTTGGAAGGGTACGGGGCGGGGACGGGGATGGGGACGGGGATTAAAATTTTATACCCGACGGGGACGGGGACGAGGATGGGGATGAGAGGAATAAACGGGTACGGAGAACGGGGGGGCCATCCCCGCCCCCGACCCTACCCATTGCCAATCCTAAGCAGCATCCAACATGGCCAATTCTTGGACTTCACATTTTAATTTTTTTTTCAAATTTCAAGATTTCCACCCAAAAAAAATGTTGTGTAACAAACATAATACCATGTGTAAATTTTATTAACAATATGCAACAAACTATCAGTTTATCTCAATATGTTTTATGCGCCGTTATAAATTGTGTCATGCTCGTCACACATTTTAACAACTTTGACACACTGAAATTTTGGGGCCAAAACTTCCAAGTTTGAAAAAACAAAAGATCATTTTTTCAATGTATCGAACCCAAATGACATCATTCTACCTCCGTCTCTGTCTAAATCTTATTTCCGACGATCCTTTTCCATTATTGAAATGGTTAAGAAAAATCATTAAATAATTGAACCCAAAAAAAAAAAAAAAGCAATATAAGAATCTATAAAATTCGTGCTTGTTACTTCCTGGCGTGGCAGGACAGCCTAACTGCGTTAATACATTCAAAGACTGGCACATCATTCAAATAAACACATCATTATATGTTTAGTCCACCAAGGTTTATGCCTAGCACTTTAGCTTGTGTACAAAGCTCTTTATGGCCTCCACACACCAGTCAGAGACCGCTATTTCAGAGACAAGATTGAAAATAATCGACACAAATCAGATTCCATCGATTCTGCATTCTTGAAGTATCATGCTATGCTACTATGATTAACATGACTTCCAACAGAATAGTTAAAGTTCTTGTTCAAACATCTAGACAACAAAATATTGAGAATAAAAGCAGTAAAATAAAGCCAGTAAAAAGACTACGATGTGCCAAAATACTGCCACAAGGTTGACAATTTGGGCATTGGCAAAATTTTCACTTGAGAGGAATAAACCTGGACGAGTGGGTAGCACCAATACCAGGTCTTCCATGCTTAACAGGCTTGTAGCTGATTGAGAACTCAGCCAAATAATGGCCAATCATTTCAGGTTTGATTTCAACTTGATTGAAAGTCTTCCCATTATAAACACCAATGATGCTACCAATCATTTCAGGTACTATGATCATGTTGCGGAGATGAGTCCTAACTGGCTCAGGTTTCTCACCCGGCGGAGCATCCCTTTTCTGTTGAAGTAGTCAGAGCCACAAAACTATAAGATTCTTTCTAATTCATTTTGGCCATCACAGCATACTAATACAAAGAAAAACTAAGGTACCCTACAATGCAGAAATTTCACCTGACTGAATCACAGACAATAATAATAATAATAATAATAATAATAATAATAATAGCAGCCGAGCTGATACAAAATTGATCTAAAAAAGGCCGAGAGGGCTTGCCTCGCCATAAATGAATATTCAGGCGAGTTATCTAGTAACCATAGAATTCATTCCAAGACATCTCAACTCATAAACTATGTCCATTACATCGACTTGGCAACCATCCAAATGGAAGCCATATGAGCCAGCACTTTTCCAGATCATGAAAAAGTATAATAGTCATTGTGAATGTGCTGGATTCTCTTTCACATTTTCGTATATAAACAACCAAAAGAATTCCTAAGCTTCTAATTTGGAGCTTTCAAAACAACTTAAGAGATTTAATCGGATACATTTTGCAAGCCACAAAATGTAGCTTAAAACGCATGATAATTCATAAGCCTAAAAGTCCACAGTAGTCCACACACAGCAAACAACGCATCTAGAATCAAGAATCAATTTAAAACCAAAAGCACGCATAGAGTAAAACTGCGTACCGCCTTGCGCAGCTTCTTGATCAGAGCCATGGGCTTCCTCTTCAAACCCCTCTGAAACCTGAAATCAAATCAAGAATCATATGATCGAACTTCAAAATTACAAACGGTGATACAGAAGAAATGGACAAGTGGACTAGGCCTATGCATATTTCCAACAATTTTTTCCCAATTGTATACAAATTTGGCATACAAATCCACAAATCTTATCAACAAATTGCTGTAACCGGCGGGGTCTAAGTCAAAATAAGCAGTCACCTTCTGCGAGCGCGGGCATGAAAGAGCTTGACGAGCTCATCAGTGGACATGTCCAACAGGGCATCCAAATCAACTCCTCTGAAACTGAACTTCTTGAACGTTCTCTTCTTTGGCTGCCCTGTGGCTGCTGCAACTTCCGTCTCAACATCCGCCTATTATAAAAGACATTGCAAAAACAGAAAAAACATTAGAGAAACATTGAAGAAATATATTCTTGTCAATAAATAACTTTTGTTTGGCCCCCCGGAAAAAAACAGATCTTCAGTTTTTTCTCATTTTCCCGGAAAAAATTACGGCAGCTTAGGGGTGGAGTTTGAGATCTCACCATGGTTAGAGGTGACAAAGGCCAACTGGTGCGGTAGGGTTTTGTGGTGGTTGCAATTTATACGGCGAAATCCGATAAGATGTGTTGGACTTTTGGGCTTAATTTTTCGGGCCCTTTGGCAAATACTGATTGGGTTTTCCGTTTTAACTCTTTATGGGTTCTGTCCTCCGTTTCTCTCCGCTCATTTTTTGTGGACGTATGTTTATTTATTTATTTATTTCTTTTGTACATTAATTTGATATATACAGTAGCCTGAGATTTTCTTTTTTTCTTTTTAATTTTGAAAAAGTCCCATTAGCTCTCTTAACAATACTCATGACTCATGACTTAAAATATAATATTAGTACTGTATTGGCGCAACAATAAGAGGATTGATTGATCTATATTAAGATTATGGATTTAAGTTTTTGTTAAGTTATTCGGTGAGATTAAATGTATGAGATATGTTGGTTGATCACATTTATTGAGTCTTGGATGTGCTTCGCAGGAGATTTGGTATAAATAGCCAATCAATTTATATGTTACAATATTTCTTGATGAGACTGTATGTTGCCACCCCAATCTCCTATTTTTTGCATCAAAAAATATATATGTAATATTCGTATCGAGCAAATCATTATATATATTTTTGAAAATTGATCATAAAATGAACATCACCTTCAGGTTAAATGCATATAATAATTTGTTTGATATAAGCATTGTAAGATCTTTTTTAGAAGCATTGTAAGATCTAATATATGCAATTATCGTAGAAAATTATGTTTAAATGAAATGTGTTATTAATGTGTATAGTGATATTAGTACATCACTGTTAGCCATGAAAGATAAACGTCAACAAAGTAAACAATGTATAAGATTCTTCAAGAAATCTTGAATCAATGCGACGATGTGAGGAGTGTGCACCTAAAATCACTTGGGAAGGGAGTGGGTTGATGCACAAGTTAGCTCGAAATTATTCATGCTATAAAGATTTGAAAAACTCCTAATAAATGGGAGAGAGCTTCATGACAAAAATTAAATATAATATTTTTTTGTGTAAAGAATATAAGAAAATAAATAATAATTCTTTACATAACATGGAGAGCTAACCAGCATACTAAATTCACTGAATGATCAAACTCAATAAGTTTAGTGAAAGAATTCATTTACTTTCATAATTGTGTATATTTAAAATGCATGTTTGATTCCACCGAACATAATAAAAGAGAGTCAAATTCATTACTATTGGGGTAATGAATAACTTTGTTTACCATTGGACAACAACCCTTTGGTAATTGAGTATTTAAATATAAGGGAATCGATTATATAAGCACGTAATTTATGATATGCAGAAGGCACAGTTAATTTAATAATTTATCTTTTTTTTATTAAATTTAATAATTTTTTTATTATCTAACGGTATAGATTTCATGTGCTAATTTTGTACTTACTATTGCGTATCTATATAGTTTTTTTCGTAAATAAAATGTTCATACTTAGTAACATTGAGTAAATATGACTTTCCATATTTAGTTACGTGCTAAATTAAAATTATTCACCCGCCTTCCTAGGCTTATGTTGTCCAGGACAATTTAATTGAACTTAATTTGGAGATTCACATACCTTATATGGTCTGGTAAAAAAAAAACATACCTTATATGACAAATTTTCATTTATAATTATGTACAACATTTTCAATCTTAGTATCTACTTATCCATTTTGAAGGTTAGGAAAGATGTAGGAATCTGGCTTTTCCCCCTTTTTTGTCATTGACTCTGATTAAGGTTAAAAGTTTAATACATTTAAAGTTGGGCCAAAATAAACTTTAAGACATGAATTATTAACTTACTCCATTGCGATAGTGGCGCTTGAGATTATGGTAATTAGTTTTGTATGACTCTAAAAGTTTATTGGATTCTTGATAATAAATAAGTGATACAACCTTTCATTGTGTTTTTAAATCCCAGTTGCCATATTGAAATCTAAGGATATTAAAAGCAAAAATAAATGTAAATAAATATCATAAATGAGCTTGAACTGGATTGCATATCAGGTTTCATTGAAACATAATTGACCTTCGAGGTATTGTTTTGCATATTTGTTTTGATTATCTTCATCAGCACTCCACTAAGATAAGAGATTGACAACTATGTGGTCTGTGGCATGTAATACTCATGGTATGAGTTATAATGAATAGAGACGTTTATGACATGTTGAGGTTTATTTGGAATATCTACTGCATTGCATATTTTGTTTGGACATGAATAAAATGGATGTTAAATTTTCCCACAAACATACGTTAGTTTTGGTAAGTCTACATCTTGGATGACATGTCAATCACAACTTTATATATTTTTTTGAATGAAAAAAATGCATTACTAATATGTGAGTCATTACATATAAATTTTATATTTGATTTATAAAAAAAATGTGTTACTAATATGTGAGTCATTAGATATAAATTTTATATTCGATTCCTGACAAAATTAATATGAGTATCTGAGAGCAAGATTGCATGTCAAACTTTTACCAACACATAATCGAGTGTTGAAAAATAGGAGTTGTGATTTGATCTAACAAACTATGCACGAGATTACTAGAACATTTTATGCCATTCCATAGGGCTCATATGTCATATGTAATTATCTCGTATCTCCAATCCAATGAGTTGGTTTGAGTGGTAAAACGTTTTGAGTTCCATTCGAAAATTATTTATAATAAGACAAATTCTTGTGTTCGAAATCCTCGCACAGTCAAATTTTCTTAGGCTAATAGCAGTCTCAATATTGCGAGCAAAGAATAATCTTATATATAAAACATGTAGATTTGGTTTATTACATCCTTGCATTAGGAGAAAAAAAAATCCTTGCATCTCTGCAACGAGTCTAATTTTATAAAAGTAGTTTTGGTTTATTAACATTTAGTGTTTTACTCAAATGAACACCAGAGCGCTCTCGAACAACATGATGCAACTTAGGGACATCAGTAACATAGTGGGGTTTGCGTTCTAAATCAGACAATAAATAGACTACTGCCCTACGGGCTAAAACATCACTTATACGGCAACTATAGCATGAACGTAAAAGTGTAGTTGGGTATGGTAACAAGTAACAACCTTTTATGTAATGAAGAAACTCATTTCCTTGTATTCTTGGAATTTTCAAAGTGAATATTTACTCTGTAACAATGATGTGATTATTGCTATTAGTATATATATCTAACAATAACTAACGAAAATTTTTTTGTTAAGGTCCCCAAACTTGTGCTAATGGTGCACAAGAATTAAATTTCATTAAACATCAACCTCAAAGTAATTTGATTTGTTTGTTCATGTAAGGTTCTTTTCATTCATCCCCTGTTAAAAGTTAAACTGATCAATGAACAATAATTTTCTTTTGTGGCATTAATTTAACTTACCGGCAACGATGAAGTTTTAATGTTGAGTAAGACTGAGAGATTCACCAAAAAAAAAAAAAACAAAGAAATCATCAATACACAAGCTGGTTCTGATACTCTTATACATAAGTTAATAGAGTAGAAATCCAGTGGAAAGTAAACTCGTTTTACTAATTAGGAAATTTCATGGGCTTAGACCACAGAGTTTCAACTGCTCTCAATACAAATGGGGCAACAAATTTTTTTTTTTTTTTGAGAAAATGAGGCAACAATTCTTACTTTAGCATAATTGCTGTAACGCAAAATCAAAGTTTACATAAAAGGAGTCTCGATCTTTATCTATTTTAGAATAGAAAGAAAGGGCACAATTTAGCACAAGAGCCAAGCGCAAGCACTAAGGATAGCTGTTCCTCTAGCTTGCTACAGAACTTACTAATTGGGCAAGGTTAGTGATTGCATCATCAAGAAACACTCTTGTAGGCTGAAATTGGTTAAGAATATGTATAGATAATACAAGTTAGTGTTTATGTTTTTTTTTTTTGGGTCAATTTGAAGCTATTAAATGATATTGTACAAATTCGGTTTTCTCTAATGTAAAAAAAATGTTCTCTTTTTGTTGCCATGAAGGCGTATCCTTGGCTACTATGGGTTAGTGTCTTTTGGTCTCATTGGTGGCTTAAATTACCAAGTTAAAGCACATAGCATACAGCATCAAATAATTATTTCTTGACTCATATATGCTAGATAACTCCATTAAAATGGACTGCAAGTTAACTTTCACAACCTCTAAGTCTAATCCTCTAGCAAAAGACAGAGATGTGTCACAATTCCAATTAAGCCACGGCTTAGCCCCATGTATATGTGTGTGTTGCTTAGCATATGCATGCGATTGTAATTCAAAGTTAGCAAAAGGGTATCATCAATTTTGATGACAAGGCCATAAGCTAAAGAAAGGTAGAGGATGACATTTACACATACAAGGGTTTACATTTTAAGAAGGAGCACATGAGACGTTATAAAATTGGAATAAATGATAATTAATCAACATGTTTTGGCAAAATAATTTTGCACATGGAGAGTTTAATGACCATTGGTTAAGTGTTAATTTGTTGTTATTGATTTTGTGCAAGAAGGAGTGCTGGACATTAAGCACATTGATTCAATATGACCATTGGTATTCAGGACACTTCATATATAGGAACATGGAAAATATTTGGTGCATAAACAACATATATTTAGCAACCCCTTGAATCCATCATTAATCTTCATTCACATATTGCACTTGAATTTGTTACTAGAAAGGCTAGAAGAAAAAATCATATTACATTGAGTTATGCTATTTTCTTTCATAGGCATGCAAGCAACAATATGTATTGCAAGGTACCTAACAAACTTGTAAGATGTGTTCAACTTCAATGCTCTTTGGATCGATGATTCAACACCCAAATCTCAATAGATTTTCATGATTCTTGGTTCAATGTGTTCCTTCGTTAAGCTGCTATCAAATGAGATGAAAAAATCTGGAATTAAGCCCAAGCATTATTCAAAAATCTCAGTAAACCACAATAACATCATGGCAAGCCCTATTTTCGACCATTACGGCTTCAAATTAAAATTTCTCCCAAACCACAGACTTCCACAACTATTGCAAGTACTCATTAGAAAGCTCACATAATTTCCTACACAATGCAAAAAATCCCACTAAAATCCATCAAGTGTAGCTCAAGTTATACCCTAATGAATTGAGCTTAAAAGCACACCTAAAACAACAAAGTTCCACCCCATATCTGCAATCCCTCCCCCATCCATATCTCAAACTCACATCCATTCTCAACCGTAGACAACGCTGCCATCCAAGGGCCAATATTCAAACTTGGGGAGGCCAGCGATCCGCGTGAGAGGCCTTTCCACCAATCAGCACTCAGCTTTTGGATACCGTCCTAGGAGCACTTGACTATTTAAATCTCATCATTTCCGTCATCTTCTCTCACACAAACAAAGGAATTAGCAGTCCCACCGCTCTTTCCTGTTAACAGATCCCAATTTCTAATCATCCGTTCTCTTTCTAATTGTAGCCCAAACCCTAGATGGCTGCTGAGGTGGAAGTTCTGGCGGTGGAGGCCAATCCTGAAGCGACGGCCGCCGATCAGGAGGAGGATAAGCCGGCTGCCAAGACCGGAAGGGGCAGGAAGACGGCGGCGAAGGAGCCTAAAGCCAAGAAGAAGAAAGAAGCTGCCCCCAGGAAACCCCGAGGAGGCCGCGGGCCCTCTTCCCATCCTCCCTATGAAGAGGTATATTTTCAGAATTTTTGATTCATTTTATTCTTTTTGATTGTGGATCTGATGATGTCTGTTTTGTGTGTGTGGCTGCTGCAGATGATTAAGGATGCAATTGTGACGTTGAAGGAGAAGACGGGTTCGAGTCAGTACGCGATAACCAAGTTTCTTGAAGAGAAACATAAGCAGTTGCCGCCAAACTTCAAGAAGTTGTTGCTATTTCATTTGAAGAAGCTCGTGGCTGCGGCCAAGATTGTGAAGGTTAAAGGCTCGTTCAAGCTCCCGCCCAAGTCGGCGTCGCCTAAGCCTGCTGCTGCTCCTTCTCCGTCTAAGGCTAAGAAGAAGCCGGTGGCAGCCTCTAAGGCCAAGCCTAAGGCTTCTACTGCTACTGCTAAGGCCCCTGCAAAGTCTGCCAGCAAAGCAGCCAAGGCTCCGGCCAAAACCAAGGCTGCTGCTGCTGCTGCTGCTAAGCCTAAGCCGAAGCCAAAGGCTGCTGCTGCTGCTAAGCCTAAACCTGCTGCGAAGCCAAAGGCGAAGGCTGCTCCTGTGAAGGCCAAGGCCGGCACAAAGACCAAGGCGTCTCCGGCTAAATCTAAGGCCAAGGAAAGGCCGGCGAAGGCGGCGAGGACCTCTACAAGAACGTCTCCCGGAAAGAAAGCTGCGGCCCCCAAGGCGGTCCCCAAGAAGGCAGCGGCTCCTAATGCTTCTAAAAGTGCAAAGAAGGCACCGGCAAAGGGTGCAAAGCCCAAGACCGTAAGATCGCCGGCGAAGAAGGCCACAGCTAAGAGGGGAAAGAAATGAGCAAGGCAGAAAGAGAAAGGGGTAGTTCTGTAAATTTTGTTGTCTTTAGGGGGGGGTTACATAGGTTCATGTTGCAAGCCCTTGGGAAGATATGACATCAGAATTCAGATCTCATTTCTCTCAGTTTTTTTTTTTTTTTTTTGAATTTCAATTTTCTTTTACAGTTTAGGGTTAGGGATTCAGACACAGTTTTAGATGTAATGTTCCTGTTCAGTAAAATTATGGTATCAAGTTACAGCTGCTGGCTTTCTTCCATTCTTGGTTTATTGGTTTTGGGTTTCTTACAGCATGCGTTGATCGATAATTGTCTGCGGTTGTTCTTGGAAGTAAGCGTCTGAGACCAACTTTGGGAGCAATCAAGGAAAAGCTAGGGTTTCCAATTCTCGTTCTTTAAAATACTTAGAAATTGACAATTAGCCGTGAAAACGATCTTTGTGAGCAATGTAATTCTTTGCAGGAATAATGGCTTGTTAAACATTGGCACTCTGGTGGTGAATGGTGACTGGCATGCATGCTTTTTGTTGGTTGAAGAAAGAAAAATTTTGATGGCATTGCTTGGTTGGACCTGGTCTAGGGAAACTTTGCATTTGGCTCGACACATGAACTTCATGGCTTGCAATTGCACAAGCGACTAGCAATGTAAGATCAGCCAAACCATTTGATTGTAGTTCTTATTTCTTGGTTTATTTTCCTCCTCAGAAGCTTTTTGCATCTATCACATATTGCCAATAGTCATATTCAAAAGAAGGGTCTGAAATCTCTTTGTATTTGTCTGCCAAAAAGAGGACACTATTAGGACTTTGATAAGGGCATTTGCGTAGATATCATAAACAAGGAAATTCATAATGGTTTGCTAAGAAACATTGGTTGCATCGTCTCTTGTCAATGTTTGTTGATTAGAAAAGAAATCTTAATGTGGAGAAGAGCGCTTGTTTAACTATACCAGAAGTTTATGATTTAGTTGATAGCCCTCAAACCGAGCAGGTAATTTCTTTCACAGGGTGCTGCTGTTAGTTTCAAAATTTTCTGATCAAATGATTAATCTATTCTGCAAGAACATGTATGAATTCCTTCAGGAAACCAGTCCACATTAAGGATGCCTGATTCTAGATAGACTGATTCTATCTTTTCTGTCTCTGCATGTTGGTTTGATTGTTGTTTTTTGTGAATTTAGTTATGATGCTCTACATTGTGCTTTGTTAACCCTTCGTCTCAGCTTTTCTTTTAAGAAATACTTTGCTTTACAAGACCTTGTCTGCATCCCAGTATTGTTTACATGGCTGCTGGTCACATTAAGCAAGTTATTTTCGATTGTAGACTTATGACAATGTAATCTCTGCTCTGAATCGTGACAGTGCCTTGACTCTGCTGTACTCCGTTTATGATCAGACATTATAATTTTGTGTTCTGTAACCAATTAGCATGCTTTTGTTATGTAGAATTCCATAAGTAGGTAATGGGTCCATGAAGTAGCAAAAGTGCAGAGTTGAATGTAAAAAGCTCAAAAAATGTACAAGTGCTAGTTCCGTGCGTAGAAAGGAACTTGTGTGAATTCTCTTTTCCTTTAAAGAGATGAAGTGCTAGCCCTAATTGGGAACGTGTGCAGAGGTAGTCTCAACTTGGGTAAGCAGGCCGAGGCTCACGACTTATGCTATAGTTACACTGCAGTGATAAGTTCTTGGTACAACAGCAACAACGAAGCCTTAATCCCAAATTTAAGTGCTTGGATACATTCTATAAATGTCAGAAAAAATTTACATTTTTAGCAATAATATTTTACGCGTGGCACGCAATGCGAGTCTTGTGTAGTTAATTTGGTCTTGTTAGACAAAACTATTGCTGAATGATGGGCATCTTTGCCATTAAAAGTTATAGCTGCTGTATAATGCTAGTATTTTCTTTCGACTACATTACAGGTTCTTTTTTTTTGTTACGTGGTTATTTGTTTGCCAATCTTTTGCTTGTGATGCTGGAACTTCATTGCGCCTGAACTTGTTCTGCATTTTAGACATGTAGCTACTGTCATGTGCTCCAATCGATTTGGAAAGAAAGGACCATTGGTCTGTGCAGTTTCAGATATAATTCTGAACTAATCCTAGTATTTGGTTGCTCATTTAACAATGTTCTTCAACAGACAGTTTTCCTTTTTTGGCTCACGATAACTTGCGTTGCACTCTCCCTTTGGCAAGGCAGTTTTCTAGATCATTGAAGACTTCCCAGTAGAATCTTGATCTTGGATGTCCATTTATTGCCGCATTACTAAACCTAGATTCGACATGGTTACTGTTGATTCTGTTATTATTGATCATTTCCTTTTCCCATGTTTTTATTTTTCCTCTAGTTGTCATCCGTAAAAGCAAAAATCAATATGGTATCAATGGTGCCTTTTGTTCCGAGTGGGACCAAATGAAGGAAGAACATAATCAGATTTCGCAATGTGAGTGAACATGTGAACGTGGTGACGTAAAAATTGATAGCCCACTTTTCCTTTGTAAAGATAGCATAGATTGAACTCAGTATTGAAATATGATTCTTACCCAAGTATTTTTGTACTGGTCATGGTTATAACTTGGGGTATAGCTAAGTGAAACTTATAACTAGAAATATTTTTTGAGTTGGTATGCGGAAGAGATGCGATGTTGAGATATTTGAATTTGTTTGCGTAACCTGATCAGATCATTATAGCTGGATCCTACAGCAGTTTGGTTTTGAGAGCAAACGTATTGAATTTCCTTGTAGTAATGGGCATATACTTGTTTTATAAGAAGTTCAGGTTGGTAGGCTTCATTTTTTTTTCCTCTTTTTAATATCTACATACCTCATTTGTTGTTGTTTCTTTTTTTTTTTTCCCTTTTTTGTGAACGATTCAATAAAAAGGGTGTCACATGTGACTCCCACATTGTAGGGTCTGGGAAAGGTGGATGTACATGGTCTTGTCCTCTTTTTCTCAAAGATGTTCTTTTTGCCACTCAAACATTTGATCTACAGGCCACAATGGAGTAATTGTATTGTTATAACAAGTCTCGCCCTTCAACGGCAAACAAAATTTAGTAAATGTTATAAGCAGAATCTTGAGCAAACTTTTCTGAAATTGGGCATGCATCATACATTTTCACCTGCATCAGCACCTTAAAGCGGTCACAATTTTGATATTCTGGATGCAGCAAGTGGAGGCTAAGTTTCTGTTTGGATGCTCACGTCCATGCAAAAGATTGAAATTGACAGTTGGTGGAAGTTATAAATGTTCTGTAAGAGATGTTTATTTGTGTGTGGGGTCACTGTTTATTTTTGTGAGCTTAATAACATTTTCATGCGTAGAAGGGGAAAGAGCCAGCAATCGTGAGTTTTATCCCTGTGCTATTAAGAAATAGGAATCTCTCACTTTTGAGGAATTTACTGAAGATTCCCATCTATTTGTGCATCCCACAATATATATGTATATTAGTAGGAGTAATGAAAGGAATAATCAGGGCAGATGTTTGGAGTCTACAGGAAGCTGATTTACTAAAGAGTTTGCATTATTTTGTTATCCTCCTTTTTTCCATCTCTATTTTTGCCTTCACTAGGTTTTCTTCCATTCTTTTCCAAAGTTATTGTGTTATTTATTTTACTGTAAATGTTGCCTTGCCTTTTGTATCAGCATTTATTACACTCTTTATATGTATCCCTGAGTTCTTGCCTAGCTTTTCCCTGGTTACTATGGATTATGCATAAAATGTGCTGTTTGTATTCTTCCCTGCCTTACCAAATTTCTTCTAATTGCAAGTGACCATGGATTATATAGAGAAGGGCCAAAGTATCTGTCATCTTTTTTGTGGGATAAATGAATATAGCTTGCTTTTGGAAAGCAAAATTCAATCCATGCTGTCATTGGTTAAGCAGTCATGACATTAATAGCCATTGAGTAAATCAATAACGGGGCAGTATCCATCAGTGTTTCTACTAACCTCTTTCATTATTCATCCGAGTCAATGTGAACAAGCAAGTTGGGGAATGGAAACTAAAGGTAGTCCGAATGTGATTGCTTTTGGCTGAATGATTGGTGAAACGGCAGTCAGGGAACTGCAGAAAAGCTATTGAATGCCAGCTTTAAGGAGCGAGTAGATGATGTATTAGCAAAGCTGTGGGGATGATGAAGCAAAACTGAATGATGATGGAGAAGGTTAGGAGATGTGATAACCTGTGATTTCTGGGCAGATTTTATTACTGTTTATGTAAGCCCCACTTTCTCCTTCTCTTTCTAGATTTTGATGCATTTGTTGGTCTTGCACACATTTGTTAGTGTAACGCTACTCTCGATATCATGCTGCTTTTTCCACTTCATGTGCCTTATTAGCTCTTTCCTGAAACGGTTTGAATGCCTTTGGGACAAGTGACAATTCTTGTCGAAGATTATAACTCTGAAAAATGATTATGAGGCTGGAAAAATGCGCTGCTCATGTTACTCCTCCAGACAGATTTTGTTTATGGCCGGCCACCTGTGTGTAAGGTGCAAAGAGGTGTCTTTCGCATGTACAGACATAGTGCATCTGAAGTTTGGCTGTCGGAGAACTGTTCTGCTTGTTTTGGTTGGTTGTATTTGTGGATGGTTGGACCTTCCCTAGAACCTAGTACAATTATTGTCCAACTTGAGAATGTTTTTGCCTTAATTATCCAATAGCTAGTTTTGTTATTACATTTTCAAACAAATGAAAAAGAATTGCTAATTTGGCTTTAATGCATCTTTTGGTAATTTATTTATGTAGTTTTTGCCATGTCCATGCATTGTGTTCATCTTACCATTATTTTCTTTTGACTTTGGTCTGTGTCCCTCTTGCATTTGTTGCTTTTGCTCTTTTTTGCTTTTAATGCCTTTATTGGATTAAACTTTTTCAGATACCGAACGTTGAGGTGTTATTCCCTGGTCATTAATTTGTTTTAAAGGGGGTATCTTGTATGCTATACGCTTGACTCTTGGGCTGATGGTATTAAATGTATACATAGTCGTGCTTTTGCGCTAGAGGTCATCATTTCACTAGCAAACTCTATTTCACCTTCATAACACATTCTTAAGCTTCTGTGCCCATGCCCAAATACTTTTTGACTGTGACCTGTGTAAATGTTCGAGATGCTACATTAATTATGAATTGAGGTGTACAAGAAGGCAATCATGCTTGAGTGTTTGAGAATTTAAGATTGCTGAAGAGAAGGTCGAGAACATTATGAAAACACACATAAATTTTCTTACTGCTCTCTTGCCATTTGTCTCTCCTCCCTCCCCAACATCAAGGCCCTCCTTATCTGAAATTTTGTTATTGGATACTAGTAGTCATAGGTTGCCGGAGAAATGCTGGAAAGGTACCACACATATTGGTACTTCTTGTGCCTATTTAATTAGTGGTTTGAAAGAAATTTTATGCACCTTTTGCCTTGGTTAAAAAATGGTTAAATCTGATTAACTCTTAAAATGCAGGTGTTTGCAAGCTCATTCATAGGACGTTTTTTTTGAGGATGACAGTATTTTGTATGTTATCCCAGCAGCTAACAAATCTGTGAGAAGATGTAATTTTGGCAATGCCTATCTGCATTGCTGCTAGGAATTCTATTGAGTGAATGCAAGATGCCAATTTGGAATTGTGATCTTTTGTTATTTGTTGTTAGATATGTGAACATGAGATGTTCTTTTGGATTGACCTCATGTCTCTCCTGTAACTTGAATAATGAGATTAGCCTTTGGATTGCTGATGGAAGTTCTGGCTTTTTTGACTGTCACAAATAATTGCAAAATGATGGAATTGGTGCTGCTGCATTTGTTCAAAGTGCCCTCTAGAATTTGAAGTTTAACTTTCAAAATTTGAAATGTAAAAGCTGTCAAGTTAACAGCTAGTTTGTTGGAGTCTTTATTTGAATTTTGAATGTAAATTTACTTCTATATAATGAGGTTTTCTTGATTAATGAAAGTAGAAGAAGTCATTTTATGTCTCTCTTCTCCTTGCTGCAATGTCCGGCAAGCTTTCACTATTTTTGCAGCTTCATTTCTCTATTGCAAATTTTTCTGCATCTTTGTCTCTGCTGCACTTTCTTGCTTCAATGCTCATGCTACTCATTTAATGCCTCTTTTTCAGCTTCAATGCTTTTCCTTTCATCCCTCATAAACCAACAAAGTGGTATCAGAACATAATGATCTTGAGGGGCCTGTGATCATTCAAAAAATCAGCAACATTCCCTAACAATCTTATCTTCATCATGCTGCTGTCATTTCCAGCAGCAAATCATCACCTTTGTTCCTTCATTTTTCTGCAGCAACTCTTTTCCACCTCTCTTAAAACCTTAGCTGCATTTTCCACCCTCAAAAAACATCTCTTCTCTCAAAAACATCATCAAACCTGGCTAGAAACTAGAAACTTTGAAGCCTCCTTAAAATAATCACAAATCAAAATCAAAAAAATTTCGTGTTGCTGTTGCAACTCTCATAAAAAACCTTTGATTACATATCAATGCCCTCTATGATGAGTTCGAGAGGTTAAAAAATGAACTCCAACTTGAATGAAGACTCATACCGTTCCTGTTGCAAGGTCTGTCTAGGAATGTTCATGCAATCAACAACACCAACAAACTCACTTCTTTCTTCAAATCTCAGCAAATCCTTCAAGGAGGAGCAATCAAAGAAGAAGACCACATCAGTTTCATCAAAGAACTTTTTGTTTTCAATGCATCATCACCAAGGAAGAGTGATAGAATTGGTGCTGCATTTGTTCAAAGTTCCCTCTAGAATTTGAAGTTTAACTTTCAAAATATGAAATGTAAAAGCTGTCAAGTTAACAACTAGTTTGTTGGAGCCTTTATTTGAATTTTAAATGTAATGAAAGTAGAAGAAGTCATTTTATGTCTCTCTTCTCCTTGCTGCAATGTCCAGCAAGCTTTCACTCTTTCTGCAGCTTCGTTTCTCTGTTGCAAATTTTTCTGCATCGTTGTCTCTGCTGCACTTTCTTGCTCCAATGCTCATGCTACTAGCTTCAATGCTTTCCCTTTCATCCCTCATAAACCAACACAAAATGAGTAAATTTTTTTGACTCTCATTGCATTCTGGGGAGAATGCTGGATGATCGGAAAGAAACATGGAAGTTTGCTTGGAATAACAGCGCCTCTTTCCATGTAAATAATATGAGTTTGTATCTGACAATTTTAGCTGTTGGTGGATAAATCATTCCCTTACTTCAGGATTATCACAATTTTTGTTGATACCTAACCTAAGGCTACAAGTTGGAATTTACTGTCTAAATACTTCAGGATTAAATAAAGCCCTTTGTAAGCTCTTTTGTTTTTCTGGAAATTGCTCCATTTTGTTCTATCAAGCGAGTTCCAATATTGAAAATGACATGCCTATTGTTGGACAACTTAGCTTCCATGATGTTCAGTCCAGCAGCAGATAAAGCCCAAGGTTTTGGCACTGTGTTGACAGTGTGATTTGGTGAAGAAAGACTCGAGTCCAGCCCACAGTGCTGATGCTTTTTATTAAGTTGGAAATGAAGGAGGAGAACTTCTTTTTCAGTTGACATGTAATCAATGTTTGTAATAGCTTGTTATGCCTCTAGTGGGAGTAGGTGAAAAACTGGCACCTGCGATTGGTGACTTAAGATAGCTTTTTAAGTTGCTTTTGCTTGTAATTTCAGCTTATGTCAATAGGGCTATGCCCTATGATCATGATGACTTGTACTCTAAGCAAATGTAAGCCATATATTTTGGTAGAGAAGATTAATGAAATGGTGATCCTTCTCTCATTTTTCTAGTTTTTTAGTTTTCTGCAATTACTACTTCTTCCGGCTTTGTTTTATTGTTTTTGTTTTCACTTATCTCTCTTAAATTGTCCTTTTGTAGCAATGGGAATATTACTATCCTTTTGGTGTCTTCTAAGCTGTGCTAGTCGTAAAAAATCTACAGACATCTCAGGATGTGGAGAAAGACATATAACATCTGTCATACAATACTACAACCTATATAAAATGTTACTCAATCATTACATCTTCATTGACCTCCATGTTTTGGTCTGTCAATCTCATGAAGCTTGGAAATTCATCTGGCTAGATTCTGAACTTATCATTTCACTCTTTCAACTTTCTGGATAGAATACTTCAGTTCCTTTTGAATGTTCACTCGTGACGGTGACAGTACAATGTCTTTCCAAATTGAACCAGCTGAGCAAGCTGGGTTTGGAGACTTGTAAAGTTCATAGATTGACTCCGCTTCTTCATTCAGGCAGCCGACCCTTTTTAAACAGTCTATTTCATCTGGATCAACCAGAAGGGTCTTGTCCCTGTCTTTCCATCCTATCAACTTCACAAACATTATTGTGTCAGTACTTGATAAGACAAAATTTCAACCATTGCCAGCTGCAACATTTTGGTTACAGATCTTAACATGAAGCCATGCTTAATTCTTTGATTGTGTCTTTTTATTGTGATTCTATTCTCTTTTGTGTTTGTTTATTTTAGAGATAGATCACGGTACTGCTTCACTGTGTTGAGGTAGCATTGAGCACGGGTCAGGCATGATTGTTAATAAATTCGGATTACTTCAGCACCTTTTTGCTCTGTCTAATAGGGCCCAGAATTTGTAAGCTTCAGAGATACGAACCATGCAACAATCGACGGAAACAAAATGAGTTGCCCATCAACTTGGTGAGTTAAAGTCAACTCCATCCAAGTTTCCAATGGATGAAAAACAAAAAAAAGGTCAGTTCCTTTTTAACTTACTTAGAATCCTTATGCTTGCATGAATTCACTTCTATTTAAATTGTCTTGGTGAGAGCTTAAAGAAGCTGAAAAGAATGAACTTTGAGGAGAGAGAGTTAGCGCACCTTGGGTGGACCTTCTAAAGCATTGGTGCAATACAGCCTGGCATTGTCAACCAGTTGACAGTAGGTCAGAAATGCATTTGCAAATCTCTTGTGGGATTTCAATTGCGACCTCACCCTTACAGCTCTTCTACACACTATAGCTCTCCTGTTAAAAATTGAAAATTTGCTCTGATGAGCCCCTTGATGTTGCTGACATTCAAAAGCATGAAAAGGTTAGAAAAATCTGTTATATACCTTATCCCCCTTACAACAGCTAAATAGGCATCACAAACAACCCCAACCAGCTCTATCCTGTATGGCTTTCTCTTTTTGCTTCCTTCTTGTGGTGGTTGTTCTTCATCAATTTGTTCCCAATATGTCTCAGTTACAGATCCGTCTTCAGCTACTTTGTAACCAGCACCCATGCGATAACGACGGCGGTGGACATTTCTGGCCATTGTTATTGTCTGCACAACAAATGGGACCCAGGAGAGTGTGCCGTCCATAATTACATCGCGCCCTTCATTGAGTGCTGTCACTAATAGAGAAGATGCTGCATCTGTAGATGACTGGTGTACCTGTTTCAAAAAACTTTTGATGGCATCTTTGACTCTTAGACAGTGGAAGAGGCATGTAAACTTTTCATGAGTTTGTTAATGCACCTGAGCGCATATATGCCCATGTAGACATAAATATATGGGCACGTGTTATGTGAATCATAAAAATAGCTGATGATTGTATTTCTTTCACAAGAAAGGAAAAAAGGATGGTGGGTGTTAAAACATTTTTAGGGGACATCGCTTCCAGCCATGTACTGTGATGCAGCAGAGCAACTCTTGAAGGACATATTGAACGGCAGATGCTCAGAAGATCCTGAAATCTACGAAAGTTTACGAAGCTAATACATATGAATGTCTACTATTGAGGAAGAAAAAGCCATTTTATCAGATGAAATGTGAGCAAGTAAATGGAAATATGCTTGATTCAGCAAATATTTAATGATCACGTGGACCTGCTGGTTTTGGCTGTATTGGCCGACTCATTCTAAAGAAAGTGCTGGGGGATCTCTGGAACCTAGGAAGCAGCAACCTCTATCCTGCTCGACAGACCCAAAAGACATAACTAGACCCATGTAGTTTCTCAGACTAGTTTGAACGACAAGGGCAAGGAATAGGCGTTGAACTATATGGAAGTCAAGCTTTCAATATTGTATATCTGTTTTGGTAAAATCATTATGATCAGGTAAGCTAAATAAGGGTTGTAGTGGACAATTTGGGGTTTGAAGAAACTGTTTTTTCCCTCTATCTCAGCAATTTTTATGATGACTTTTGGAAATTTTCTCATGGACTGGTCTTGTGTAACTTTATGGTAAATCACTGCTGTTGATGGGTCTGTAGACCTTGATTTATCAATTCTAAGCTCATCCATTTCTTGTCCGTCATATCATACTCTTTACCTTCTGTGTATGTTGGACTATGAATCAAATTCTGTTTCTAAGTCCTTCATGATTGTCGGGTTTTTCTTTTCTTTTCTTTTTTTGTGGGGGGGGGGGGGGGAGGGGGCCCCGGGAGGTCTCATTGTCTTACCAGCTCAGCTGTTTGGATCATGTCAACATGTCCTGTAGAGCTAAGCGCTTTGTAGATGACATCTGATTCTTTGAAAGCATCTGCCTCAATAATCACTGCATTTCCTGATGCTCCTGCCCAGAATGGCCTGTTTGTTTTGCATCAAAGACACCAAAATGTTATATCCCATCTATGCTTGTTAACAGGAAGGGAATGGAAAGCTAGTTACTTTTTCCTGTCTTATATCTTTATTTCTTTTAGTTGATAGGCTGGTTTGGAGACAAATGTGCTTCAAATTTCCTAATGGATGCTTAAATGTTTTTCAAGCTTTCTTACTCTTTGATGATTTCCTTGAGCACAGTGCTTTTCCCAGCTCCCATCCCTCCTCCCATCAGGAGGAGGACAGGACTTCTATCACTATGTGCCACTGGTGCCATCACCTCTGTACATTGTGAGTCATCATTTGCTGCAATTCCCATTGCTCTCATTTCTTCCACCAACGTATTGAACACTCTGGCAACCTTCAGGTTCTTCGTCACTCTCTCAAATCTCTGTTCCCTAAGAGTGAGGGAAAAGAATTAGGCAGCTCGGGTATTTCTCTTCCATTTAGTATAGCTGGTCTATAAATGCTGTCAATAATAGCTCATCTTCTGCTTTTATGCTTTCTTTAACCCTAACTTAGTAGCGTAGATATACTATAAGATAAGGAATGTAATGAGCAAGCAAGAATCCACATCATGTTCTGTTCATGTTGAATCTCCAATTTTTTTTTTTTCCATCTTCCTCTGTTTCAATCTCAAAGAATTGCCATATTCATATTGGAAATGGCAATATTGGTATCCTAATGACGACACTACATACCTAGTTGCTGCCATGACAATGTTTTTGAGCTTCCTTTTAGGCTCTGCATCAGTGCTCAACACCTGAAATTGGATTGGGAAGATACAAATGAAATTGCAGCACATAAAACCTGCATGTCTAATTGTAAAAACGAAATTACACCTGACATTTCTTGCAGAAACAGACATAAGATCCGCTTATGGACATACTTTTTGATTTTTTATAGGGTATACCTGAGCAATCAGCAGATCAGCGTGGCTCCAATGGAATGCAAAATAACTAAGAATGCACCGCTCAAGCTCCTCCAGCAGCTTTACAAAGAGTGAATCTGCATCAGGTTCGTCAGCAAAATATGAATAGATGTCTTCCTCAAACCCTTCACATTTTCGGATGTATTCAGCTGCTAACTTGCACAGCTGTGGGCATTGTCTCTTGTCTGCAAGTCCCATTTGTCTGGCTGTGCTCATGAATGAGAAAGTGATTTTCGATTAAAAATACAGTAAATGTTCAAGTGACCTAAATTGTTCTGGAAATGGAAGTGTTCATGATTACATGTTTATTACTGGATCATTGAAAAAAAAGAAACAAAAAAACAATAGCGAGTCAAATTTGATTCCAGGAAGACAAAAAAAAAATCCTCGGCCAAAAGGTGGTGTAGAAAAATACATTACCTACATAGTGGGGGAACCTTTCAAGCTTTTCAGCAAGGCCTGCCACTGATGGTCTCAGTCGCGGGATGATCTTCCGATCCCTGACCTTCCGGAGACGATAGTGCACAGCTGCTGCAATGAGCAAGCCAATCGAGGAGGCTACTAAGATCTGCGTGAAAGTTATTAGTTTGCTGTCATGATCCGAAGAAGTTTGAGAAATAGGAAAGAAAATTTCAGGGAAAAATGGATCAATCTAGCCGAAAAAAAAAAAAAAAGAGGTCAATAAGAACAGGTGGATCATCTTTGTTCCTTGTTCCTTACCTTTTTGCATGTCTGAGAATTCCAGGAAACAGAATTCTCTGTTTGATTCGATATTGTGAGGATGGGAAGCCAATTTGCCATTGCTTTTCCTGCGTTATTGCATGCTGATCGTTATATTCGTTTGAGGACACCAAGGATGCATGTTTTAGTGCTTATTAATTTTATTTATTTTTTTATGTGTAAAATTAATTTATAATTTAATATTATTTTTAATTTTTTTATTTAAATAGATCTCACTTATTATGTGGTAAAAAGAGAGTTAAAATAGAAATCTTTTACTTTTAACACCTTACAAGGATCTTGTAGTGACACCTGTACTATGCTAATTGGCTTCTACTTGTAACAGCGGTTGGGAATACATTAATACTATTGAATAACTCTGAAAAGATAAACATTTAGAAATATATTTTATAAAAAATAACTTTGCAGTATTAATATTAAATATTTAGTAAAGTCGGACAAAAAATCTGGGAAATGATTCGGAAGATAATATTACTCTAATCATAATATACACTGATATTCGTTGATTTTCCTTTTTTTTTTTTTCTTTTTTGTTCATTTGGTTATAAAAATGGAAATTAGGAGTAGTGCGCTTTCTTCCCACCACACAACGAGTTGGCTCATGTTACAGAACTAACAAAGAAGCATACTCTAAGATATTCAATATTAAACCATCTAGAATGCACAAAAAAAACAATTATATCAATATATTTATGTTGGATATACGTTAAACACGACATAAACATGTGCCAAATTTTTTTAAAAAAAATCAAATAATACACACTTTCAATATATTGTGGATACAACTCGGACACACCCCATTTGATAGTTTTTTAATTTTGACAATAAAGATTAAATATAAACAAAAAATTTTATTATATTAGCAACTAATAATTTACACTGCATATCCATATTTATAAATAATAAATAAAATAACTCATTTGTTGGAACTTATGTTACATTATCACACAATAATTTTTGTATGTGTAAATATATAATCGCATCCACGTCGTGATTGTGTCTCCGTGATCGTGCATCATTGAGCACCATTAATCTTCTAATAGTGACAATGGTTGGTGGTATACTCCTTAAGTTCTTGTTTCCCGCACATAGTAGAAAGTATAGATGGATAGATCCACAGGCCGTTTAAACGTACTCGTGATTTTGGAAACAATGGGCCAATAAAATAGAAGCCCAAAGAAAATCATAAACGCCCGGCCCATACGTAAGATCCGATCCCGTTAGTTACTTGGGTTATTAGATCCGAAAATATTCGGGTCTGTGAACTCGTTCCAATTTTCTTGTCAATGGTTGTGAAAGCCGAAAACCTCAATTTCATCTTCTACTCTCTAGCCGCTGTCTCGTCATCTTCAATTTCTCTTGCTCTAATCTCTCTGCACAAACCAACATTTATGATTTACCCACTACAACTTCAAATCCTGACTTCTTCAATTTCATCTTTCAATTTTGTTGCGGGGCGGACTTGGCCTAGGGTAAGCTCTGATTTTGGCCTTATTTTGTGCTCTGAAGAATGAATTCAACTGGGTTGTTTCCGAATTTTATTCCGTTGAAGGGAACATTTTGGTTAATTGCTTTTGTCATTTTAAGAGGGCTGGCGATGGTTTGCTGGTCATTCCGGATTTTTTGTTACCTTGAACTAGGCTGTGACAAGCCATTAAACTTAAAATCAACCATAAACTAAAAGTGTAACTATATATTACGAAATCTGTAATTTCGTATCATAAAATACTCCGATTCTTACAATTATGAAAAAAATTAATTAACTTTTTGGACACTATTTAAAAAAAAAGTTAGGTTATACATTTAACCGTTGGAATTTAACAATTAGAATATTTTATAATATAATTTTCAAAATATTTATTTTTATTAAAACTGAAAAGGAATGATAGTCTGTTTAATACACAGAAGTGTAGAGATTAAATGGCGGTGCTGACTTAACTGTATGTGAAAAGAGCTGGTTACATTGCCAATTGGAGTCTTGGAAAAGTCCTCCTTAAATGAATACAAACATATAAAACTTCCAATGATACAAACGCTAACATATCATCTGGATAGGGGTATTTTAAGTAGATTCATTGCAAGCAAGATGGCATGGATATTTCCCTCGTCGACCTGTGATGCAACGTGTCCTCCGATATCTACGGCTTGTCTATCCCCGTCCCATGAGCTTTTCAGACTTTTTTTTCCCCCTCGGTGTCTCCAGTGCGCTTGAATGGCAGGGAGAAAAAATAGTTAGGACTAGCAACCATCCAACACGTGTTTCAGATTTTTTTTTTTTTTTTTTTATAACGAGGGTTAACCTCATACCCGATAAAGAAAATTAGGCTTAATATAAGCACTCGTATTTGGAAATAAAGATGTGACATCTCGCCAGAAGTTGACGCCTAGGGTTAGTATTTGAACCTACGACTCGTTGTGATTGCGTTTTAGATTCTTACGCCTGAGGAAGCTGCTGAATGCGTTTTCCAGGCTTTCCTATTCGGTCGCAAAATTAAATAGTGTTGGGGTGGAAAGGAAAGGTGATGGTGAAATAAGGAATAGATTCCAAGTTCCAATTCAAAAGATGTTTGTACTTCTTGATTGAATTGACTGACAAAAAGAGAACCGGACAAAATCTTCAGCATAATCTCACCCCAACTTGCTTGCCTAACGAACGCTCCATACATTTTCCCAACATTATATTCTAATGAATTTTGTATCCAAATCATTCACAAACTTTTCCTTGTCATATCAGGATTTAAAGTTGTCCTGGAAACAACCCAAAAAAAATAGCATGCAATAATTATTCAGATACCCAGTTATAGGACCTGCATTTACAAAGGAATTTGTCCGCTGCCCTTATCCAAGACTGATTCGACATTCTGGTACGGATTTTGGTGCTGGGTAAATTGGGATTTGGGCTTTAGAAGGTTTATATGCAGAAAGATCCATTTTTGTTCGAAGATAAAATTTTAAATCCTGGTGCGGCGAGGAATAGTTTGAACAAGACCTGTGTTTTCAGTGTTCCATAAATTGAGTTAGAGGTGAGAGAATGCCCCTCTGTGGCTCATAATCTTAATTTTTTAATTTTACTCAATTTTTTTTAATATAATTCAATTATAATCTCATATCATATAAATTTATTTTTTATTTTTTATTTTACACAGGTCTCACTTATTATATAAAGTAAAATTATGAATAAATTATATTCACTTAAAAAAACTAAATTAGAAATCCTGGATTTGCGTGACGTATAACCGAATTTACACCCACCTCATTAATGCTTTTTATTTTCATGCTTTGACAACCTTGTTCTTTTTTTTTTTTTTTGAGAAAATTTGACAACCTTGTTCGGAGATAGTATATTCAGCGTTGGAAATTAAGTTAGATGCTTGCTGCAATCTTTCTCTGTTCAAACCACATGAAAATGCTTGCTCTCAGTGTACTTTACAAGATCTCAGTGTATCACATCCCATATCCGATTATAATATAAGTACTTGTTAATTTTATTTTTTTTTAGTAAATTTAAAACTCACTTATAATCTAAAATTACACAAATTTATTTTTTATTTTTTTATTTTAATAAATCCTACTTATTGTATAGTACAAAATCGTGAATAAATTATATTAATTGAAAATGTCTCAAAAAGGAAAAAAAAATATATATATATATAAACTAAAAAATATAAATCAAATTAAAAATTTTCTAACTATGATTGTTAATTTGATGAGAACACCATTTGAAAATTTTCATTGGATTCAATTGGTTAGATGAATCACACCCACCCAGACATAAAATCTTTGAAGATTAATCAATGTTGCGTGATTGTTATATAGTTCGGTTAGCGGTGCATGCACGCTATTCTTTTTCATGTTAGGCTAAAGATGATTGATTCTTATTCCAAAAAGGGACATGTCCCAATACGTTTTTCACTTTAAGACGCAAGTTAGGTGCCTTGTGTCTTGGGTCTCTTAACCTAATTATCTCATATTAAGGGTTTGCACATTATGTCCGGTCCAGTGAATTTCCAGTTACCGTATGGATCGTACATTAATAGGTAACAGTTTGTCTATCTCTTCTACCTGTGATCTCTAATTTGCAAAATGTTTTGCCATCAAATATCTATATAAGTCAAGCACAGACGCGGGGAATGCTGTTAATAAACAACATATGTATAACCAGTTATTTTTACTCGTGCTTTTTGTAATATAATACACATAATTTTATATTATACAAATTTATTTAATCAATCATTTTTTTTCTTGACCTTATGTAAATTTTTTTTTATTCATATTTAAAATTGAATTAATTTAATTCATATTTTAAGTAAGTTAAATTAGAAATCTTTACATACATGCATAGGAAAGTCTGACCAACCTCCAGCAGATTTGCCCCCCAGAAATTTATGAGCTCCACATGCAAATCTGAACTTTCTCCATGGCTGTTATCGTTTTAGACCCACAATAGTTAATGTCTGGCCCACCAGGTTCGCGCAGTTTGGCATTGATAAGGCAGATACTGTGATGATTCTGAAGACAAACAAAAAAATTTAAACTCAATACCAATTTCCCTGTCATGAAAACATGCAGTCTCAGTCTACAAACAAAATCTTTTTTTTTTCCCAAGCAAAGCCCTGTTAAATTTCAAGTCCCAAACCCAAAAAGAAGACATCGGAGACCAAATTTCAGAGTTTGATGTGCAAATAAGCACAACCAATTTCATCTAATGTATTAATTGAGTCAAAGAAACATGAGGCTTAAGTAATTAAAAAATTAAAAAAAGAAATTATACTCACTGCACTTGCTGCCTCCGCTACTTGCTGATGTATTATCATTACTTTACCTGTCGTGTGTCTCTACATACAACCTCTAATTAATTTGCATGCACCAATATACGCTAGGATAATCCATTCAAATTGATTTCAGATAAAGCAGGAGGTTAGAGTACTAAAAGCACTAACCTTCCTTGCGCCTCCAAGCTGAGTAATAAGCATTGATCATGAGATAGAATACTATTGGAAAATTCTGTTGATCGATCGGTATATATAATTATAAGCTTTGATCATCATGATGATCAGATCGAATCTCCAAAGCTTTACCTGTAAACGCGAATCAAAGGTATATACTAGCTAGTTGGGGGGAATGAAGCCTGGTCCGAAATCATTCAGTATGGTTAATCTGTGAAGTGCTTCACCGGAATGACATCGAACCAGACAACATTTCCCTCAACTGTTTGTTGACATTTAATAGTTTCCCAAGAGAATTAGAGAGACAGGAGAAAGAACAAGAGGGAAGGAGAAGGAGGAAGTATACAATATAATTTTGATTAATTTCATTTGGCAACGCAATATTATTCTTATTCTTTTTATGGGGGCCCTTATATATATATGTCATACGGACGAGAAAGATATTCTTGCTTTTGGATCACATGACATATGAGTCCACTTTCTACACTAACCCTCAACTCTCCTTTTTACACACAGCTTATTTCTTTGTACCAAATAAGAAGGCTTTCCGGGTTGAATAAGTAGACGACCTTTATCCTTAAATCTCGGTAAATGCAATCATCATAAAATTACAAGTGTATAAAATTCGACCACATATTGATAAAGCTCGAGGTCAACTTAATAAATTAATAGAAAAAAAAGCATATTTCTTAAAGGAAAATTATCAAGTTCGAGGTCAACTTAATAAATTAATAAAAAAAATTATATTTCTTAAAGAAAAATTATCAGAAAAGTAATCGTAATTCAATAAACTTAGAATTTTTATAAATACAATGATAAAATATAAAATAAAAAAGTAATATTTTTTATTTCGTTGTTTTATTAATTTAATTACAAAAAAATTTTAAATGTATTGTATTATATATATTTTTCCTGGAGATTTCCTCCAACCATGTAATAGATCCGTACAGCGCCGTTTTACCTAGGCATGCATAAGTCTACCTTGACGTACAGCCCCGTTTCAGACTGTAACTAAATATGGGATCTCCGTTTTTCAGGTGTTTTATCGGAAGGAATACAATTTTTTACTCCATAATAGGTTTACATATTGTTTTCAAGGCTTTGACCTCCTTTTTTTTCTCTAGTGTGCCTCAGTATCAAGAAAAGGATATGTCTTTTGCTTGCCATATATTATGGTAAAGGGAATTTTGAAGGTGGGTGGAGAACCCTCGCCGACTTTGGCATATATGCAGTTTGTATGATGCCAAGCTTTAGTCTGAAGCTTAACAAAGATTAGCCTGTAGAACAAAGTGGGGTGGAAATCAAAGTCACCATACGCAATGGGTTACAAATATTATCTTGTTTACTCATATTTGTCATATTCAATACCTTTAGTTTATTGCAAGAGGAGAAGGTCGCAATGGAATATTTTACTGTTGCACCAAATCTCGCCATCAAATATTATAAAAAAGTCGTTGATAACAAACAAAAAAAATTTGCAAGTGGGAAGTCGAATTCTTTCTTTCAAACCGGTAAAGTTGCATTTTAGAAGCGAGAAAAGATAACACGTGTTTCAACCAACACCTTCAACTTCTTGTAAAAACGGAAACGCCAGTATATGAGATATACCTTTGGAACAATTTGTTGGGTCAATCCATTCTTAACCATTGGCAAGCCTTTAGAAATTGGTAACATGTGCATTTGTTTTGGACCTACGGTACAGGAAAGCATTATTGATAATTTTCTCTGTTAATTCTGCAAGTGCTTGGAAACTTTAGAACATTTTTTTAGTTCTCGAAATGAGGCAGAAATCATCATTTAAATCAAAGAATGACTGTGCATCATGGACATACGAGCCCATCATTTAAACAAGACATATTTTCTTCGTCTTCCCTTCAATCAAAATACCATTTTTTTTTTTCAAAATACTTTAAAGCACAGGCAAACGTGAAGCTAATTTCTTTTGACATGCCTATTGCCTGATGTACAGCCTTGCTGAAGAATGCAATATCACGGTCTCTAAAGTACTTTTAAACTGACTAGAGCCTTAACTCAATTAGTCAATATTTTTCGTAGCCAAAGGCATGGCAAGGATTCAATGCCTACCACTCCTTCTCCTCCCTCTTTCTTGTACAGGGCACTAGCCCTCCACAGTCTAAAAAAAAGTACTTCCATAATCATCCGGCCAATCATTGCATTCCTTTGATTTGACATCGTTGACATAGCGGATGTACCATATGAGATAGCTAAGCCAGAGAAGGCCCTCATAATAATGAGATCCAGCTAAGGGACTTTGAACTACTGTCACGTTTTTGTAAACTGCCATTGTTTCGCTATGAAATTCAGCATCACCAAAAGTCCAAAAGAACATTTGTTAGGGAGGCTCAATCCAGAGAGCAATTCCTGGCCTTGAAATATTATGTCTATATTATCTATAAACAAGAAGTTGCACAAGATATATTAGTTATGAAAGAAAATAGAAATGGAATTTCTCATTTTGTAGAATCTAAAAATAAAAAGGAAAAGTTCTAATAACAATGACAATATACTAGTGAAATAAAAGTTAAAGTTGAATTCACGATTTTTCCAATTGTCTCCTTTCTTTAAATTAGTTAGTATAGATTTAGAATATTTAAAAAAAACAAAAACTAAAAAAGGTTTACCTCTATTTACACAACCTTAAACTCATTTTCAAAATAAATCTTTTGGCTCTAACTTCTCTCATCCATCAACTAGATGAAAAGGCAAATGGAATCTTTTGGCGCTATGGAGATTGAACTTTATGTTATATCTATATTTTTGGTAAATGAACTTTATGTTATATCTATAGCCTAAAAGTCAAAGCACCTTTTTCATTTAGGTATCATTTTCTTTATTTCTAGCTTCTGCACCTCAAAAGTTGATGCCATCGTCGAATTCATATAGTTGTACTAATACACGAGCCAAGGGCAGCAATTTGACCAATTAAACCTCTGCTAACTTTGATCATGTAAGCTTCTTTATTTAAATTAGGTTTAAAAAGTTGACTAAGAAAATAAATTTAAAAAGCATATTTGGCAGGATTTTTAACTTCAGCTATGGGATTAGAACACCCACAGTCCTCTTAGATTGGATCCCTTTTGTTAGATTGGTTGTGTTTCACAATTGGAGACATAAGATCACATATACAGCGCCCATGCATGGATGAGGTAAAATCTCACCCGGATTACTTTATGAATCCAACCAGGTGATGTTGTACATACCCTTAACCAATTGATAAGAGAAAAATGTGCATGTTCTATATTCGCAGCCGCTTAACAATCAAACAGCAACAATCTCAAAAAAAAAAAAAAAAAACAATCAAACAGCAACAAGCTTTTGACTCGCATGTTTCTTTCCCAAAGCCCAAAAAACATTTTGTTTCTTGGCTACTGCCTAGTGGGGTTTGTCAAAGGTTTGCAATTGATTTTTGTTTTCTTTGTTGTAACTTCAGCTTATTTCTTTCCAGGCCGCATAACTGATTATCAAATCAAAATCGGACGTTTGCAATTGACTTTTTCTTTTTCTGTCCAAAAAACTGCCAAAATTAATTTGTTTTTATCAATAAAATCCAACCATTTCTGCCGCGTTCTTTTTTACTCTAAAAATTAAAATAGTGTGGTCCATAATAATATTTATTAATTTTCGTGATCGTACAGATCTCCCTGCCAATGTCAACCAATAAACCGTCAAAAACATAAGAAAAGATATAAATCCAAAGGAAAATGAAAACGAATCCGAGAACATTGCTCTGTGTGGCAGCCGACAAAAAGAAAATGAACACAGGATAGGACGATCGAATATTCCACTTATTTTTTTTTTGTCCGTCTTCATTTTCTTCTCCTTCAGCTTCTCGGCCAAAAACCAGAGCCAGAAATAGTTTACTTAAAAAAAAAAGGCTGGAGAGAGAGAGAGAGAGAGAAATAAAATGGAGCAGTACAATGAGGAAATTGACGCCATGGCTCTTGAAACTGTCGATGATTAGGGCCTTGCCAGGACTAAAGAGAGTGGACTCTCTAATGAGTGTAAATTTAGGGCAATCAACTTTATTCATAATCTTATATTCTACTATAAAATAAGATTTATTTAAAATAAAAAATAATAAATTTTACTTACTTAAAATTAAAGTAAAATTAATAAATAATTTAAGACAAAGAAAAAAAATATACATTTATTTTATCCCCAACCAACTATTTAAAGTTCTACATTAAATATAGCAGCCGGCTAGGGAGTCGAAGTGGTACTCGGGAGTTAGGATTGAAGAAGCTTCCTGTTAGGCCCCATCTTTAGGAATTGGGCTTTGCTCTTTCGGCCTGGATTTAGAGAACAACTGTAAGAAAAGCCGAATGGTAGAGACCTTTATGGATTGGGATCTTTCGGGCTGAAGCTCAAGCTATATTGTGCAGTTTTGGATCTAGCTTCGGCCTGCTTCAAGACTCTCAATTCTGATTTTACTTTGACGCTTTTGACGCAAAAGGAAATCTCATTTCGGAGTTAAATTTTATGCTTAATTCACCTAAGGGCAAAAGATAGAATGGATCGAACCGCCAGATCCTGTGGTCTAGTTAGAAAAACACTCATTTGTTATTATGTCAAAAGTCATAGGTTCGAAACTCTATTAAATTAATTAATATAATTAAGTGTATATATTTAAAATATGCTCTATGATAAGGGGCAGTCTTTCTTGACAATGCTGTCAACATAATCCTATTTTTTCATTTAATCGAAAAAATGGGTTGCTGGAATATGTAATAATGCATGTACACTAGATTAGAAACATAAAATATTACCAGTTGAATTTTTCTCTCATCTCAACTAATTTAAAAATTAAAAACAAGGAGCCTATGGGGAGCCATCAGTATAAAATATTAGATGGAGGGTATCGTTACATAAAGATTTAAACCCTCCATTACACTTATGGTGTGTTTCGAGTGGAGGGAAGGGTAGGAAAAGAAAGAGAAAAAAAATAAAATAAAATAAAATTATTTGGAGTGATAGAGAAAGTGGAGAGAAAGAAAGTGTGGTAAAAAAAAAGTAAATAGTAATTTGTGAGAGAAAAAGTGAAGAGAAAATAAAATTGTTTAGAGTGGTAGAAAAATTGAAAGAAAGAAAATATGGTGAAAGAAAAAATGAATAGTAATTTATGAGAGAAAAAATAAAAAAAAAATAAAATTATTTAAAATAGTATAAAAAATAAAAATAAAAATACAAAAAATATATATATAATAATAATTATATTTTTTTTTCTCTCTTTTTTTTTTTCGTTTCCACCATAAACACACCCTTACAATTGCAAAGTGCATCTATAGAGCGAATATAAATCAATCGCGTTTTGACGGTAGGCAGGCAGCCAGGTTAACGTCTGTCTTTGTCTGATGGGTTGTACGGCAAGACTTTATGAGGATGCCTGCTTTTTTTTTTTTTTGGAGAATAGACTTTAGGAGTACGCAACCGATAAAAGATTGTCTACAGACTCACATAAATGAAAATTAGAATTTAAGACATAATCTTGTATTTGTCTTATTTAGAAATATTAGATGAATTATTTAAAATAATAATTTAATAATAATTTAATAATAATTTAATGTATTTATTTTATCTATAATTTAAGTTTGACTTTTAGTAATAAAATTTAAAGACTTAATCTCAAATTTTATTTAGTTTAATTTTTAAATATGCACTGTCAATTTTAAATTAAACAATCTATCACTTTCAGATCGGATAATTATTATAATGAATCCCTTTTTATGAGTTAAGTTATTTTGACTTGAATCTGTAAATCTAATGATCAACATTTTTATGATAAATTTTTATATTTTTCAAGTAAAATTAAAAATTAAAAATTATTAAATAATTTAATTTAAAAAATAATAATATATTATTAATTATTATTAAATAAATCAATTATGAGCTTAGTGCGCTGACATATTTTTCTTTCTTTACTTGCTGGCAGATTCCACAACTAAAATGGTCGACCAAGAACTGCAATCTGAAGCTTTTTTACATTTTTGTTTTTTTGTCTTTTTCGATTTTGTAAAAAGAAAAAAAAACTAAATAAAGAGAGCAAAATAATCGAAGACGGTTGATCTCAACGGTCACTCTTTTTCCTGAGTCAAGGTTAGATTCCTTCCCCGTTGGAATTAATTTTCCTTTTTATTAGTCTTCCCGGTTTTTATCATCCATCAATCATCCATACCCCTGATCTCTAATGGCCTCCAATTTTCTGCTGCTCTAAATGTCCATCTCCAACTAGGTACAGTTTCTTCTCCAAATCCCATTTTCCCATATTTGATTGGAACCCATTAACCCATTTTTCTTCGTCATAATTTTCATCTGAAATTCTTATATACAATCTGCAAGGTACATTGTGCCTGTTACTGACCCATTTGGTTTTTTTTCTTTTCTTTTCTTTTTTTTTTTTTAAATCTACGTTAATTGGCCTTGCTTTTCTTGAATTCTTAGCATTTATGTTTGTAATCTGCAAAAAAGTGCAGATCTTCAATGCAATGTCAGTGCTTTCATTTGTTTGCTAATTGCCTACAGTATGATCCACAAAGGAAGGGCTAAATTGCCTTTTCTTTCCGGACTACAGAACCTCAGATATTAGAATTGAATCTGGTTTTGTGTTCTTGTCATTGATAGGATTGGTTGCCCTGATCAATACCTTTTAACTTTATTTTGTCTTTGGTTGTTGATTGTGGCATTATATTTCTTAGTTGGGCGCTTGATAGTGGCTCTTCATCGGGATTCTGATTCGAATTGATTGTTTGTTAGTTGATTCTATGGTTGCATTATTGTGTTAGGTTAATTTGAACTGTTGGTTCACGTCAAGCTTTGGCTTTCCTCAATACAATTTGGCTCAAACTGCCCAAAAGGGTTTGTTCGGTTCATAATCCTTCCAATCTAAGATGTCTTTCTGTTTGTGCCCCTTCCCTAATTGATGATAATGCTTTTGATTTACAGCTGATCATTTCTGTAGGGGTTGTTGCTGCTCTCTTCTTTTAGTATAGAGATGGAATTCTTAACTTTGCATTGGAATGATTGGGTGGATTTATCATTTTGATCAATCCAAGCTCTCATTTGTTCGTTGGATTCAGGATCATAGCGTATTCTGGAGTGACTCGTGGGGAAATGGCTGCAAATGGTACCTCGTTTGTTAGAGCAAAGAGGAATTTGCGCGGGTTTACTTCTGCTCTCACATATGCGGGTTGTGAATTGGTTTTGCTATTTTTCCTGCTTATTGACGCTGTATTCTCGTATTTACTGACAAAGTTTGCGAGTTATTGTGAATTGCAAATACCTTGCATCTTGTGTTCCAAACTTGACCATGTATTGGGCGGCGAAAAACCTGGATTTTATCGCAACCTACTCTGTAGGAAGCATAGATCAGAAATATCATCCTTGTTCTCTTGTCACATTCACGGGAAGCTCGTTGAGGGCCACGGCATGTGTGAAGAATGTTTATTGTCAGGCAACAGAAATACCAAATCAAACACAGATAGAGACAGGGTAGTGGTGGCCAGATTCGGATTGAATCTTGGGCCTCCTAGTTCCCAGAGCTCATTGTTGAATGGAGAATATGTCCCTATGCCTTTGGATATGCGGTTGTGCCTATGTTGTGACAAGCCTTTGAAATTAAAACAAAAAGCTCACAGAGTTCTCCAGCTAAAATCACCTAGGAGCGGAATGACTAAGCCTAATATTCCTTTGCCGCGTCATTTGACCCACCGAGATAACATAAAAAAGACGAGAGGCAGGTTTTGTGGATCAGTTATGTCTCAATGTCTTGGAAAAAGTGGCTATGATCCTTTGTCTCACGTAGGATACACTGAGCTCAAGATCTCTTCTGATTCCGAGCCTGAATTCCCATTTTCTTCTGATGATGACCATGATTTTATTGAAATGGATCTTAACAAAGAATATAGAATGCAACATGCTCTCAACATTCCGTCTGTACCAATGGCCAAAGAGATTGCCTTAGGGAAACTGTCCCACCATTCCTCTAAATCAAACATCCAGCCTGACAATGATAAGCCCAAGGATGTGAAGTGTTTGGCTTCACATGCTGATTCAGAAAATGACCTACGAGAGCCAACACAGCAGAAAGCTGATAAGAAAACATTTTCTTCTATGCTTTCTGAGCTGATTTCACTTGATGATTTTCCTCCTTTATTAAATGTGGCAGAGGACCCTGTCACTATGTCAGCAGAGAACAGCGAGCTCAAGTTTCCTCCCTCTAAGAATTCCACGGCACTTTCTGAGCTATTATCTCTAGTTGATGCTCCCTCATTATATAATATACATGAGCATCAGGTTCAAGCATCACAAATGAAGTGTAAGCTCTCCACGTTTCTTTGCTTCCCTATTTTGAATTTTCAATGTTCTTGTCTACTTATTTATCCTCTCTTGAATGGTTTCAGACGCAGATGGTGCTACAAACATAAGAAATGTTCCCATCGAAGAGCAAGAGGAAAGTTTGAAGTCAGTGATTGCAACATCTGGAGGACATGAAAATGAATTGCCTGTAAATTTGACTTCTGTGGATACGAGTGATGTCGGGAATCCTACACTCAGTAATGACATAAGTGCATCCTATCTGACTTCTCCAGGCGTTGATTTACCTTCACATGATATATCTCCAGGCGTGCAGGGCCATGGTGATCAATCGCAGAACATTGATTCTGCCAGCTTTAATGGAACTGTGACGCATAGGGACTCAGCCCCACTAGTGAGGGCTGAGTATTCTGGCCTTGAATCTCCCAGTGGAAGCCTAGTTAGTGAGGTTGATGGTGAAAGCATTGTGGATCAATTAAAGCGACAAATTGAGCATGATAAGAAATGCATAAATGATCTATATGCAGAGTTAGAGGAAGAAAGAAACGCTTCTGAAATTGCAGCTAATCAGGCCATGGCCATGATCACACGGTTGCAAGAGGAGAAGGCAGCACTCCATATGGAGACCTTGCAGTACCTAAGAATGATGGAAGAGCAAGCAGAGTATGACGTCGATGCACTGCAGAAGGCTAATGATCTTGTGGCTGAAAAGGAGAAAGACATACAGGATTTGGAAGCAGAGCTAGAGTTCTTCAGGTTAAATTTCCCAGATGAAATCATGTCACAGATCGTAGCCCACGAAAGTTTTGATCTGAAGGAGAAAAATAAGACTCTGGAGAACAGAAACATATATCCTGCCAGAGACGCCACTAACGAGCCTCCAAGCTCAAAGGCTGGGGACCTTTCCAGTTGCAATGAAAGGCCTACAGTTGCCATAGATTTTGAAGAAGAGAAGTCGTACATTTCCCAATGCCTAAAGGTCTTGGAGAGGAAAGTTCATCAAGTTGTTCATACTGGGGCTTCATCTCATACGTCCGAGAACATCGAAGGAGCAGCAGATAGAGGACCTGACGGGGGAGAGTCCCTTGACAAGGATGGGACTAAAACAAATGACCAGATGAACGGAAATAGTTTGCCAAGGCAGAAGGATCTTCTGGCATCTAATGGAATCCATCCTGCAGCTGAAGAGGCTGAAGAAGCTGAAGATCAATTATCGAGCCACGGAGATAACCATCACATTGCCGATGAACCAAAATCTTGGAAGCAAGATGAAATTGATCTGGGAACTCTTGAAAATGAAATTTCAGACCTGAACGAAAGGCTGGAAGCACTAGAAAGTGATTGGAGCTTTCTTGAGCATACTCTTAACTCTCTTCAAGCTGGAGAGGAGGGCCTGCGATTTGTTCGAGAAATAGCTCATCAGCTACGAGAATTGCGAAAATGCGGGTCGACAACAAGTAGAAGCCAGTCTGTTTCTTGAGTTGAAAATACACGGTTGTAAGATTAGCATATTTTTACAAGAACAGGAAAAGAAAAAAGAAAAATGTTCATAGGGCGAACGTACCTCTAGAAAACAGATTTTTTCTGCTATTTCCATTGCAGAGTCTCCCTTCCGCCAAGGTTTCAAAAGTCAACCGGTTCATTATTTGTAACCATAGCAATTACAATCCACTTCTATTATATAGATGCAAAAATGATCAACGTCACTCTTCTTAATTTTACGTAGTCCATCATTTATTAATCCATCATTTATTAAAAGACGTATCAAATTAAAATTAAATTATGTGCTTTTCACGGTTTAATTGTCACGTGTAACATACAAGTTAATTATACGTTGTTTCTCACCACAATCCACAACGAAAGGAAATCAAGTCATAGTTTCACGCCCAAAAAAGAATTAATAATTACTTCCGATGAAAAAGAAAACAAAAGAATTAATAAGTAGATTACATGGCAAAATTAGCCACTATTATGTCGGTTTCCATGTTTTCTATAGTTCATCGGCCCAATCCGAAGATATTAATTCTTACTTAGGGTTAGTTTTTGAAGTGGTACATTTACGTTTCATTTTCAAAAAGTAGGAAGATAGGTGTTTGGTAAATTTTTTGTTATTATTGTTTAATTCTGCTTATTTCCTTATTTGACTTCCTAACAGCAGCGAATTGAAAAGCAGCTCTAAGCTACTTTTTACTATTTTTTAGATTACTTTTTAATTTTTAATATTCATAATAATTTATATGAACTAAATTACCCTTAAAAATATTTATATAATTTTGCTATTATTTTTTTACTTGACACATGAATTAGATATGTTAATTTATTTTATTAGTATTTATATAATTTCAATAATTTTTTTCAAGTATTCTTAAATAATATTTTTTTCACTTCAATTTTCTTTAATATTGACATTTATAAAAAAAAATCTCAAATATAATAATTTTTATCATTTAATAAAAATTAATATTTTTTTAAAAAGTTAAAACTTAAGTAAAATATTTATTAATATTATTTATAAAATATTATTCTAAAATATAAAATTATAAAATATAAAAATAAATTTTTAATATAATATATCTACATAAATTATATGTCTAAATTAGACATTTCATTATTAAACAGTAACAGTAAGTACAAAATTAACTAAATATTTTATTAATTTTATCAATAATAATAAATAAAAATCAGTAATCAACAATTAGCAGCAGCAATCAGTAATAGAAACATTTAACTGTTAACCCCAACAAGCCTTTACAAACTCATATGCTCAGAGTTTAAAAATACAGTGTTAGAGAAATTTTAAAGAACAGACCCAATATGAAAGAACACCTTCCAGAAGAATCCCTCTGTAAGAATATCGAAAGATGATAGACGTTTTCGTATATACTTACTTAGTTATAAATACTAGACAAATCTACATTTTTAAGATACAAATCAACTGTCCTTTAAGATATTATTTATTGTCTTTCAACTATTATTAACTTACGTATCAAACTACTAACATCGAATTAACACTCGATACCCCTTAGCTTCTTTGTCTCTCAAATCGCAGACCCAAGGTATCCTGCTATATATGCTACGCCGGCCCACAAACCCAGAATCCTAACTGGCCAAGCCTGCTACTTGTCTTTGAAGATCCCGCCCCAAAACTTGATTGGTCGCCGAAAAATGCATGAAGCAAGGAAAATAAGGTTGATCAAAAGCTTCAAAGAAATGGGACTTGAAGAATTTTCCGTCGAACTGCCTGTTGTATTAAATAGTCATTTCCGAGCGCTATAGCCCCCGGTCCTTTATTCTCAACGATGAAGCTATTTACACGAAAAAAATAGCTTTATTCATGCCAGCCAAAGGGCATTTTTTTTTGTCTTTATCATCCCATTTGCATGCAGAGTCATTAGTGCGTTTAAATAACAAAACCCTGTTCTCAAAAGTCGCGTCGGAAAACCAAAAACAAAACCCTGTTCTTAAATTCCAATCGCTGTGTCTTCACGTGTGGTGCTTTTTTCCTCTTTTTTTGTGGTTGAAAGTGTGGCAGTCCTTTTGACATGCCGGTTAGATGAAATCTCGTCTTTCTTGATATCTTACTTAGAGATTAAGCAAAATTTTGTTTTTTATTTTTTATTTTATGAATGGAATACTAATAAATATATTTAGACACAACTAAAAAGGTAATTTTATTTTTTATTTTAATTAATTAAATTTCTTATTGTTGTAATAGTATTTATTAAGTTTTAATCCATAATTAAAAGCCAGAGCTTTCCAATTATGCAGATGTTAGAGAGTGGAATCTCACGCTGGAAAGAAAACAAATCTTTTTTTTTTTGGTCTAAAACAAATCTTTAAGTCATTGCTTACGCTTGTTGTCAGTTTGTAGGCCGCAGACTGGCTCACATGACTTCCAGATAGCATATAAATAGGTCCACGGGCCACGACTACTAATAACAGCATAAAACGACATCCTCCAAAATACAGAACTGCCACGATAAAAGTAGGGAAACAAGACCAAGGGAAAAAGCTAACATACACAACACACACAGACAATCTTTTTAGAGAAAAAGTTTTCGAAGAAAATAAAAAAAAATAAGTTTTAAGATTTAAACCATAAAATTTAAGATAAAATTTATTTAAATTTAAATTTAAATTTAAATTTTAAAAAATAATAATAAGATATTTATTGAGGTGATTTATAGCACACAGTATACCCAAAACCAAAAAAAAAAAAAAGAAAAAAAATCTTCTCCATGGCTCTCTTGTGCCACCACCTATGACAATATAATAAAGCCCGCCACTTACTTATCCATATATCGCGTTACTCTACTAGAAAAGTCCATTTGAAATCTCTCAACCCAAACAAACAAACAAAAAAATGGAAATGACAGTTAATCTCTTGGCTTCATCTTTTCTCATGCTCATTGCCACTCTTTTCTTCATATTCTCCATAACCAAAAACTCCAAATCCAAGAAGAATTCATCTCCTTCCCCTCAAGAACCCAAAATCAAATCATACCCACTAATTGGTTCCTATCTAACCATAATCCAAAACCTGGACCGACGCCTTCAATGGACGACAGAAATTATCCAGAACTCACCATCCGCAACATTCCGACTGGACGGGGTTCTGGGTCGCAAGTTCATTATCACAGCCAACCCTGCCAACGTACAGCACATTCTCAAGACCCATTTTCACCTCTACGGTAAAGGCGACGACTTTAAACGCGTTCTGTTCGACTTGCTGGGCAACGGTATCTTCAATTCCGACGGTGATACCTGGAAGTTCCAGAGGCAAGTTTCCAGCCACGAGTTCAACACCAAGTCTTTGCGTAAATTTGTTGAGACAGTTGTAGATACTGAGCTTTCCGAACGCCTGATTCCCGTTCTTTCGGCTGCTGCCGAGAGTCGAACAGTGCTTGATTTGCAAGACATTCTTCAGAGATTCGCTTTCGACAACATTTGCAAGATCGCTTTTGGGTACGACCCTGCTTGCCTGTTGCCGTCCCTGCCGCGAGCAGAGTTTGCGGAGGCTTTTGACGAGGCTGTCAAGATAAGCAGGGAAAGGTTTAATACTTTGCATCCTATAATCTGGGGCATCAAAAGGTTTCTTGCTATCGGCTCTGAAAAGCAACTCAAGAAAGCTGTCTCTTTGGTAAGGGAATTAGCCATAAACATCGTCAAAGAAAAGCGAGAAGAACTTACACAGAACTCGTCGATCGAATCCGTCGATCTCTTATCCCGATTCTTAATCTCCGGCCATTCGGACGAGAACTTCGTCACCGATGTCGTGATCAGCTTCATATTGGCTGGTCGAGACACCACGTCAGCTGCTCTAACGTGGTTCTTTTGGCTGCTCTCACAAAATCCACTGGTAGAAAATGAAATTGTCAAAGAGATACGCGAGAAATCGGATATGCCTATTTTCGAGGAAGTGAAAGACATGGTTTACACTCACGCTTCTTTGTGCGAGAGCATGAGGCTGTACCCTCCAGTTCCCACGGATTCCAAGGTGGCAGCAGCCGACGACGTTTTGCCTGACGGGACGGCGGTGAAGAAAGGAACGACAGTGGTGTACCATGTGTATGCGATGGGAAGACTTGAGTCGCTCTGGGGTCCAGATTGGGCTGATTTCAAGCCAGAGAGGTGGCTACAGAGAGATGAAGCCACCCAAAAATGGAATTTTGTGGCCAGAGATCCGTACTCCTACCCAGTGTTTCAGGCGGGCCCCAGGATTTGTTTGGGTAAGGAAATGGCTTTCTTGCAAATGAAAAGGGTTGTTGCCGGTGTTTTGAGCAAGTTCAAGGTGGTGCCAGCGGCGGACGACGGTGCCCAGCCGGTGTTTGTCGCGTACCTGACGGCGAAGATGAAGGGCGGCTTTCCGGTGAAGATACAGAAACTAACTGAATGACTGACTGGACTTAAAGTTTACGTGTCAGTTAATTATTGTCCTTTTTTTAGCAGCCGATAATTGTTGTTTTCTTTTGTTTTTGCTCGCCACTATGCCATGCCAAATATAAAGCCTAATAAGTTATGAGTAATGGATTACACAAAAATAAACATAATTCTTGTCTTTTTATAAATATTGTTCTTTTTTTTAAAAAAAGAGAATTATATATGTACACAACAGTAAGTATTATATTAGTATGTAGAGAATTAGATTATTGATAATAAATAATGTATTAAATTTTAAAAAATTAAAATAAATTAACTATTACATTAATTTTGTGTATTTTATTTATAACAGATTACACAATTATATAATGGTGTCCATTGTAAAATTAGAATTGAAGGACTTTAACTAAAAATTGAAAGCTGTCAAATTTTCGGCCAATATATACAAATATGATAAAATGTACAAACATCGTAATTAAAATATATAATAAGATTTTAAAAAAGTGTTATAATAATAATAATAATATACACAAAGTATTTTAATATAAAATTTACAAATTCAGATTTTATCTTTTAGAATATAGAGTTGAGAATAATGTCATCATTACATTGTTCTCACAATTATATAACACATTATACAGATCGTCGCATATATGACACCAATGAATTTGGAATTTAAGGGGACTCCTTCGTATAGCTATAAATTCTACTAGACCTATTTGCGATAGAGTGAAAGATTTTTTTTTCTTTTGGATCTTTTACTATTAATAAATTAATTATTCTTCTATCTTTTAATAAAATGCATGGAGTAGACTCCAAAATTGACCTCAATAATAATAGAGCATATTGAGTCGTATCTCTCTAATGTGTAGCAGGTTTTGTTATCATGCGCATATTTGCTAACGTGTGCCGAGCACTTTCCTTGCTGCCTTCGTCCCTTGGCCGACCGTCTAGTGAGTCTAAGGGTATAGTGCTCCTTTTGTGAGCTTCGTACCCCTTTATGGGTTTGGTGGCGGTGTCCTCTCAGTTGTTGGTTCGGTTTCTTGGGTTTTTGCTGTTGGTATCAGGTAAGTTCATTGGTTGTTGATTCTCCAATGTGTGGGTGCTTGAGTTATTGCTTCATTTTTTTGGCGCTCTCCCCCGCCTTCGCGGGCAGGGGAGGGGTAGCCTTTTTGCTATGAGGGCTCCTTTGTACAGTTTCCAGTCATGCCTCCCTTACCGCATGTTTGGTTGCTGGTCATTATGTTTGTTTAGCCTCCCTCAATTTGGCTTCTATGGCTTCGACAGCTTTGCTCTGTTTGTAGTGCTTCATGTGCACGAGTTGGCGTGGTCGGCATGCACTTGGTTGATTGCTGGGCTCTATCGCTGATGGCCCGTGGGGCTTGCCATCCTCCCTATTCGGTAACGTCGTCGTTGAGTGGTGATAGTGGGGTTGGGTCTTTCGTTTCCTACTCCCCTACTCTCAGTCCAGCCGGATTTGGGTATTACCCAAGCTTTAAGCCTGGGTCAGGGCATTACTTGAGCTACTTGGGTGCTGTTAAGGTTTGAGCTTGGGCTTGTATTAGGTGTGGTTAGGTGTGGGCAGTATCTTGTTAGATAGGGTGCCTAAGATGCTATCTTTTGTACTTGTGGGATGGGCTGTTGAATGGGCTGGTCCTCTATTCTGCCTTATTTAATGAAATATTTTATTTCTCTTTGGTAAAAAAAAAATATAATAGAGTATATTGAATATAAATCCTATTGAATATAAATCTACACCGTAGTTAATTAACTCGAAATAATGTACCCTAGTTTTCGAGCTTTTCAATAGGGACAATGACACACGTGTAAGGTTTCCTCTTTTAACAATGACCATGGTGGATCTTAGCCCTTTTTTTTCTCGGATTTTTTTGGTTTTGGCTCAAGGATGCACAAATAGTGATGGCTAATTTAAAATGTTGTCAATAAGCATATAAAATATTCGAGTAAAAATATTATTCTAAACTGCGGGGTCAGCTATTGTGCTCACTTTTCTGCTAACGTGTGCTGAGAGTTTTCCTTTTGCCTTTTATTCCTTGGCGGGCTTTTTTGGTCAGTTTGAGGAATAGTGCTCTTCTGTGAGCTTCCTACCTTTTTGTGGGTTTGATAGGGCATTGTCCTATTGGTGCTTTGTTTTGGTTAGAGTTTTGCTTGTGGTTTTTGGGTCGGTTCTCTTCGATTGGTGCCTCTCTGTCCATGGGTGCTCGGTTCGGAGTTTTTGGTGGTCTTCCTTGCCTCCGCGGGAGGGGGAAGGGTAGCTTTTTGCGCTTGAGGGTCCCCTTATATAGCTTTATGCAATTTTCGCTCACGCCTTACCTGCCACTCGTTTGGTTGCCAGCCGTTGCTTTTTGTTCGGCCTCCCTCAATTTGGCTTCTCCGGTCTCGATAACATTCGTTCGATTTATGCACTTTGTGCACGTGCTTTGGGGCGTTTGGCCTGCACTTGGCTGGTTGCTGGGATTTTGCCACCGACCATCCTATGGGGCTTGCCATCCTCCTTGGTCCGGGGCTTCGCTGCTGAGTGGTGGTGGTGAGATTGGGATCCTTCGATTCCTAATCCCCTGTTTCCTTCCAAGAAAATTTGTTTCTTACCCCAACTTTAGGTCTAGGTTGGGCTTCCAGTGGGCGGCTTAAGTGCTGTTGAGTCTTGGTTTGACTTGAACTTGGTGTGGGTTGTGCCTTGTTAGATAGTGTGGTTAAATTGCTCTTTTTTGTAACAGTTGTGTGGCTTTTCCTATGAATTGGCCCTCTCTATAAATGGCTTTACTTTTACTAATGCAATTTATTTTTTTTGGTCAAAAAACTAAATTATTCGAGTAATATTTTCGGGGAGTTCACCTTAAGGCATCATATATAAACTAATTATGTACAAAAAAAAAAAAAAAGGATGAAGCTATGTGCACGAAGGATATAACTTCATACACGTGAGTTAAAGGGCATTACTTTTTGTTTTTATCATCCCATTTATGTGTATAGAGTGATTTGTGCGTATAAATGACAACACTAAAAAAAATCATATATCTGCCAATCCGTGGTTCGGCTTAATTTGCATGCTACATTTGAAAATAGCCTTATACGTCTTGCCATGAATCATGATTCTGTCTTGGGAAATCTTATAAGGAACTGATACTCACAGCCAATTGCTTTCTAATGTGAACTCCGCGGGTGTTTTTCTATTAAGAGTTACGTAGGCACAAAATTGAATACAGATCTAGATAATTGGATTTTTAAAAATGTATCAAATTTTTTTTAAATAAATAAACTGTGAAATTAATTATATGTCTTTTAAATATTTCAGATTATATGATTACATAATGATAATCTTTGTGATATTAGGGTTAAATGTATTTAACCATCCTGTGGTTTGGTTGTTTTGTATTGTATCCCTATAATTTCAATTTAGGTAATAAATTCTTTTGTGTTTTTTAATTTTGTCAATTAATCTCTCTGACAATGATTTATTAAATCGATTAATAGAAATTGACGACAATTATGTTGTTTTATGATTACAAGAATTTCATTATATTTTATATAGAAGTTAATTATGAATATTATTTCGAATACCTTTATATCAATATATGCAGTATATTGAAAATAACAAAAATTGTAAAATAAACAATGTAAAATGTGATTAAAATATATATCGAAATTCAATTTAAAAAATAAGTGATATATTTTTTAGTAGAAAAAAATAATTACAAAATAATGTAATTTTGATTAATTTCTGTTAATTGATTAAATAAATCACTGTTAAGAAAAATTAATTACCAAAATTAAAAAATATAAAAAAATTTATTACTTAAATTGAAACAAAAAATAAATACAAAACAATCAAAATACAACGGAATTAAATACATTTAACCTGTGATATTATCATAATTCATAATAAAAAAAGAAAAAGGAATGTTCGTTCGTAAGACATAATCGTATAAGCAATAATTAGTTGGTTACTATGAAGATTGCATTTATGGGAACTGCAAGTTTTCCATTGTGTCTACAAATTTTTTTTTTTTTTTTTTCGAGAAACATTGTGTCTACAAATTTCAAAAGTATTAGATACTGAAAAAGCATGCAACTTCTCCGATGTCAAGAAAAATCATATGAACGTACGGAATCAACGCGCTACAATGGTGAATTTACGTATTATATATTATACCATTAATTATATATATAATACCATTAATTATATATTTTTAAAATTTTGATAAATAAATAATAAAGGATCATAAACAAAAATAAAAATATTATTTAAATATTGAAAATTTGTGCATAATTAAATGAATTTACGTCTATATTGAATATTTTTAATGAATTTACGTAACGTTGATCACATCTATAATTAAGTATAAATAAATAATATATCAACGAAATATGACCACCAACAAGCTACAACTATGATATGCATAGGAATGCTTGATCGAGAAACAAGGGAAGAAAAAAAAAAAAGAAGAGCTGTCTCTTATAAAATTTTCTTGTTACTGTCCCAGGTACAAATTTACAAAGTTGTGATTACAGAGATGGTAACAAATCGTCTCGATTACAGTAATTGCTAGACAAAGATTCTTCCATTAAAAGCAGCGATCTCCACCCCTTGATTCTACCCCTGAAAATTCCAACCTGGGCACGCCTCCACACCTGACGGGGCTTGGGGGAGATCTTCCTCTTCTATAAGTGCCCCATCGGGTGATAAATATTTCTACGGGCACTCGACTTGAATTCAATAATTCTTTTCTTCAATATTTTTAGTACTAATTTTTTTTATTATTTTATCATATTAAGCAAATTAAAATTAGGTTTTGGATTGAGTATGAGCAATAACAGAAAAGTTTTACGTGAGATAGAAAAGGAGAAGAATAGAGGTACAACTTTACAAATAATACCCACATATTTCCAAAGAGCAAGCATATAATGTTTTAGGTATTTTTGTTTTGGACAGTATTGCATTTAAACTATGACTGGTATTTTTAAAATAATATTGATAATTTTTTAAATATAAAAATAATATATATTTTTAAAAAATTAATTTTTATTTTAAAAATGTAAATCATATTTTTAACTAAGATACTAATTGAGATAAAAACACTTAAAACACTAACATTTTTTTTTTATTTCTAAACGGAGTGGGCACGCTGAATTTTTTTTTTTTTTTTTGGAAGAGAAAGAAAAGGTGGTTCGTAAATATGTTTCATAGCATTTGTGTATAGAAACGTGGGTCCTCAGTTTAGGAAAAGCCCTCCACCAAATAATGTAAGAATTATTGTGTTGATAAATTTAAAATTTAAAATTTCCTCAGTCTAAAGTCCAGATACCACTAGATTCGATTTCAATACGTATGAGTTCACGTCATTTGAAAATTGGTAGTTGTAAAAGAGGAATCTTGAAGTCACGGCTTACTCTTCGGTCACGTTGACTTGACCCCATTCGATTATTTCAGTACTAAGATTGCCAAACTTCTCATTCGCATCTACGAAGACTTTAGACTATGTAAATAGCCTTGCCACTCTTCCCCATACCCATGCTCGAAAATCCCATTACCTTTAAAATTGACATCATTTCCAGATAGAGTCCGCACTCCGTTCATCCAATTCAATCTTGCAAGCAATGGACATGCCCATTGAGCTATTAGCATCATCTTTTCTTCTCATTCTCATCACTCGTTTCTTCATCTACTTCATAGCCAAAAACTCCAAATCCAAGAATAATTCAGCCTTTGTTCCTCAAGGCCCCAACATCAGCGTATACCCACTTATTGGTTCCTATCTATCTTTCGTGAAAAACGTTGACCGTCGCGTTCAATGGACAACAGAATTTATCCAGAACTCGCGACGGCAACATTCCAGCTACATGGTGTTCTGGGTCGCAAGCAGATTCTCACAGGCAACCCTGCCAACGTTCAACACATACTGAAGACTCATTTCCACATGTACGAGAAAGGCGACGAAATTAAACGCGCTCTCTACGAGTTCCTTGGAACCGGCATCTTCAATTCTGATGGTTACACGTGGAAGTTCCAGAGGCAAGTCTCCAGCCACGAATTCAATACCAAGTCGTTGAGAAAATTTATCGAGACCGTTGTCGATACAAAGCTCTCCCAACGCTTGACTCCAATTCTCTCGACCGCTGCTGCAAATAAAACGGTGCTTAATTTACAAGATGTTCTTCAGAGATTTGCTTTCGACAATATTTGCAGGATTGTACGCTTTTGATACAATCATGCTTACTTGTCGTTGGGAAGCGGAAGGGAATACCAACAAAAATATAGAAGTGTTGGGAAAAGAAAAATAAACATAAAAATATAGCATGATTTAAATTAAACTTTGCGTCCACAAGTGAAAATAGATAAGAACTTTATTAATGAAGCAAATAAAAAATTACAGTGTCTTACAAAAGACTCACAATATCAAGAAATACTATACACCTAAATAGATATTCATTATATTTGTACAAATCTTATAACACATAAAATATTAAAAATTATGAAACTTGATATTAATGACAAAAGTCTCTCACATTCTTAGTATTACTTTTCAACTCTTTGACTGGTATGAGGTACCAATACCCCCTCTTTGCCACCAATTAATCTCTTCTATAGAGATTAAGTACACAAATGACTAAAATTAGTTGTTGGTTAATTTCAAAAGAAACACATGACCTTATTGATTATCAAGTCACCAAAGTCCATCAATTACTACCAAAGTCCAAAAGGTGATCACTAAAGTCTATAAAGTGAATTTTACCTCTTTCACTTCTTTTCCACCAACAACCTCAAACACAAGTTGGACCACAACATTCTCTCCCTCCAGACTATATTTGCAGAGAAATGAGCATCATTATTAGCTTTTCCAAACCAGTTGCAAGCTCCCCCTCAAAACCAAAATGTGCATTTTTCAAATACAACTGAAAGTCAAGTAAGGTAACAACAAAATAAAATTATCTTCAACGAAGTCTTCTCTAATTGAGGTGAGATATTCAAGTGAGAAATTAATTTTTCAAAAAATTTCAAGTCCATCGAATTTTTTTTTATTACAAATCAATATTTTCTTTTCCCAAACAAAGCAAACCATTGCAGTTAAGAACAACTTGACAGTAACAAAAAATGATTTTGTAGCTAAACTTCTTGATAACAAATTTTGTTGATGTCATACCTGAACTGCTCAAAGACAGAACCTCAGCTTTGATACCACTGTTGGCAGCAGAATAGCAGAAGTGAACACCAACAAAAATATAGAGGTGTAAGAAAAAGAAAATTGGACATAAAGATATAACGTGATTTAATTTAAAACCTACGTTCACGGACGAAGAAAGACAAGAATTTCATTAACTAAACAAATAAAAAATTACAGTATCTTACAAAAGGCTCACAATATTCAAAAAATCCGATATACCTAAATAGACACTCACTATATTTACATAAATCTCACCGCACACAAAATACTCAAAAATACGAGACTTGATATTAGTGATAAAAATTTTTCACTTTCTTGATATTACTCTTCTACTCTCTGATTGGTATGAAGTACCAATGCCTCTTCTTTGCTATCAATTGATCCTTTTTATAAAGATTAAATACACAAATGATCAAAATTAATTATTGGTTAATTTTAAAAGAAGCATATGGCCTTGTTGGCCACCCAGCCATCAAAGTCCATCAAATATCATCAAAGTAGTTATTAGAGTTTACAAAGTGGGCTTTTGCCTTTTTTATTTCTTTTCCACCGATAACCTCAAATACCAGCTGGACCACAACACTTGTTTGCCGTCATTACCGCAGCAAGAGTTTGCAGAGGCTTTTGAAGAAGCTGTCAAGATAAGCCGGGAAAGGCTCAATGCCATGCACCCTGTAGTTTGGAAAATCAAAAGAATTTTGGGTCTTGGTTCTGGAGAGCGTTTCAAAAAAGCCGTCGCCTACGTTTGGAATATTGCCGTGAAAATCGTCAGAGAAAAAAAGGAAGAACTTGAAAAAAATTCCTCTCTCGAATCCGTCGACCTCTTATCACGATTCTTGAGCTCTGGCCATTCTGAAGAGGTATTTGTTACCAACGTCGTGATCAACATTATATTGGCCGGCCGCGACACCACATCCGCAGCTTTAAGTTGGTTCTTTTGGTTGCTCGAGAGTCACCCGCAAGTAGAAAATGAGATTGTGAAAGAGAGACACGAGAAATCCAATATGCCAATTTTTGAGGAAGTAAAAGACATGGTTTATACTCACGCTTCTTTGTGCTAGAGCATGAGGCTGTATCCTCCAGTTCCCACGGACACCAAGGTGGCAACAAGCGACGACGTTTTGCCTGATGGGACGCCGGTGAAGAAGGGAACACCAGTGACGTACCATTCATACGCTATGGGAAGACTGGAGTAGCTCTAGGGTCCAGATTGGGCTGATTTCAGGCCAGAGAGGTGGCTACAGGGAGATGGAGCCACTTCAAAATGGAATTTTGTGCCCAAAGATCCATACACCTATCCAGTGTTTCAGGCGGGGCCTAGGATTTGTTTGGGAAAGGAAATGACTTTCTTGCAAATCAAGAGGGTGGTTTCTGGGATCTTGAGTAAGTTCAAGGTGGTGCCGGCGGAACATGGTTTTGAGCCGGTGTTCGTCGCGAACCTGACGACGAAGATGAAGGGTGGCTTCCCTGCGAAGATCGAGGAGAGGACCATTTAGGTGGGACTGAACTTTTATTTGAAATTAAAGGATGAGCTTTACCATTTGGTACCCTTTTTTTTTTTTTTTTGGGTCAATTCGGTGTGCTTTTTAAATTGCGTTATAATAGATTGCTTTATATGTACGGTGAAAAAACAGTCATTCTTGAATAAATACCTTAATTTGTTCCAAAAAAAATACCCTAAAAAAATTAAAATATGATGGGAGAAATGGTACCGTGGGATGTGAAATTTATTTTGTAATTTATCCTGAATTCAGCTTTGCTGTTTGTGTAATTCACTTAATTGTTATTTTTCGATCCTTATATAATGTCTTTCTTATATGTACCTGGGGAATAATAGATGGTAACGTAGAGAAACAAGTCTATATAATTATAATTATAATTATTTATTATTATTATAATGAGCAAATTTTTTTTATAAGGAAAAAAAAGGTGTATTACGAATATATCAGTAACTGTATTTATAATATGACCAAAAAAAATAATTGTATTTATAAATTAAAATTACGGTTATTTGTTAATATTTATATTTAATTTTTTCAATATAGAAGATTTTTCACTTATATATTGTTGAGTCCACATAAATCTTTTCTTATCATTAATAAATATAAAATTTACTATCTTACTTCCGCATAAATTTCCCTAAAATTCTTGGGAACGGACAAAGACATAAACTCTTAAAATCACATCAATACAAGAGAAAGACGCAAAAAAATTATTAGCGAGCTATATTACCTTAGATTTTCCCATTACCAATTTCTGGGCTTCACTCATATTATAATAACAAATCTTGCAACTCCTTTCGCTCATCCAGCCAAACTAATGGTGGAATTGTGATAATTGAAGTTCTAAATTATTACCCAATACATAGTTCTCTCTTTTCAATGTCATGATGTTAATTTGACTTGCTGTATATCGTACAACATTATGATCACAAATGCTGCGGTCAGTCGGTGACATATTTTATGTTCAAAACAAAAAATGGTAACACTCAACACAAGTAGGTTTCGGTGGCTTTGGTTTACCGAGTAAGTAAAGGGAGTCACGTATATATTTCGTGAAGCATCACAACATAATTTGATGGTCTTATAAGAAGATAAAAGGAGAAGTGTGACATAATTCTATAAGTAGCGTAGATTTTTACGGAATCTGTAAGGGGCTATGAAGCAATTATCAAGGATTATAAGGCCGTAATGAATACTGCACGGTTTCCTTTTTTTTTTTTAATTTTTTTTCGACAGAAGGAAAGCTTCATTAATAGACACTGCAGTACAAGCCCATAAAAGGCAAACCCAAAAGTACAAGGTTTGAAAATCAGATTCAACCTCAATCCCTTGTACTATACAACTCAATTGCAAGTAAATACTAAATAGCTTCCTAAGCAAACCAGTAGCCCACAGAAAGTCCCAGCCCACAAATAGCCCCAACCTACACAAGTCTAAAGGCCCATCCCGTATCGAACAGATACAGTACATTCTTTCAACCGCGTAGGATAATATTCAACGTGCAAAAGCATATGCAAACTATATATACAATATAAAAAATTTTGCATATAAATATAAAATATTTGTCTAAATAAATTAATAAAACCTGTGTTTTGCAAAGATTTTTTTTTAGACGACTATTACACAGCCAAATAAATCTACCCAAAGAGGATCCATGCGCCACGTGTAAATGGGACCCTCTGACTAAAGGAATTAAGAAAGTCAGTGAAACGGAAGCCATCATTTTGTGTTTGGCTTTTTGAAATTCAAAATTGGGTGTTCTAATGTCGGGACAATTGGAAAAATGAATTTGTAACTGAAATATTTTTTTTCTTTGAAAGTAGTGGTTTGGGATGCAAAGGGACACCTCGGGATTATAATCCAAGAAGAAGCCTAAGAAAATAAATTGTTTGTAGGTTTCGATATTGGTTGTGTGGGCTGTAAATGAAGCCGGCAGTGGAGATGAAAGGTGAGAAATAGTGAACTCTAGAGAAAGAATCGGGGGATATTAGAGGCATGGGTAATAATTGAAAATCATCGACAATAAATTTGCATGTAAAATATGAAAACACTGCAAGAAATTTGGGGATTATGGGACGAAAGTTGGAGGGACCAAGTGGTGTTTCGTTGGCAAAAGAAGTGGCCAAGATTCCTCCAAAAACAGTTGGATGTAAGTCAATTATGAGCGCTTTTTTTTTTTTTTTTTGTGCTTTTCCACCACTTTTTTTGCCATTTAAAAAAGAATTTCATCTATTTTGTTCTGAAATTAATGTGATGTTTTGTGTTCTGTTTCATCTGTTTCAATTTTATGGTTCGCCATTTTTTATTTTTTATTTTTTTTAATTTCAAGTTTTCATTTAAATCAAAATAGCCTATGGTATGAGACAATTTTTTAATTATCATCATCATCATCATCATCATCATCATCATCATCATCATCATCAGTGTCTTTTCATTGTTCATTTACATCTTAGCATCGTGGGATTCTTAGTGTGGAGAGAAGGATTGGGAGGACAACTGACTACTGTATGAGACTAAATTGTTATATTGTTAGCAAGACAATTGGCTCAAATTGAAGCCACTTGGAGTCTGCATGCATGACAAGTAATCGAAGGGAGGTACCATGTATCTTACGAGAAAATGTAAGAAACTTAACAGGAGAAAATGCAAGAAAATAAAAATGGCTAAAATTGAAACTAAAGCTAATTACACGAGAGCACGTATTGAAGCCACTTGGAGTCTGCATGCATGACAAGTAATCGAAGGGAGGTACCATGTATCTTACGAGAAAATGTAAGAAACTTAACAGGAGAAAATGCAAGAAAATAAAAAAGGCTAAAATTGAAACTAAAGCTAATTACACAAGAGCACGTAGTTTGCTGATAAAGACGCTTTGATGAAGAAGTATGTTCATTCTTAATTTCTTGGAGGGGTCTCTCTTGTTATTAACTTATAGTTTCAGCTCACGCAATATATCCTTTTTAAATTAGCACGCCCTTATAACCCACTTGTGCTTCTGTCTAGAAAAATGAAGCATATATAGCCTGAGAGGCCTTTAATTTGCAAGTGTTGATGCATGCTTAATTACATACTTGGACATAATATTGTGTTAACAAATGGCTCAGTCTTATTCCCTCTTTACCTTGTCAAAATGTCTTGTAGCCCTTGTCCTCCTCTGTGTCCCTTATTTATCTTCAGTTCTGTAGATTAGAAGCAGTTTTCTCTTTGTTCTCATTCTTCTGGTTACCCCAAGCAACAGCAGTGAAACAGGTTCTATTAAGATTAGCAACAAGACTTATCATCATCAAGATTACACCCAATTCCTTCTGGACAATGGCGTGGCTATGACACCACCTATGGGGTACATTGAATTTGGAAATAATAACCCCATTTTTCCCTCTTTCCAAGATCACAATTAAAAAGTTTGTACATGTGGGTGATTTGTGTTTGATATATTGTTTTGTAGGTGGAATAACTATAATCACTTCCAATGCAATATAATTGAGAATGGTATTAAGACTGCAGGTTCTTGTTTCCATTAATTTGTACTTTAACTGTTGAAAAAATTTGTTATTTTGATATTCAAAAGGAAATGTCTATTGCCTATAATAGTACATGATATTAACTTGGAAGATAGAATGTCTCTTATTACTGGAACTTCCTTATTAGTTGTTTAGTCTGTTTTCTTGTTTTGCTCTAATGAGAACGAGAAAGCATGAAAAAAAAAAAAAAAAACTTAAAGTCATCATAAAGTGCTTGTGCTTTTAGACTTTCATTTATTGACCAAATCTCTATGGAACAATGCTATGCAGCCACAAAATCTACAATTTTGGAACCAGTGATGCTGCTAGAATTGAACCTAGCAGCAGAATTCTGTGTGTTTTCGTTTTGCTCTTGGTAATTTGCACACATGCATCTCTAACACCTGGTTTTCCATATCTTGAATTGAAATTTATTTTTGAGTGGGCATATTAATAAGAGGAAGAGATTTATTGTTGGGAATGATCAGGATGGTGATGACTCTATAATTACATCCCACATAAGCACCCTCTTCTCTTTAATTTAAGTAGTTTGACAACCCATAAAGGTGATTCCGTTGGCATGCTCATGTAATGCATTATTATCTGTCACACTGGATTTTAAGGGATTTTGTAATTTGCTTTTTAGGCTCCTCTGAACAATGAAACAATAAAATAACATCTGTGGTTTTGTTCCCTTAGTCAATGTATAGCTAAATGGGTGTTTGGAGTCACTTTTCAACTATTAAGATGCAATTGGGTGTCAATTTAACGAAGGGGCCCTGCAAAAAAATAAGATAGTCTTATTGTTTCCGTTGTTCTATGATTTGCAAATCATAACTTAAGAGCTATCTTTGATGCAGGCATTTAGGTGGTTCTCTAGAGCAAGAGAGAACAACATGTATGATAAAAATGTATACATACAGAGCAAGAGGGAGAGAGAGCATAAGAGTTTAACAGAATTTTTTTAATCAGCTAATTATTCATTTGTAAAAGATTTAGTGCAGGAGTATTTGTCATTGTTGCACATAATTTAAAAGAACATGTATATTAAAAATTAAATGTTTGATGGAGAAAAAGGTCACTTCTATTGCTCAAATTTTCCAGTAACAAATTGAGGAATCAGCTCAAATGACTCGAACTAGCCTAATGATGCTTAAAAAACTCTCTCGCATAAACTGGGTCCCTTGTTGCAATTATAATTCATTTTGTTGCAAAAAAGGCATGAATTCTATTTTTAGACAATATCGACTTTCTTTAGTAATAATTTGTTGGCAATGAAAGTTACTTTGGTTTCAATTATATTGACATTTGTTGCAGAAAATAAAACTCTTCTCTATTAACAATTTGCTGGCAAGAAGGTATTGCTAGGAATATAACTTTGATTAAGACTTTTATTTCATTCATTTTCTTATTTATCCAAACAATAGTGAGAAATTACTAATCTATAACAATAGAGTCAATTGATACAAAAATGTGACATTCAAAATCAAACTTTTTTTTGACAACTAGAAAATAAGAGCAAATAACAAATTTTTAACTTACCAAAGCTGGCGTTGCTTTTTTTTTTTTAATTTGTTGCAAATATTTCTTTGGTTGTTGCAAATAGTGAAACTTTTGGTTCTGCAATTTTAACTGCTAAATTTTACATTTTTCTTCTCATATTGTAGATAAATAAAAAAAGGAAAATTGCACTATTTTTCAACATAAAAATTGAATTTGTGTATCTTTTGCATTTAATTTGAAATTAAAAACGAATAGTCACTAATTTGCTCCTAATTTAAAAATCTTTTTTGTCCGATTTTATTACTTTTTTTGTCAACAATTTGGGTTGAAAAATAATAGTAACCAAGAGAGAAAGAGAGGTCCAAGTATTTGATTGACATGTTGGATACTTCAGTTAAAAAAAAAAAAAAAACAAAGACATGTTGGATACTTGATAGGAGTACAATTACATAGACAAGGGAAAATTGAGTACAATTACATAGACAAGGGAAAATTGAGGAGCGGAATCAATGCTTTACAATCAACTGCTTTTTTGCTGCAACCACATGGTTAATGTGTGCAACTAAAAATGAAAGCTTGTAATCAATAATTTTTATGTTCAAATATCAACAAGTAATTATTTATACAAAATAGATCCTTCAAAATGCTAATAGAAGTGCAACGGGTAGTAGCAAATTTGCAACAAGACTACTAGAATAAATAACAAATTCTAAAATTGTAAGCAATACAATTGTCAAAGTGTTGCACCTCTAAAGAATCGAGTTGCGAAGTTGATAGTCATTGTTGCATATTTATTTAAGGGACAGTCATTACGCGATATTCCAATCTATAAAACTCTAAGAGTTCTAGTTTGTGGACAGAGAAAATGGGCAGAAAATTTGTGCATAATGTGGGATGAGTACATTTTTAGTTCTGTACATTTGAAATTTTTTTAATTGAGTCCAAAACATTTCGGTCATTTTATTCAATTTCTAAACGTTAGTTTATCTATTTCAATTGAGTTCAAATTTGGACGAAGGTTTGGTTGATTGTTAAATACTGATTTAACTACATTAAAATATCATGAAAAAAATAAAAATATGTCATTTTAACGTATTAAAGTGAATAAAAAAAATACGTCATTTTGACTAAATATACGTAAATACAATTGTAAAAAAAAAAATTAAAATTTCAATAAAATTAAAAAGAAAAAAGGTTGAAGAAACCCCAAATAAGCAATTCTTCACCATCGTTTCAGCTCATCCCAATTGTAGATTACTACCACCATCGCGACCACCACCACCACCTACACGCTTTGCAGTTCATACACATTCCTTACTTTTCCCGTTAAGTACGAATCTATAGCATCCAACGACGTGCCACGTCAAATCAATCATGCCACTTGAGCATGTCATGTCATCAAAAGGTGATGACGTATCACGTCATATTAATTATGGGTAAAAAAAATATTCTAACAATATATCTTGTCATATTAATTATGTCACTAAGTATGTTACGTCATCCAAAGGAGATGACATGCCATATAAATTTTTTTTTAGAATTTCTTAACAATTTAAGAGGGAAAAAAGTAAAAAAAAAAACATTATAAATTTTGGCTTATAAAAAAATTATTAATTTTTTACAATACTTTTAAAATTATTAACAATTAAAAAATTTAAAAAAGAGATAAAAGAAAATTAAAAAAATTCATTCTCTTTCATATTTCTTCTCTTTTTCTCTTCTTGCCTCTTTCTCTTATCCATCCTCCCTCTCTTTTCTTTCCTCCATTTCTTTCTCCTCATCACATAACTTCATGGTTTGTGTGAAAGAAGCTCCAATTCTCTGTTCATAAAATCCCTTTATTTTTTTTACAAAAATGTGAAAAAAGGAGAGGAAAAGGAAGATGACGAAGAGAAAGAAAGGGATGAAGGAAAAGAGAAAGAAAGGAGGGAGGAGAAAGAGAGAGAGAGGAAGGAGAGATAGGCTATGAGAGAGAAAGAGAGGACAGAAGAGAGAGAGGGAGAAGGGATGAGAGAGAGGTGATGAAAGAGATAAAGAACATAGAGGAGAGAAAGGTGGAAGGAGAAGAGAGAAATTAATTTTTAATATTTTATTATATTTTTTGTTCAACTCTTAATAATTTTGAAAACATTTTAAAAAAATTAATAATTTTCTTTTATTAACTTTGGGGTTACTTTGATTTTTTTCCTTTTTTTAGATTTTAAATTTATTGAAATTTTAACATATTTTTTTATATATTTTTTTATTTACTTTAATACGTTAATAAGACTTATTTTTATTTTTTCGTTATTTTTTAACGTGCTCAAAGTTGTATTTAACAGTCAACCAGATCTCTATCCAATTTTAGACTCGATTGAAATGGATCAACTAGCGTTTAGAACTTAAATAAAACGACCCAAACATTTTGAACTCAATTAAAAAAATGCAAACGTACAAGCCTAACAATGTTCTTATCCATGTATAATGTAATAAACTTTCAATTATAAGTAACAACGTTCATACTTTCTGTAACAAAAAGTGAATTGATAAATTTTTATTACAGAAAGTATAAATTTTATGACTTAAAGTTAAAAATTTGTTACATTATTCATACATTCTTTGTTCACAAACTTTTTTGCAAACTCTAAAACCCTCAATATATCTAACATGCCATCTTTACTACATGCTTATATCTTCAATGAGACCAAACTAGCTTGCCAAAAGCAAACACATCAAAAAATCGAATAAGTCTAATTGTAGAGAGCATTATATAAAGACTCACTTCCTCTAGTTACTAGTTTTTACCGGATTTGATTATTTGTTTATTACTTTTATTTCCTAATGAAATAATTATTATTTTGAAAATTTTAGGTGGACGTGAAAAAAAAAGGACGCAGAAAAGACAGAAAAATTTGTTTGTGCAACGAGACATTGAATTATTGCAATAAAATTTGAAAGTATTTCTTCATCAATTTTTTCGTTGCATAAATTAGGTGTCTTGTTGCATAAATAAATTTATTGGTTACACAAAAATTTTCCTGTCTGTTTCGCATTTTCTTTTTTGTATTCACATAACGGGACTCTTATTATTTAACATAATTAATTTTACATGATTTTTTTTCAAATTATTTAAAAAATAATATTTACACAAATTTTAATCACTAATGCAAAATTATATTTCTCTTTTTGCTAAGGAATATATGTATCTCATGTACTATATTTATTTGGGCTTCAAAAGCGTAAATCATAATTCATAGAAAATTTTGACTTTATATACTCATAAATTACTTTAATATAACAAACATCCATTATTTGACAATGAAATTATATGAAGGCGGTGCCAAATGCAACAATTTCGATCACAATAAATTCAGCTTTATTATGAAATTTTATTTTCTATACATGATGACCATTTGCATCTATATTTTAGGTAGATTAGACAATTGTAACTATTAACATTCAATTGCATATACAATCAAAATCTAATATAAATTTATGGTTTAAAAATAACTTTGCCTATACATAACTTGAGATGATGGTCAGAGGAGGGTCATACTGATATCTTTTAAAAGACTGTTTTATTTCTTGGAAATTTTCCTATTATTGCCGTAACAAAAACATGTAGAACAACTAATTTCGCTCTGTTTGAGAGAAACTCTTAGTACAAGAAATTTGGTATCACTGAATTAATGTTCAACAAAGTTTCTTCGACCTGTTGCCCTTAAACCCCATTAAAACAAAAAAAGTTAGTGGTCATACCATTTGATAGTCAAACAATTTCCATACTTATGTTTTATGTAATAAAAAGTATATTTTGTTCAACCGTAATAATAAAAAATGATATGAGAAAAATATTATTATTATTTTTATTCATATTTTTCAACTGTAATTGTATAAAACATCCTTACCATTTCATAAATCAAGTAACATTTGAATGTTGTTTGGCCACCTAAGTATGGTCCGAAATTGAAACTTATCCTTTGATATTTTTTTCCTTTGTCTGCACAAAACTCCTTGAGATCACATAGAATTTAGTTGCAATAAATGAAAATCTGAAGTTAAGATAGGGACAACCATAATAGTCAACAAAAGGCCAATAAAGCCAAGTCTTCGCAATACTAAGTAGGAGCGTTTAAAAAATAAAAAATTTCAGTTAATTAAAAAATTAAATTGAATTTTTAGTTAATCGAATTAATTTTATAATCAATTAATTGAACCAAATAAAAATTGAAAATTTCAGTTTAGTTTCAGTTTCTAACATTAAAACAACGTAATTAACTGAACTGAATCGAAATGCATATATATATATATATGAAAAAATATTACTAACGCAACAATTATTAACAAATAAATGTTAACAAAATATTATTATATGTCAAATAATTACTTATTTATTTTTTTATATAAAATGATAGTTATAATTTTCAGAAATTTTAAGTGGATGGGAAGAAAAGGGACGTTGAAAAGATGAGAAATTTTGTTTGTGCAACTAGTTGGTTTATTTGTGTAACGAAACGTTGAATTATTGCAATAAAATTTGATAGTATTTTTTTTATCTATTTTTTCATTGCAGAAATTACGCGTCTGGTTGTACAAAAAAATTTTCTCATCTTTTTCGCGTCTTCTTTTTCGCGTCCACGTAACAGGACTATATAATTTTTTACAAACATATTTATCAAAAATATTTTTTTACATTGAGATTATAAATTTAAATCTTTTTGTTATTAAATTCAGTTAACTGTACAATTAAATGAACCTGAATCAAAATTTTTAATTAACTGAATTTTCAATTCAAGAACAATTTTTAATTTTTATAGCTGAAAATTTCAGTTTAGAAATTTTTCCTTTGTCTGCGCAAAACCTGTTGAGATCCCATAGAATTTAGTTGCAATAAATGAAATTTGAAGTTAAGATGGAGACAGCCATGATAGTCAATAAAGGGCCAGTAAAGTCAAGTCTCGGCACCACTGAGTAGAGATGTTTAAAAAATCGAAAATTGTAATTAATTAAGAAAATTGAATTAAATTTTTAATTAACTGAACTGATTTTATAATCAGTTAACCTAATCTAACAAAAATTGCAAATTTCAATTTAATTTTAGTTTCTATCATTAAAACAACATAGTTTTTTTTTTTTGACATGAAAACAACATAGTTAACCAAACTAAATCGAAATGTTATATATATATAATAGAAAAAAAATATTACTAATGCAACAACTATTAACAAATAAATGTTAACAAAATATTTTTTCGATTTCTCACTTAAAGGTCAATAACTCTCTTTCCTTCCTCCTCTATTTCTCTCGTATCTCCTCCCTCTTCTTCAGTATTTTCGATAAAATTGATCATTAAGCCTTATATTGACCTTTAAGTCTTCTTGATTTTATTTACTTTGGTGGATTTTCTTTTTCTTTTAGATTTTTTTTCTTTTACAATTTATTTACGTATATTTAGTTAAAATGACATATTTGTATTTTTTATTCACTTTTATAAGTTAAAATGATGTATTTCTAATTTTACTTAATATTAAAATGTGATCCAAGTAAGATTTAATGATCAAATAATCCTCTGTTCAATTTAAGACTCGATTAAAAGGAATCTACTAATATATCAAATTTAAATAAACAACCTTAATATTTAAGATTTAATTAAAATAAACTCAAACGTATAAATTTAAAAATATCTTTATCCCCAACATTTACATCTTATTTCTCTAATTTCTTTCCTAATCCACATATTTCCGTTTGCTATTATCCAAATTATCCCGACTTTAGGCGGGATTGCGAATGTTGGTATGAAGTTTCCCACTTATTTTTTCGTACGTTTTTTTATTACCATTTTCTCCCTTTTTTTATTTATTTATTTCATAAGTCATATCAGATTCATTAACCTTTTCTTATTATTTTTTTATTCTTTACCTCGTTGGATTTGGATTCAGTGTGGGTGCATGTATCTGGCTAATACATCTTTTCCATTTTTTTATTTGGAAAAAGTTGTTAACTAAATGATTTTGGCATATAAATTAATCATACTGTAATTAAAAGAATTTTTTTCTTAGTTGTAATAATAAAATATATAACAAAAAATATAATTATTTTTTTATTTATATTTTATAATAACAGTTACAAAAAATTTATTTATAATTATAATATAACTAAAATATAATAATTTTTTTAATATGTTCATAAAATGATTCTCTTTTTTATTATAGCTTATTTATCAATCGCCATTCGGCGAACTTATCATCCAGACACCACACCGCTAGATTCGATTTCGCACTGCGGGCAAAAAAAAAAAAAAAAAATCGATTTCGCACGTATGGGCTCACGTCACTTGCACATTGGACGTTGTTCCGATAAATATAAAATTAAAAAAAAAAAGGAAATTTTGAAGTCACTGCTGACACTTCCGTCATTTTGACATGGCCCCACATGATTTTTTATGTAAATCTTTCACGGTGCTACTAGCATGATTGCCAAATTTTGAAGTCACTGCTTATTCTTTCGTCATTTTGACATGGCCCCAAATGATTATTTATGTATATCTTTCACAGTGCTACTAGTATGATTGCCAAATTTCTCATTCTCACTCATCACCCAAAAGCATATAAATAGCCTTATCTCTCTTGCCCATAACCATCCCCAAAAATACCATTTCATTTTACAGTTTGCAATCATATCCAGGAAGAGCTCGTACACTGTGTTCAAAAAAAAAAAAGAAAAAAAAGAAAGGGTTCGTACATCCAATTCAATCCTGCAAGCAATGGACATGCCAATTGAGCTCTTAGCATCATCTTTTCTTCTCATTCTTATCACTCTTTTCTTCGTCTGCTTCATAGCCAAAAACTCCAAATCCAAGAATAATTCAGCCCTTGTTTCTCAAGGCCCCAACATCAAAGTATACCCACTTATTGGTTCTTATCTATCTTTCGTGAAAAACGTTGACCGTCGGGTTCAATGGACAACGGAATTTATCCAGAACTCGCCGACGGCAACATTCCAGCTACATGGTGTTCTGGGTCGCAAGCAGATTCTCACAGGCAACCCGGCCAACGTCCAACACATACTGAAGACTCATTTCCACATGTACGAGAAAGGCGAAGAATTTAAACGCGCTCTATACGATTTCCTCGGAACCGGCATCTTCAATTCTGATGGTGACACGTGGAAGTTCCAGAGGCAAGTCTCCAGCCACGAATTCAACACCAAGTCGTTGAGAAAATTTATCGAGACTGTTGTCGATACAGAGCTCTCCCAACGCTTGATTCCAATTCTCTCGACCGCTGCTGCAAATAAAACGGTGCTTAATTTACAAGATGTTCTTCAGAGATTTGCTTTTGACAATGTTTGCAAGATCGCTTTTGGGTACGATCCTGCTTACTAGTCGCCATCATTACCGCAGCAAGAGTTTGCAGAGGCTTTTGAAGAAGCTGTCAAGATAAGCCGGGAAAGGCTCAATGCCATCCACCCTGTAGTTTGGAAAATCAAAAGAATTTTGGGTCTTGGCTCTGAAAAGCGTTTCAAAAAAGCCGTCGCCTGCGTTTGGAATCTTGCCGTGAAAATCGTCAGAGAAAAAAAGGAAGAACTTGAAAAAAATTCCTCTCTCGAATCCGTCGACCTCTTATCGCGATTCTTGAGCTCTGGCCATTCTGAAGAGGTATTTGTTACCAACGTCGTGATCAACATTATATTGGCCGGCCGCGACACCACATCCGCAGCGCTAAGTTGGTTCTTTTGGTTGCTCGACAGTCACCCGCTAGTAGAAAATGAGATTGTCAAAGAGATAAAGGAGAAATCGAATATGCCTATTTTTGAGGAAGTGAAAGACATGGTTTATACTCACGCTTCTTTGTGCGAGAGCATGAGGCTGTACCCTCCAGTTCCCACGGACACCAAGGTGGCAACAAGCGACGACGTTTTGCCTGATGGGACGCCGGTGAAGAAGGGAACACCAGTGACGTACCATCCATACGCTATGGGAAGACTGGAGTCGCTCTGGGGTCCAGATTGGGCTGATTTCAGGCCAGAGAGGTGGCTACAGGGAGATGGAGCCACTTCCAAACGGAATTTTGTGCCCAAAGATCCATATACCTACCCAGTGTTTCAGGCGGGGCCTAGGATTTGTTTGGGTAAGGAAATGGCTTTCTTGCAAATGAAGAGGGTGGTTGCTGGGATCTTGAGTAAGTTCAAGGTGGTGCCGGCGGAAGATGGTTTCGAGCCGGTGTTCGTCGCGAACCTGACGACGAAGATGAAGGGTGGCTTCCCTGTGAAGATCGAGGAAAGGACTCCTTAGGTGGGACTGGACTTTTCATTGAAATAAAAGGATGAGCTTTACCGTTTGGTACGCTTTTTTTTTTTTTTTTTTGGGTCAATTCTGTGTGCTTTTTAAATTGCGTTATAAGTAATTTGTCCTGAATTCAGCTTTGCTGTTTATGTAATTCACCTAATTGTTATTTTTCGATCCTTATATAATGTCTTTGTTGCATGTACGTCGGCAATAATAGACAGTAACGTAGAGAAAGAAGTATACATAATTATAATCATTTATTATTATTATAATGGCACAACTCAGTGATGACACAACAAAATTGGCTCTTTTATTGGGCCTTAGCAAATCTTTTTTCGTCAAAAAAAAAATTATTATAAGTATATCGACAATCATATTTAAAGTTATAGTTATTTATTAATATTTTTATTTAATCTCTTTAATAAAAAAAACTTTTTATCTATATATTATTGAGTCCACATATGCTTTTTTTTATTATTAATAAGTATAAAATTCAATAATGTATTTTTACATAAATTTTCCTAAAATTTTTGGAGATAAAATCAAACCAATATAAAAGAAAGACGCAACGAATCACCGGCGAGCTACTACCTTGAATTTTCCTATTACCAATTTCTGGGCTTCACTCATATTATAATAATAAATCTTGTAAATCCTTTTGCTCGTCCAGTCAAACTAATGGTGGAACTGTGATAAATAAAGTTCTAAATTATTACCCAATACATTTTTCTCTCTTTTCAATGTAATGATGTTAATTTTTTTTTCGACATAAATAATGATGTTAATTTGACTTGCTGTATATCGTACAACATTATGATCACATATGGTATGGTAAGTTGGTGACACATTTTATGTTCAAAAAACAAAAAATGGTAACGCATTTTCTCGATGAACACAAGTTAGTTTCGGTGGTTTTGGTTTACCGAGTGAGTAAAACGAGTCACGTATGTTTTGTGAAGCATCACAATATAATTTGATGGTCTTATAAGAAGATGAAAAGAGAAGTGTGACATGATTCTATAAATATTGTAGAGTTTTACGGAATCTGTAAGGGGTTATGAAGCAATTATCAAGATTCCAAGGCCGTAATGAATACTGTACGATTCCTTTTTTTTGTTTCTTAAACAGAAGGAAAGCTGTATTAATTGACAAACTGCAGTACAAAGTACATAAACGCCAAATCAAAGAGTGTGTTTAGAGTACGAAGAAATGAAGGTAAATCAAAGGGTAAATCAAAGAGCGTGTTTAGAGTACGAAAAAAATGAGAGGAAAGAAAGAAAAACGAGGAGAAAGAGATGAAAAGTAACGAGAAAGTAAATAGTTTGGAATAATAGAGAAAGTTAAGATAAAGAAAGTAAGTGAAAAAAATATAAATAGTAATTTATGAAAAAAAAAGTAAGAGTAAATAAAATTATTTAGAGTGATAGAAAAAAGTGAGAGAAAGAAAGTATAGTGAAAGAAAATATAAATAGTAATTTATGAAAGAAAAAGTGAAGAGAAAATAAAATTATTTAAAGTGGTGTAAAAAATGAAGAGAAAAAAATAAAAAAAATAAATAATAATAATTATTTTTTTTTCTCTTAATTTTTATTTATATACCAAACATAGCATAAAATTACAAGGTTTGAGAATCAGGCTCGACCTCAGTACCTTATACTATACCACTCAATAGCAAGTAAATAGCTCCCTAAACAAACCAGTAGGCCACAGAAAGCCCCAACCTACACAAGTCGAAATGTCCATCCCGCGAGTCCTTTGGAATAACCACCGCTAGAAGCGACGTTGGCTACGTGCCGGCAAACTTTTGGCGAAATAGGGACCTCAACGCAACAGGAAACCAAAGCTGGACAGACATCTGTAGAGACACGGACTCCCAACCACCCTACCGCAACAACGAGGCAATCCAAGACGTCGAACTAAGAAGCGACGACAACAGTGAGAAGAGAAAAGTCCAGGATGCCGCCGCCGACTACCAAAAGCCAAGAAGGGAGTAGCATCGACCATAGGAACTCAAAAACCAGGCTGACCGGGACCAAAAGGAGGGAGTCCCCCACCCCGACAACCCAAAGGCGCAGAGGCAGGGCCATCAGAGGTCAACGACTGGACAAATCAGTGACGCTACCCGACAAACCGCCCACCAGCACTGACGAAACTACGAAAAACAGAGGGAACCAAGTCCCGCAAAGTCCACGAGGAGCACAAACCGACACGTTGGCTGAAAAAACTAAAACTCCCGGCACACAGTAGCAACCTGCTGCACACGATAGAGCCGACTTTTTGGTTTCTTCCTATTACAACTTGATGTTTCATTTTTATTTATGCATTCAATATTTCTGACGTTTGTTTATATGATAGTTCTTTGTTATTAAAGTAGTAGAAATGACATCTTGAAAGAAGCCCAACGGACTTCTAATTAATGTTAAATGACTGCGTCAAAATAAATGCTCAATTAATACCTAGATTTATTTATGTCTGCTTTCAAGGTTTTAGGTTTTGAAAGTTTAAAATAGTTCATTAAAGACCACAAACAGAATGAGGTAAAAAAAAAAAAAAAAAAGAAAGATGTGTGTCATATAACACAACAATATTATAGTTTGAAATTGAGTATTTACTTAACTGATTGAGGAAAATATTTTTTAATTAATAAATGAGGGGTTTAAACTTTATTTAATCTTATTTTTCTTCTTTAAATGTTTAATAGAATTTTTTATAAATAAAAAAAATTATTATATATATATATATATATATTTTTTTTTTTTTTTTTTGAGGGGACTTTTTATACCAGCGACCCATGTATCGTTTAAAGAATTTTTTGTCTTCGAATATCAATATTTCACTTCCTTATCTGAATTTCACGCATAAAGGGTTCTTTTTTTTAATAATGATCCTGATTGATCTCAATTTTTTATCGTTTATTTTTAGGAAGTTTTAAATTATGGCTGAAACAAGGATGCAAAATCAAGTATTTCTATACACAAATGGCAATGGTTAATTTAATATCAAGTCAATAAAATATAAAACATCCGATAAAAATTTTCGAGAATTTCCACTTAGACATCACATCAACCATCTATGTTTTTTCTTGACGACAATCGGAAACGAACTTAGACGACTTGTACCACGATTCTTTCCGAGGAGAAATTATAAGGGCGTAACGCTGGCAGCAAATCTGTTTCTAGACGAGTTCAAGTGCATTGTTGTGAGGAGAGACGTTTTGGGGGCTGATTAATTTTGCTTGGGGGTGGAAGCATGTCACGCGCTTCTAGAATCTGCACTTCCATTATGGTGAGGAGAAATCTTTTAAATTTAGTGATGTATATAATGAGAGTGATGTAAATTATTATATTGTAAAAAATATATTAAATTTAAAAAAATATATAAAAATTTTATTTGTTATATTTGGAGATTTTTAACATTCTTTTTATTGAATTCTATTATTTACGTTAATTTTTAATTGAAAATAACTTTTTACTGTTAACTTTGCCGAGTGATGCACCACCTAAATCTAATTTTACCATGTCATCAGTCACAACAATAAACAAATGTTAATGTGACAGTTTTCAATTTTTTTTAAAAAAAAAGGAAAAAGGAAGAAATTTAAAAAAAAAGGTCAAAGGAAGAAAATTTTTTTTAGAAAAATATACAAAAAAAATTAAATAAATAATTATATATTTTTATTAAATTTAAAAAAATTTAAGAAAAAGAAAAAAAAAATTCAAAAAAAAAAGCAAAAATAAAAAGATAGTTACATATTTTTCCCAAATTTCAAAAAAAAAAAGTAAATGGAAGAAAAATTTTAAGAAAAATATGAAAAAATAAAAAATAATTATATATTTTTTCCAAATTTTAAGAAAAAAATTTAAAAAGGAAAAATTTTCATAAAAATATATGAAAATTAAAAAATAATTACATATTTTTCCCAAAAAAAGCTAAAAGGAATTTTGGTTTCTAAAAGTAAAAAAAATTCAGAACTTAAGTTTCTAAAAGCAAAAAAAAGAAAATCAAAATTTTGTTTTGTAAAAATGAAAAATTCAGAATTTTGGTTTTAGAAAAAAAAAGTGAAATTTTCTTTTTTATTTTTAAAAACAAAAATTTTGAATTTTTCGTGAAAAGTCAATGAGCAATTTTTAACTATAAAATTAACGTGAAGGGTGAAATTCAACAAAAAAAAAAAAGTGAGTGAAAAGTCAAAAGTCTCTCGGAGAGTGAAATTTGGTTTTATGCCATTTAAAAATAATATAATAGATAAATTATAAGATATTATTAAATAGATTGTATATTTTTTGCATATTTTTGTGTGTGTTTATATAATCAAATTCTGTGATTATTACTCCAGTTATTATTACGAAAATATTGATAACTTTTTATTTAGATAATTTTAAAATAATTATAAAATAATATAAATTATTAAATAATTAAATTTATTAAAAAGTAAAGATAAACAAAAAAAAAAAGTTAATTTATATAATTATTTATTATTATTTATATAAAATTACTATTTTCTTATTAATTTAGAAATTACCATTGTACAAGCTTACCATCTAGACACGACCAGATTCGATTTCCACGGGAATGAGTTCACGTCATTGCGAAATTGGAAGTTGCTCTCAAAATAAAGAAAAAAGAACTTTGTAGTCATTGCTTACTCTTTTTTTATGTTGACGTGACCCCACGTGATTTGGGAATCATTCACTGGAATAAGATTGCCAAACTTGTCTTTAGTGTAGCTCGCAAGAGCGCTGATCGATGCATGTCTTTAATATGCGCTCACCTAATTTTTTACTAATTTTTGATCGATTTTTTTTTTTGATTTTAATCGGTCTGAATCACCCTTCAAAATTTATCAAAATCAGTCTAAACTACCGGCCGGTCTCCAGTTTAACCAGTCTAACCGATCGTTCCAGTTAGATTCTGATAACAGTGGTGCGTACGACCCTTTTCTTGAACTTTTTCAGGTGGTACATCTACCGAGAAAAGAGATGGGGAACGGAGGAAGGAAAAAATTTTGAATTTTAAAATTTTTTTATTAAAAAAAAAAATCAAACGTACCTTAACTATGTCATATTTCTAAATCTTATATTTCACATGTGTATTCTATTTTTTTTATTAAAAAAATTTGATAAATACTTTTAATCTTATTTAACATGTGTTTGATACTTGTCGGACGCATGTCTAGATTAGACATATGCCCGACACACCTCATTCCTTAAAAATGTCGTGTCTGTGTGCTTCTTTGCTATTTATAAAAATGCATCACCTAATAATAATAATTTAACGATAAGTTAGTGTGTCTTTTTTTATATTAATTCAAATTTAAATTTTTGTGTTGTTATTCGTTTAATTAAATGTGATTTATATTGAATTATAATATTAATTTTAAAATTTATTAATACCATAATCAACCATATAAAAAATCAATTCAACTTTATCAATACTTTAATTGAGTATTCTCTCCATGCAAAAAATTAAACGAAGATAAAATAAATAACCACTAACTTTAACTTATATAAATACGATGACTAAGGCACCAGCATGTTTTTACTGGTCAAAAGCAAATTATAGAAATGCCAACTTGCATAATCGCACGGAAAGAGTTATGGGGAAGAGTGTGCATTTGGCCTTATCAACTTGCTGGTCACAATATTATATATATAATATAAATACTTTGTACTTAATATAAAATTTTTATCTAAATAAATGTATAAAATTTGTGTATTGGATTTTTTTATTATAATTTATATTCTTATATTTATTGGTTTAAAAAAATTAATTACCATCCTGAAAATTATCGTCCAGAAATTCTTTAAAAAAAAAAACACTCTAGATTATAATTCGACAGTTTTGGGTTCACGTCACATGGAAATTGGTTGATAACAAAAAAAAAATAAAGTTTGACCAAAAAGTTAAAGAAAAAAGAATTTTGAAGTCATTGCTTACTGTTTTTCATGTTGACATGGCCCCACACGAACTTCTCATTGTCCAACACCTCCCCCCCCCCCCCTCAAAATACCATATAAATAGGCCTTAACTCTCTTCTCCAAAACCATCCTCAAAAATCCCAGTAAATTTACAGTTTACATCGGAATACGATTTACATCAGGTTCCATAGAGAGTCCATACATTCAATTGAATCCTGCAAGCAATGGACATGCCAATTGAGCTCGTAGCTTCATCATTTCTTCTCATTCTCATCACTCTTTTCTTCATCTTCTCCATAGCCAAAAACTCCAAATCCAACAAGAATTCAGCACTTGCTCCTCAAAGGACCAACATCAGAGTATACCCGCTAATTGGTTCCTATTTATCTTTTGTGAAAAACGTTGATCGGCGCGTTCAATGGACTACAGAATTTATCCAGAACTCGCCATCTGCAACATTTGAGCTGCATGGTGCTCTGGGTCGCAAGCAGATTTTCACCGGCAACCCTGCCAACGTCCAGCACATACTCAAGACTCATTTCCACGTCTACGAGAAAGGCGAAGAATTTAGACGCGCTCTCTACGATTTCCTCGGAACCGGCATCTTCAATTCTAATGGCGACACGTGGAAGTTCCAAAGGCAAGTCTCCAGCCACGAATTCAACACCAAGTCGTTGCGAAAATTTATCGAGACTGTTGTAGATACAGTGCTCTCCCAACGCTTAATTCCAATTCTCTCTACCGCTGCTGCAAATAAAACGGTGCTTAATTTACAGGATGTTCTTCAGAGATTTGCTTTCGACAATATTTGCAAGATCGCTTTTGGGTACGATCCTGCTTACTTGTCGCCCTCTCTACCGCAGCAAGAGTTTGCAGAGGCTTTTGAAGAGGCTGTCAGGATTAGCCAGGAAAGGCTCTTTGCAATGCACCCTGCAGTGTGGAAAATCAAAAGATTTCTTGGTCTTGGATCTGAAAAGCGTCTCAAAAAAGCTGTCGCCCATGTTTGGAACCTTGCCGTAAGAATCGTTAGAGAAAAAAAGAAAGAACTTGAAAAGAACTCGTCTCTAGAATCGGTCGACCTCTTGTCACGATTCCTGAGCTCTGGCCATTCTGACGAGGAATTTGTCACCAACGTAGTGATCAACATTATATTGGCCGGCCGCGACACCACATCCGCAGCTTTATCATGGTTCTTTTGGTTGCTCGACAGTCACCCGCAGGTGGAAAATGAGATTGTCAAAGAGATAAGGGAGAAATCGAATATGCCTATTTTTGAGGAAGTCAAAGACATGGTTTATACTCATGCGTCTTTGTGCGAGAGCATGAGGCTGTACCCTCCAGTTCCCACGGACGGCAAGGTCGCAACAAGCGACGACGTGTTGCCTGACGGGACGGTGGTGAAGAAGGGAACGGCAGTGGTGTACCATCCATACGCTATGGGAAGACTGGAGTCGCTCTGGGGTCCAGATTGGGCTGATTTCAAGCCAGAGAGGTGGCTACAGAGAGATGAAGCCACCCACAAATTGAATTTCGTGCCCAAAGATCCATATACCTACCCAGTGTTTCAGGCGGGGCCTAGGATTTATTTGGGAAAGGAAATGGCTTTCCTGCAAATGAAGAGGGTGGTTGCTGGGATCTTGGGTAAGTTCAGGGTGGTGCCGGCGGGCGAAGACGGTTTCGAGCCGGTGTTCATAGCGAACCTGACGACCAAGATGAAGGGCGGCTTTCCGGTGAGGATTGAGGAAAGGACTACTTAGGTGGGGCTGGACTTTAATTTAAAATTAAGGATGGGGTTTACCATTTGGCGTGCTTTTTAAATTGATTCCATTAAATTGCGTTCTGTATACGGTGAAAAGAGAGTCATTCTTGGATAAGTACCCTGGAAAATTAAAATGTGATGCGGGGTAGTGTGTATCGTGGGATGTGAAACTTATTTGTAATTTGTCCAGAGTTCAGTTTTGTTGTTTATGTAATTCATCTATTTGTTATTTTTCGATCCTTTTTGTAAAATTTCTTTCTTACGTAGCAACGTGGGGAAAGAAGTCTACATCATTCCTTATTATAATGGCACAATTGTTTGACTCAATATTGACGCAGTTTGACTTTCTGAAACTCGTGCATTAGATTTAAGGACTCGATTTTAGAGTCACACAGTAGTCATATATGATCAATAAAATTTAATTAAGTATTAATTTAATATAATTATATTAAAAATATGAAAAAATTAAAATTAAAATTAAAATTAGACAAATATTATTTTAAAATTTAAAAGTATAAATTTCTTATGGTTGGCACTAAACAAAATAAAATTTTTTAACTTTGAAAAAAAAAATTTCCTAAAAATTTTTATACAAATTATCAGTGACGTAGTTGCATTTATTATGTATAAATTGCATTTTCTTCCTGGTGTATTGGCGCACTGTTCAAATCATAACCTTAATCCTAGATTTAAAATTGGCTCTTTTATTTGGGCCCGTTACAAATTGTGGGGCTTCACCAAACTTATAATAATAAATCTTATAAATCCTTTCGGTCATCCGGTCAAACTAATGGTGGAATTGTGATAATTAAAGTTCTAAATTATTAACCAGTACATATTTCTCTCTTTTCAATGTTATAATGTTAATTTGGCTTGCTGTGTCAAAAAAAAAAAGTATATCGTATAACATTTTGGTCACATATGCTATAATAATAAATTTTGTCGATTAACACAAGTAGGTTTCAGTGGTTTTTCTTTCCCAGTGATTTTGTCAGTGAAGCATAATATAAATCGAGTAGCATATATTTTGCGAAGTATCACAACATAATTTGACGTTGTTGTTATCAAGCGCTCCAAGGAGAAGCGTGATGTTGTTCTATAAGTAATGTAGATATTTGCGGAATCTAAACGACTATGAAATTATTAGGGATTATGAACCTCTTATCAAGGGTTATAAGGCCACAATGAATACTGGATGATTTCCTCCTATTACAGTTTGCTGTTTCGTTTTTATTTATGCATTCAATGTTTCTTGTAGCTAAAGAAGATGAAAAGACGTTAGTTTCTATCTTAATTCCTTGTTATTAAAGTGATAGAAATGCAATTTTGAAAGAATCTTAACAGACTCTTAATCAATGTTAAATGAATAAGTCAAAATAAATGCTAAATTTACACCTAAAATTATTTATGTATACTCTCATGGTTTGAGATTTTGAAAGTTTAAAATAATTCTCAAACCATGAGAGTAGACATAAATAATTTTAGGTGTAAATTTAGCATTTATTTAAAATAATTTTGGTAAAAAAAAATAAAATAAAATAATTCATTAAGGACAAGAAAGAGAATGAGGTAAAAATGAGCAAAAATAAATGAAAGGAGTGCGGCATGGCACATATATATATATATATATGAGGGGACTTTTTATACCAGTGACCCGTGAATTATAAATTTGAAGAATTTTGTGAGCTTTTTTTTTTTTGGTTTAATCAAGAAAAGTATTTATCGTAAATATGTCAATTTTTAGATATTTAGGCTAAAATTAAAATAATTTTTATTTCCCGCACTTCGTTCAACTAACTTCGAGTGACAATCTTCCTGCTTAAGTTATATATATATATAGTGACGGAACTTTTTTATACCAGTGACCCGTGAACGATACATTTGAAGAATTTTGTAAGCCTTTTTTTTTTCATCAAAAAAAAAAAAGTTTATCACAAATATGTCAATTATTAGATATTTAAATCAAAATTAAAGTAATTTTTGTTTATCGTACTTCGTTCAACTATCTCTAAGTGACAAACCTACTACCTGAGTACTGTTGGTCTAATAGGTCTTTCTCGTATCAACTACAGTGTTAACGAATTGTAAACCCACTACCATATCTCAGTATAAATCCTTATTCATTCAGAGGCGGGCAACAGTGCAAAGACTTGAACTCAACTCGTTGTGAAAAATGACACGCTGAATTAATATTAAACTACTATCTCACGTAGTGAATTTTGTGATTCTTTTTTTATTGATTAAAAGAAATCCTATCAAGTATGTAGATCATTAGATCTTTGGATTGAAATTGGAGTAATTCTAATTTGTTAAAATCTAGTTTAACAATTTCAAAGGGATCAACACACCTCTCGAATATCGGTAAGGTCAATCGTAACTCTGTAATTAGAGTTTAAACGAGTGAGTCTGCTTTGAACGTCTCATGTTATTATTTATATTTAAAATGATCCTCAACTTGAGTTAGTCAATAGGAGTGCGAGTATGAGAGTTCAAACCCAAAACTTATAATATAAAAATACGTCAATTTATCATTAAACTACTACTTTAAATGATAATTTTGTGAGTCTTTTGAATGTCAATATTTCACTTTCTTATATAAATTCCACGCATAAAACCCACTTTCAATAATGATCCTGGTGGATCTTAGCTTTTTTTATTCTTAGAAGTTTTTAGATTTTAGCTAAAGGAAGGATGTATTCACAAACGGTGATGGCTAATTTAATATGATGGCTAATTTAATATGAAGTCAATAAGCATATACAACATCTGATATAAATTTTCGGGAATTTCCACTTAGACATCATGTCTGCCATCGATGGTTCGCCTTGAATTTGTAGCGACAATCGAAAACAAACTTATATGACTTGTACAGTTGTTCTATGATCCTGTCCGAGAAGACTTTATAACGGCGTGACGCTGACAGCAAATCTGTTTTTAGATAAAGCCCAAGTGCACCCTTTGTGAGGAGAGAAGTTCTGGGGGCTGATTGATTTCCTTGCGGGTGGAAGCCGATCACGGGCTTCCAGAATCTACAGTTTTATTTTAAGAAATATATTAAATTAAAAAAATAAATAATTAAATATTATCAAATAAAACAGAATTTTGAAGCCATTCCTTACTCTTTTTTCATGTTATCTTGACGCCACGTCACGATGAGATTCTTTCACTATATTATTTATAGTAGGATTGCCAAACTTCTTTTTTTTTTTTTAGTACAATGTTAAGAATTAATTAATTAAGTGTTAGTAGAGAAAAAAAGAGATAAGTTTAATAAATACCATAAGAGCATTTATTACTATAAAATATTAAATGTCCTATCACTTACTAGATGCGCCAAGGGAAGCAGGTGGAGGTCTAACCCCCGCCTGCCCCAAGGGAGGACCAACCAGGCAAAGCCCGGTTGGCGGATTGCCAAACTTTTCGTTAGTGTAGCTTTGATACGGGCTGATTGCAACTAATTTTTGTAGTGTTGATGTGAAACTGTTGAAAAAAACACATGGGGGTTGAATTGTCATGTAAGATCGTGACATCTCAAAAGACAAAATGGAAAGAAAATACAAAGGAGTGCTCGCAGAATTGCACGAAATGAGTAAAAGCTTTTTTACTGTGTATTTTTTTTTTGTGGAAAAAGTTTAGTACCATATTGTGCAGCTGTATAGTGCGGCCATACGTGCGGGATAAAATATAAATTATTACTAACAAAAGTTTATTTGTGTAAGCATATTTTTTATGAAAAATATAATTTTTTTGAAGTAAAGAATTTTATTTTCTTTTAGCAAATACTATGTACAATTTAAAATTTTAAATTCTAAGGCAACATTAGTTTAATTTTAATTTTTATTTTTATTTTTTATACTTTACGACTATAATTACACTAAATTAATAATTAATTATATTTTATTAGTAACATATAATCACACCATGCATGGCCTAAAATCTTGCTCCATTTTTTTTTTTTTGGAGACATTAGGTGGACCAGGACTTTTTTTCCAACACTCACTCTACTGCTTACGTACATTGTCACATTGGCAAATTTATTTTTTAAATTTTTTATTTTTCAAAAAATTTAAATTTTAAATAGTACTTAATTTTACTTGTAAACATACTTAATTATATCTTAAATTTTTATTTTTTAAAAAAATTTAAATTTTTTTAATGTTAATTTATGATGGATGTTGGGACAAAAGTTCTGACGCACCTAACTTTTCTTTTTTGGGTTTTTTTTTTTTTTTACGCAACGCCTAAATTTTTGATCCACAAGTTTCAACAAATTTCGGACACCATACATAACATGCCTTTGACAGAGAGAATTATCGGGATAAATAAATATATATAAATCCCAGAGACCACCTTCATTTTTTCTATCCGTAATAAATTTGAAGTTAATATTTTTCTTTAATTACCTCCGACGTTGGATTTTTTTAAGATTCTACTGTATAGTTAATATTATGGACCTGGCCACACTATCGCACAATTTTTTTCTCGGTCGCAAAACAATATATATATATATATATTTATATTTGTGTGTGTGTGATTTTATATTACATACAAAATATTTTATATAATATACAATTTTAAAATAAATAAATATAATATCTTTGAAAGAACAATCTTTGCAGCAGTATAAAAAATCTACTTTACATGGCATACAATATTCTATATTTAAAATATAGAATATTGTGTACATAATATAAAATTTTTATCTAAACAAATTCATACAATTTGTATGTTAGATTATATTTAATAATGAATTTTATTAAATAACTTAATTTTAAATGCTTCTAAGTAGACACAAAATTCATTTAATCCTAATTTAATATATTTTTTTAAAATTTTAATAATCTAACTAACTATATTATTTTTTTTACCATTTTATTATAATTTAAATGCTATTAATAAGTATTTTCCTTTCTTAATTACCGGTAGACTAACTTACCATTAAGACACTGTTAGATTCCATTTCAACCATGGTATTGAAAATCGGACCGGACCGGCCGGTTCAACCGAAAAAATCGGGAATCGGTCCTAGGTCCGGTCCGGTTCAAGTCCAAAAATGGAATTCGGACCAAACCGGAAAAAACCGGTCAAGAACCGGGAAAACCGGAAAAATCGGGACCGGTTGAACCGGGTGAACCGGTTCAATTTAAATTAAAAAATTTTGAATTATAATTTAACCCAAAACTTTATCTAAATTATAATTAAAACTCTAATTTTAACTAAAAATTCTAATTTAGTCCTCAATTGATTAAAATTTTCAATTTAATCTTTAAATTTTAAAAATTAATATTTAATCACTATTTATAAATATTATTTTTTAAATTAATTTTTATAAATTATATTTTATTAAATATACTAATTGTAATATCTTTAATGTATGTAAATATTAGTATAATTCTTAAAATACACTTTATTTTAAATATTTATTATCATTCTTATATAATATAACATTTTATATAATTATATAAACTATATAAAAATTTAATTTTTATATATTTAATATTAAATACCGGTTTTACCGGTTTAACCGCGGTTTTACCGGTCGAACCGGTTGAACCTTGAACCTCTCAGTTTTCCGGTTCAATGACCGGTTCGGTTCTGAGAACCTTGATTTCAACACGTAAACACGTCACTTGGAAACTCGAAGTTTATAATAAAATAAAATAAAAAAAAAAGAAATTTGAAGTCATTGCTTACTCTTTTTTCATGTTATGGCTCCATATGAACTTTCTCATTCTCACCTCCCAAGACCATATAAATAGGCCTTACCACTCTTCCGGAAAACCATCCTCAAAAATCCCAGTACATTTACAATTTACAATAGATCCATATAGAGTCCGTACATTCAATTCAATCCAGCAAGCAATGGACACGCCAATTGAGCTCTTGGCATCATTCTTTCCTCTCATTCTCATCACTCTTCTCTTCATCTATTTCATAGCCAAAAACTCCAATTCCAAGAAGAATTCAGCACTTGCTCCTCAAAGCCCCAACATCAAAGTATACCCACTTATTGGTTCCTATTTATCTTTCGTGAAAAACGCTGATCGTCCCGTTCAATGGACAACAGAATTTATGCAGAACTCTCCATCTGCAACATTTGAGCTGCATGGTGCTCTGGGTCGCAAGCAGATTTTCACCGGCAACCCTGCCAACGTCCAGCACATACTCAAGACTCATTTCCACATCTACGAGAAAGGAGAAGAATTTAGACGCGCTCTCTACGATTTACTCGGAACCGGCATCTTCAATTCTGATGGTGACACGTGGAAGTTCCAAAGGCAAGTCTCCAGCCACGAGTTCAACACCAAGTCGTTGCGAAAGTTTATCGAGACTGTTGTCGATACAGAGCTCTCCCAACGCTTGATTCCAATTCTCTCGACCGCTGCTGCCAATAAAACGGTGCTTAATTTACAGGATGTTCTTCAGAGATTTGCTTTCGACAATATTTGCAAGATCGCTTTTGGGTACGATCCTGCTTACTTGTCGCCCGCTCTACCGCAGCAAGAGTTTGCAGAGGCTTTCGAAGAGGCTGTCAGGATTAGCCAGGAAAGGCTCTTTGCATTTCACCCTGCAGTGTGGAAAATCAAAAGATTTCTTTCTCTTGGATCCGAAAAGCGTCTGAAAAAAGCTGTCGCCCACATTTGGAACCTTGCCGTAAAAATCGTTAGAGAAAAAAAGAAAGAACTTGAAAAGAACTCGTCTCTAGAATCGGTCGACCTCTTGTCACGATTCCTGAGCTCTGGCTATTCTGACGAGGAATTTGTCACCAACGTCGTGATCAACATTATATTGGCCGGCCGCGACACCACATCCGCAGCTTTATCATGGTTCTTTTGGTTGCTCGACAGTCACCCGCAGGTGGAAAATGAGATTGTCAAAGAGATAAGGGAGAAATCAAATATGCCTATTTTTGAGGAAGTAAAAGACATGGTTTATACTCATGCGTCTTTGTGCGAGAGCATGAGGCTGTACCCTCCAGTTCCCACGGACGGCAAGGTCGCAACAAGCGACGACGTTTTGCCTGATGGGACGCCGGTGAAGAAGGGAACACCAGTGACGTACCATACATACGCTATGGGAAGACTTGAGTCCCTCTGGGGTCCAGATTGGGCTGATTTTAAGCCAGAGAGGTGGCTACAGAGAGATGAAGCCACCCAAAAATTGAATTTCGTGCCCAAAGATCCATATACCTACCCAGTGTTTCAGGCGGGGCCTAGGATTTGTTTGGGAAAGGAAATGGCATTCCTGCAAATGAAGAGGGTGGTTGCTGGGATCTTGGGTAAGTTCAGGGTGGTGCCGGCGGGCGAAGATGGTTTCGAGCCGGTGTTCATGGCGAACCTGACGACCAAGATGAAAGGCGGCTTTCCGGTGAGGATTGAGGAAAGGATTGCTTAGGTGGGACCGGACTTTAATTTAAAATTAAGAATGGGGTTTACCATTTGGTGTGCTTTTTAAATTGCTTTCTATTAAATTGCGTTATGTATACGGTGGAAAAACAGTCTTTTTTTACTGAAAAATTAAAATATGACGTGGGTAAGTTGTACCGTCGGATATGAAACTTATTTGTAATTTGTCCTTTATTCTGTTTTGCTGTTTATGTAATTCATCTGATAGTTGTTATTTTTCGATCGTTTATATAATTTCTTTCTTATATAGACCTCGACAGTAAAAATAGCAAACATTTCTGATTATAATGACACAATTGTTTGACTCAACAATGACACAATTTGATTTTCTGAAACTCAAGCATTATGTTCAAAATTGATTTTTTTTTTTTGCGCCCATTATAACAACAAATCTTATTGTGTGCAAATTATCGTCTTTAGATAAAGTGTTCGAATGCAATCAGTTATATTTTTAATACAACTGTAATTATTTTTTTAGAAACAAAATCTTTAAATAAGTGTTATTTTAAAATTTGATGTGTAAATCTTATACGATACACATTAAAACAAAAAAAATTATAATTTTGTAATTTCTTTAAATTTTTTTTCTTCAAAAAAAAAAATTTAATACAGTAATATTTTAAGTGAAATTTGTTGCAGTTTAGACGCAGTAATTTAGACACCACCTCCAACGCAGTAACTGCGCCCTAAATCTTATAAATACTTTCCCTCATTCGGTCAAACAATTGTGATAATTACGGTTCTACCCACCACATTTTTCTCTCTTTTCAATGTTGATGTTAATTTGGCCAATTGTATATCCTATAACATTATGCTCATATATACTACAATAACACTCTTTGTCGATTAACACAAATAGGTTTCGGTGGCTTTTGTTTCCCAGTGATTTTATTAGTGAAGTACAATCAATATGCAAATCAAAATTGCAATTTCTATAAGAGTGAGTAAAGCGAGTCGCATATATTTTGTGAAGCATCACAACATAGTTTGATGGTGTATAAGAAGATGAAAGGAGAAGCGTCATATTATTCCATAATTATTATTCTATAAGTATAGATTTTGACGGAATCTAAACTGCCATGAAATTATTAGGAATTGTGAAGCTATTGTTAAGGTTCATAAGACCCTAATGAATATGGTACAATTTCCTCCTATTACCGTTTGTTGTTTCGTTGTTATTTATATATTCAATGTTTCTTGTAGCTAAAGAAGATGAAGGGACGTTGCTTTCTGTCTTAGTTCCTTGTTATTAACATAGTAAAAAGGATTAAATGCATTAAATCTTTCTGTAGTTTAATTGTTATACATTTTATCTTATGAGGTTTTAATTTAGCATTAAACTCTATTATAGTTTTCAATTTTTGCAATTTACCTCCCTCGCCAAAGATTTTATAAAATCTATTAGTAATTAGACAAATTTACATTGTTTTGTAATTGTTAACTTTTATTTATCTATCAAAATTATAACAATAAGTAATATACCTCTCAAATTGAACTTATGTGTATACTTGAGTTGCATTATATAGTATGTCCTTCACAATTTTTGTTTTTTTAGTGCACAACGCATGTTGTTGTAGAGTGTTTGAGAGTATTTATACTTAACTTTTACGTAAAGATATGATGAAGTTCTTGCAATTACAAAACAATGTAATTTTAGCTAATTTTTATTAATTGATTTAATAAATTGTTGTCAGGAGGTAAATTGCAAAAATTGAAATTCATAAGGAGTTTAATACCTAAATTAAAATTATAGGGAGATAAAATGTAAAACAACCAAACCACATGAGAATTTAATACATTTAACCCTAGTAGAAAAAATGCCATCTTGAAACAAGCTAAATGGACTCTTAATCAATGTTAAATGAAATGAGCAAAAATAAATGCTAATTAATACCTACAATTGTTTATGTCTGCTGTTGTGGCTTTAAATTTTGAAAGTTTAAAATAGTTGATTTAGTACGACAAAGATGTTACAACGATTGTGGCAATGGGTGACAAAAACAATTACTAGCTAAAAGTCTAAAAAATAGTCGCTAGAGGTTCGTGCGACTATTAAAAATAGTCACTAAGTTGGCTGCTTAATCCCGTCGTAGATTAGTTTTTGTGACTAAAAACTGTGAATAGCTGCCTATTAACTCAAACATTTAGCAACTATTTAGAAATTAGTCGTTGTAGAATATGCACATTTAGCGACTGATATTTCCTAGATGGTCACCTATAATCTGTTTTTAACGTGCCTCAATAGAAGTAATAGTTGCAAAATCCTTATTCTATTTGCAACTATTATTCCGAATGGTCACTAAATATTGTCTTATTTGAGACTAATAATGTAAATAGTCGCTAAATAGTGTGCTATTTGCGACCACCTCTAAGATAGTTGCAAAATGTTTGATTATTGGCAAGCTATCCCGTTTCTCCATTCAATTGTTTTTTTTTTTTTTGAATTTCAATGAAAATAGAATAATGGAAAAATAATTGGAGCTAATCATAAAATTTCAAGTTGAACCAAATTAAAAAAAGTAAATAAAAAAATCATGTTGATAAGAAATTCAATCAATACATACATGTCCTTAATGTACAAAACAGAAAAGCAATATTGTTTGAACACCAAAATGCTCTACTCCAAAATTGAGGAAGTCTTAATATGAAACACTATTTCTACCCATTGAGAAAGTTTGATCTTCACATATTGTATGAAAAAGTTGCCACCATCATAACTTCTTCCAACAACACCCTCTTCATTGAATAGGCATTAAGTATAAATCAGTAGTGCACAACATGATCCCGGGCCTTTGCTTCCTATTGCACGCATCCCCCACAATACACAGATTCACACTTTGTGAGATTTGTGAAATCAAATTTTCATGGAGTAAACTTCATATTAATAGCATTAGACAGCAAATAATTCAAATAAAAAGATTATAGATTTGATGTGTACCTGACTTAGAAGAAAATAGGGGTACAAAGTTCGCTTTGGGAGTTGGTGAGGTAGCTGTTATGAGATTTGATCCTCATCCCTTTCTTCATTGCCACCATGTGGGTCCTTGTTGGCTTCACAAATAGAGCTAGTGTAGTAAAGAACATGGAGCTCTTGCTAGTGCATAGGTACTGTTGGCAGTCTCAAATTCTAATCAGACTGGGCAAACCATATATTTATGCTTTTGTTAATTGTGTAAAATCTACAAGTGCCATAGCTTTAGTTCCATGACCAAAGCGTTAAGCTTGTAATTGCAAGAAAAAATGTTTTGAGTGGCCATTTCATGTAAAATGGCAAAAGTGTAATCGACCATAGATTTGTGCTCCTTTTGAATATAAACCTCTGAACAATTCAGTACAGAAATCCTACATGCATAGAATAACAGAGGATGAACTGACATTGACCTCGAAAAAGCACCATCAAGTTTCACCATCATAAAGTTCTTAGTTACTCTGTTGCCAATGCCTTCAATTAAGGTGTCAAAAGAATTTTTAGTATTTTTCCTTCAAAATCCTCTTCTTTGGTGTACATTACTTCCCTGGTTACCTTATTAAACAAACTTGAACCAAGAGGATCAATGAGGAAGCACTTGATGTTTGTATTTTTTCCTATGGAATGCAAACTTTCAACAAAGGTTTTGATTGTTTCCTTCCACAACAAAAGGAAAAAGTACAAAGACAAGATAAATAAATATTTTGACCTTGAGAAACTCGGAAACACCAGCTACTGTGCCGCCTGTACGTTCCTGCAGCTACCACAAATGCATCTAAGCTACCACCACTTTGTTCCAAATCTCCAAACCAGTACATAGCAATATGCACTAGGAAGATAGAATTGAAGCACAAAATCCTCACAAAAAAAATCAATTTTAGACCCTACAAATCCAAGTTTGAAATAATAAATCCATAATGGAAACAAACAACTGTGATGTGTAATGAACATGGCAAGGTAGGAACCATTTTTTCGAATTGACTTCGATGCTTTAACTATGCAAGCAACTAATCCATGAACTAGCATATTCCCACGTTTCTTTGATGCAATGTAGTAATTTAACTCTTAATTTCTATTCTTTTTTTCCCATAGTGGGCTCAAAAATTTGCCAAATAGAAATTTTAAGAAGCTATTGCCGATTCATGCCAAAATTCAACTAAACCTAACCAAACAAAATTTTTAGTGGAAAAAGAGAAGGAAAGCGTTCTTCAATGACGTGAGTTCCTTCCAGGGCGTCCAGAAATCCATAATCAATTTGAAAGATTAAAGAACAAAGATGAACACAGGGGGAAAGCATTTACCAGAGACAACTACTGGAGAGCGGTGAAAGACCCAAATCAACCACCTCTTTGAGGGATTGAAACGCATCCTTGGAATAGCACCTGATGTCAAAAGTGGCCACGATGTCGACGATGCCACCAATACAAACACAGTGGATGTTGGCAATCACCCGTTTCCTGCACAGCTCGATCGTAGTGATCGCATCTTGCAAGAACTTGAAATCTCACCGGAGACCCTCACTGGTGTAGGCCTGGTCAAGAGAGAGGGGAGGGGTCGGCGGCACATGAAAGCACTTTGAAATCAATGACAGAGCAGAAGTGGTGGCCAACGTCGGGGTTGAGGTCAAGGCAAGCGAGGGCACGAGGGAATTTAGTGAAGAAGTCATGGAAGAGGGCATTGCGTTGAGATGGATGGTTGAGCCAGTGGAAGTCGGAGATTTCTGTACGATTTCAAGGGTTCTGTAAAAGCGAGCATCAAAGTGTGTGATTATTGTGATCTGTTGCAAAAGCTATTCGCGACTATTTATTAACTAGTTGCAGAATAAAGCTTATTTTTAACGAGTACTTATACTAATTAGTCGCAAATCAATAATTTTTCGCGTCTAATATTTATTTAGTTGCAAACAAAGTTACTTTTTAGTGACTACTTCTACTAATTAGCCACAAAAAGAAACAACGTTTGGCGTTTGATATTTGTTTAGTTGCGGAAATTTTTTTGAAAATAGGCGACTACTTTTTTAAATTGTCACAAAAGTCTTACATTTAACAACTATTTATTGAATAGTCGCAAAAAAATTAGTTGTAAATTCCAACATTTATTGTAGTGAGAGGATGAGGTAAAAATGAGAAAAAGAGAAGAGTGTTACATGGTACACCAATATATGTGTGTTGGGGGGGGGGTGTCATTTTATACCAGTGACCCATGAACCCATGAATGATACATTTGAAGAATTTTTTGTCTTCGAATGTCAATATTTCATTTCTTTATTGGAATCCCACGCATAAAGGGTTCCTTTTTTTAACAATGATCATGGTTGATCTCTGCCTTCTAAAGCAAGGATGCAAAATCACGTATTTTTAAGCACAAATGGCGATGGCTAATTTAATATGAAGTCAATAAGCATATATAACATCTGATAAAATTTTCGGGAATTACCACTTAGACATCATATCTGCCATCTATGGTTTGCCTTTAATTTGTAGAGGACAATTGAAAACAAACTTGTCTGTCCATAGAGTAAACTCTATGGTTATTACTACGGTAATTATTAAGAAAAAAATTTGTAACTTCATTCAAATAATTTTAAAATAATTTAAAAGTAATTTTTTTAAATTATTTTTAAGTCATTGCTTACTCTTTTTTCATGTTGACTTGACACCAAGTGATTGTGGGAATCTTTCTTTTCTTCTCTTTTTAATATAAAAAAAATTTATTGTAAATATATTAATAATTAAATCTATAAATTAGAGTTAAAGTAATTTTTATTTATTTTATTTTATTTAACTTAATTTATAGAAAAGAACCTATTACCTAAATATTATTGAATTCGAGTAAATATTTCTCAAGTTGATCAAACAATGTTGACGAATTTAAAATAAAGAGTGTGCGGTATATGATCAAATCGGTCAAATTTAACGGTCAAAGTTACAAAATATTGTTCATAAAATTTAAATTCGAGTCAAAAGTAAAAAAAAAAAATGTATTAATTTATTATTAAAATATTACGTCAAATGATTTATAGGAATCTTTTCCTGTACTAAGATTGCCAAACTTCTCATTATTGTAGTTTGAATAAGTCCTGATTGCATGCCTTTAACGTGCACTAACTCAAATTTTTGTAGTGTTGTTATGAATTTGTCGAAAAAGAAAAGGTGGCTGCATTGTGATGTAACTGTAAGATCCTGACGTCCCGTTGTATTTATTTTTTTTATAATTATTTATACGTAATATATATTAATTAAATAATTAAAAAAATAAAAATTAAATATATTATAAATTTATTATTAAAAATAATTAATGTGTTAATTTATAATTAATGATTATAAAAAAAATAAAAAGTGATTATTAGTAACAAATTTTTTAAAAAAGAGATATGCTCAAAAAAAAAATAAAAAAAAAACAATTCAGGGGATAGAGAGAGAGACAGAAGGCTTGCCCTCTTTAACGAAGGGGCTCTGGCTTCTAATTTTACCAAATACAAATATGTACTTAGCAAGTTAGTGTTTATAGAAATGCTAACTTGCAAAATTGCACGAAATGAGTAATAGCTTTTTAATTGTGTGTTGGTTTTTTTTTTTTTTTTTTGGTTTGTATGCGGTGCCTAAAATTTTCACCCATAATGTTAAGATGTGACAAAGTTCTGACACCATATATAAAATGCCCTTGTTGGAGAGAATGATCGGGATAATATATATAAATAAGTAAATAAAAAAGAATAGATAAACCTATGAGACGATTTTCATTTTTACTATACACAATAAATTTAAAGGTAGTATTTTTCTGTAAGTAACGGCAAGGTTGTACTTTTTTTTTTTTAAAAAGATGGATAAATAAGGGTGATGATTAAAAGGTTCAGCAAAATAATTTACTTGAAAACTTATTTTAGATAAGTGAGATAATTTATATTAAATTTATGAGGAAACAAATTTTATAATATTTAATAAATATTACTAAATTATTTGTAATTCTGAAAATTCAAAATAAATTTAACTCCCACCAACCGGTTTTTTGGCAAGTCTCAAAATCCCAAAATTTATCACCCAAATCTCAAGTCTCTATCAATTGTGTAACATGAATGGTAGTGATGTTGGTCTTTTTCAAAGTTTCTAAAATATAGTTAATATTATGGATGAGGTTAGACTAACGCACAATTTTACGGACGCTTGAAAAAATTTTTTTTTATAATACATAATTAATATCTTATATAATATAAAATTTTAAATAAATAGATCTCCTTTATATGGCATATAATATTATATATATAATATAATATAAAATATTTTGTACTTAATATATAATTTTCATCTAAAAAAATGTATAAAATTTTTGTGTTGGATTCTCTTATTATAGCTTATATTTATTAATTACCATTCGCAAAATTGTCATCCACTCACTCTACATTATACTTGGACAGGTATGGGGTCACGTCACTTGGACTTTGATAGAAAAAAATAAAATTTGACCAAAAAAAAAAAAACAAAAAAAAGAACTTTGAAGTCATTGCTTAGTCGCTCCCAAAAAACAGAAGACATTGCTTACTCTTTTTCCATGTTTTTTTTTTTTTTTTTGACATTTACTCTTTTTCCATGTTGACTTGGCCCCATATGAACTTTCTCATTCTCATCTCCCAAGGCCGTATAAATACGTAGGCCTTACCTCCCTTCCCCAAAACAGAAGTCATTGCTTAGTCGCTCCCAAAAAACAGAAGACATTGCTTACTCTTTTTCCATGTTGACTTGGCCCCATATGAACTTTCTCATTCTCATCTCCCAAGGCCGTATAAATACGTAGGCCTTACCTCCCTTCCCCAAAACCATCCTAAAAAATCCCAGTACAATTACGATTTACATCAGATCCATATAGAGCCCGTACATTCAATTCAATGTCCGTACATTCAATTCAATCCAGTAAGCAATGGACATGCCAATTGAGCTCTTAGCATCATCCTTTCTTCTCATTCTCATCACTCCTCTTCATCTTCTCCGAAGCCAAAAGCTCCAAATCCAAGAAGAATTCAGCACTTGCTCCTCAAAGCCCCAATATCAAAGTATACCCGCTAATTGGTTCCCATTTATCTTTCGTGAAAAACGTTGATCGGCGCGTTCAATGGACTACAGAATTTATCCAGAACTCGCCATCTGCAACATTTGAGCTGCATGGTGCTCTGGGTCGCAAGCAGATTTTCACCGGCAACCCTGCCAACGTCCAGCACATACTCAAGACTCATTTCCACGTCTACGAGAAAGGCGAAGAATTTAGACGCGCTCTCTACGATTTCCTGGGAACCGGCATCTTCAATTCTAATGGCGACACGTGGAAGTTCCAAAGGCAAGTCTCCAGCCACGAATTCAACACCAAGTCGCTGCGAAAATTTATCGAGACTGTTGTCGAGACAGAGCTCTCCCAACGCTTAATTCCAATTCTCTCGACCGCTGCTGCAAATAAAACGGTGCTTAATTTACAAGATTTCTTCAGAGATTTGCTTTCGACAATATTTGCAACATCGCTTTTGGGTACGATGCTGCTTACTTGTCGTCCGCTCTACCGCAGCAAGAGTTTGCAGAGGCTTTCAAAGAGGCTGTCAGGATTAGCCAGGAAAGGCTCTTTGCATTGCACCCTGCAGTGTGGAAAATCAAAAGATTTCTTGGTCTTGGATCTGAAAAGCGTCTCAAAAAAGCTGTCGCCCACGTTTGGAACCTTGCCGTAAAAATCGTTAGAGAAAAAAAGAAAGAACTTGAAAAGAACTCGTCTCTAGAATCGGTCGACCTCTTGTCACGATTCCTGAGCTCTGGCTATTCTGACGAGGAATTTGTCACCAACGTCGTGATCAACATTATATTGGCCGGCCGGGACACCACATCCGCAGCTTTATCATGGTTCTTTTGGTTGCTCGACAGTCACCCGCAGGTGGAAAATGAGATTGTCAAAGAGATAAGGGAGAAATCGAATATGGCTATTTTTGAGGAAGTCAAAGACATGGTTTATACTCATGCGTCTTTGTGCGAGAGCATGAGGCTGTACCCTCCAGTTCCCACGGACGGCAAGGTCGCAACAAGCGACGACGTTTTGCCTGATGGGACGCCGGTGAAGAAGGGAACACCAGTGACGTACCATACATACGCTATGGGAAGACTTGAGTCCCTCTGGGGTCCAGATAGGGCTGATTTCAGGCCAGAGAGGTGGCTACAGAGAGATGAAGCCACCCAAAAATTGAATTTCGTGCCCAAAGATCCATATACCTACCCAGTGTTTCAGGCGGGGCCTAGGATTTATTTGGGAAAGGAAATGGCTTTCCTGCAAATGAAGAGGGTGGTTGCTGGGATCTTGGGTAAGTTCAGGGTGGTGCCGGCGGGCGAAGACGTTTTCGAGTCGGTGTTCATATCGAACCTGACGACGAAGATGAAGGGCGGCTTTCAGGTGAGGATTGAGGAAAGGAGTACTTAGGTGGGACTGGATTTTTATTTAAAATTGAGAATGGAGTTTACCATTTGGTGTGCTTTTTAAATTGGTTTTGCTGTTATGTATACGGTGGAAAAGCAGTCAATTCTTGAATGAAAAATTAAAATATGATGTGGGCGACTTGTACCGTTGGATGTGAAACTTATTTGTGTTTTTTTGTAATTTGTCTTGAATTCAGTTTTGCTGTTTATGTAATTCATCTAATTGTTATTTTTCGATCCTTTATATAATTTCTTTCTTACATAGACCTCGACAGTAAAAACAGCAAACATTTCTGATTATAATGACAAAATTGTTTGACTCAATAATGACACAATTTGATTTTCTGAAACTCCCGCATTATGTTCAAAATTGGCTTTTTTTTTTTTTTTTGGGGCCCGTTACAAATTTCTGGGCTTCACTGATCTTATAACAATAAGTTCAAATATAACAACAAATCTTGTGGTAAAGATTGTGTACCAATTGTCTTCTCTAGGTAAAGTGTTCGAATGCTACTTGTAAAATGTAATCAGATATATTTTTAATACAACTGTATTAATATTTTTAGGCAAAAAATTTTTTTGAAGATTTTTTTTTTTGTGTTTTAACATGTACCATGTAAAATTTACACATTAAATTTTAGAGTAACACTTATTTAGTTTTAAATTTTAATTTTAAATTTTAATTTTATAAATTTTTAAATTTTTTTCTCAAAAAAAAACTTTTAATACAGTTATATTTTAAATATAATTACTTACATTTTAAAAGTAGTGTCTAGACCCCACTTCGGACGCAATAACTGCGCCCTAAATCTTATAAATCCTTTCGCTCATTCAGTCAAACTAATGTTGGACTTGTGATAACTACTGTTCTAAATTATTACCCAACAAATATTTCCCTCTTTCCAATGTTGCCGTTAATTTGCCTACTGTATATCGTATAACATTATGCTCATATATGCTATAATAACACATTTTGTCGATTAACACAAATAGGTTTCGGTGGCTTTTGTTTCCCAGTGATTTTATTAGTGAAGTACAATCAATATGCAAATCAAAATTGCACTTTCTATAAGAGTGAGTTAAGCGAGTCGCATATATTTTGTGAAGCATCACAACATAGTTTGATGGTGTATAAGAAGATGAAAGGAGAAGTGTCATATTATTCTATAAGTAGTGTAGATTTTTACAGAATCTAAACTGCTATGAAATTATTAGGAATTACGAAGCCATTGTTAAGGTTTATAAGACCATAATGAATATGGTACGATTTCCTCTTATTACAGATTGTTGTTTCGTTGTTATTTATATATTCAATGTTTCTTGTAGCTAAAGAAGATGAAAGGACGATGCTTTCTGTCATCGTTCCTTGTTATTAATGTAGTAAAAAAGGTTAAATTCATTAAATCTTCTTGTAGTGTAGTTGTTTTACATTTTATCTTATGAAATTTTAATTTAGGTATTAAACTCTATTATAGTTTATAATTTTTGTAATTTACCTCCCAGGCCAGAGATTTTATTAAATCTATTAGTAATTAGACAAATTTACATTATTTTATAATTGTTAATTTTTATTTATCTATCAAAATTATAGCAATAAGTAATATACCTCTCAAATTGTATTTATGTGTATACTTGAACTGTATTATACATGATGTCCTTCACAGTTTTTGTTTTTTTTCGTGCACAATGCATGTTCTTATAGAGTGTTTGAGAAAATTTATAGTCAACTTCTACTAAAGATATGGTGAAGTTCTTATGATTACAAAACAATGTAATTCTAGCCAATTTTTATTAATTAATTTAACAAATTGTTGCTAGGAGATAAATTGCAAAAATTAAAATCTATAAAGGAATTTAATACCTAAATTAAAACCATAAAGAAAAAAAATATAAAACAACCAAACTAAAAGAGGATTTAATGCATTTAACCCTAGTAGAAATGATATCTTGAAAGAAGCTAAATGGACTAGTAATCAATGTTAAATGAAATGAGCCAAAATAAATGCTAAATTAATACCTACAATCATTTATGTCTATTCTCATGGCTACAAATTTTGAAAGTCTAAAATAGTTCATTAAGTACCACAAAGACACTACAACAATTTTGGCAATGGGCAACAAAAGTAATTAGTTGCTAAAAGTCTAAAAAATAGTTGCAAAAGGTTCTTGCAACTATTAAAAACAGTCACTAAGTTGGTCGCTTAATCTTGTCGCAGATTAGTTTTTGTGACTTAAAAGTGTGAATAGTTGCCTATTAGCTGAAATATTTAGCAACTATTTAGAAATTAGTTGCTGTAGAATATGCACATTTGGCGATTGATATTTCCTAGATGGTCACCTATAATATGTTTTTAATATGCCTCAATAGAAGTAATAGTCGCAAAGTCCTTATTCTATTTGCGACTAATATTTCGAATAGTCATTAAATACTGTAGTATTTGTGACTAATAATGGAAATAGTTGCTAAGTAGTGTGCTATTTGCGACCACCTCTAGGATAGTCGCAAAATGTTTGATTATTGGCAAGCAATAATGTTTCTTCATTCAATTGCTCCTTTTCTTTTGAATTTCAATGAAAATAAATAATGGAAAAATAATTGTAGTTAATTATCAAATTTCAAGATGAACCAGATTAGAAAACGTAAATAAAAAAGTCATGTTGATTAGAAATTCAATCAATACATATATGTCCTTAACGTACCAAAAAAGAAAACCAATATTGTTTGATCACCAAAATGCTCTACCCCAAAATTGAGGAAGTCTTCTATATGATATACTATTTCCACTCATTGAGAAAGTTTGATCTTCACAAATTGTATGAAAAAGTTGCCACCTTCATAACTTCTTCCAACAACACCCTCTTCACTAAATAAGCATTAAGTATGAATCAGTATGTGCATAACATGATCCCGGGGCTTTGCTTCCTCTTGCATTCATCCCCCACAATAAACAGATTCACACATTGTGAGATATGTGAAATCAAATTTTGGAGTAAACTTCATAGTAATAGCATTAGATAGCAAATGAATCAAATGAAAAGACTATAGATTTGATGCGTACCTGACTTAGAAGAAAACAAGGGTACAAAGTTTGCTTTGGGAGACGGTGAGGTAGCTGTTATGAGATTTGATCTTCATCCCTTTCTTCTTTGCCACCATGTGGGTCCTTATTAGCTTCACAAACGCAGCTGGTGTAGTAAAGAATATGGAGTTCTTGTTAGTGCATAGGTACTGTTGGTAGTCTCAAATTGTAATCAGACTGGGTTAACCATATATTTCTATTTTTGTTATTTGTGTAAAATCTGCAAGTGCCATAGCTTTAGTTCCATGACCAAAGCGTTAAGCTTGTAATTGTAAGAAAAAATGTTCAGAGTGGCCATTTCATACAAAATGGCAAAAGTGTAATCAACCATAGATCGGTGCTCCTTTTGATTATAAACCTCTGAACAATTCAGTACAGAAATCATAAGTGCATAGAATAACAGAGGATAAACTGACCTTGACATTTAAATAGCTTCCTTATCTGTGCCTTGAAAAAGCACCATCAAGTTTCACAGTCATAAAGTTCTTAGTTACTCTGTTACTAATTCCTTTAGTTAAGGTGTCAAAAGGATTTTTCACCATTTTTCCTTCAAAATCCTCTTCTTTAGTGTACATTACTCCCCTGGTTACCTTATTAAAGAAACCTGAACCAGGAGGATCAATGAGGAAGCACTTGATGTTTGTATTTTTTCCTGTGGAATGTAAACTTTCAACAAAAGTTTTGATTTTTTCCTCTCACGACCAAAAGAAAAAGTACAAAGACAAGATAAAGATTTTGACCTTAACAAACATGGAAACACCAGACACCGTGCTATCGTACGTGCCTGCAGTTGCCACAAATGCATCTAAGCTACCACCACTTTGTTCCCAAATCTTCAAACCAGTGCATAGCAATATGCACTAGGAAGATAGAACTGAAGCACAAAATCCTCGCAAGAAAAATCAATTTTAAAAATAAAGGCAAGCAACTAAGAAACAATATTTCCCCCTACAAATCCAAGATTGAAAAAAAAAATCCATAATGGAAACAAACAACTCTGACGTGCAATGAACATGGCAAGTATGAACCAATTTTTTGAATTGACTTCAATGGTTTAACTATGCCAGAGAGGTGGTGTACCATCCATACGCTATGGGAAGACTGGAGTCGCTCTTGGGTCCAGATTGGGCTGATTTCAAGCCAGAGAGGTGGCTACACAGAGATGGATGCACCCAAAAATGGAATTTCGTGCCCAGAGATCCATATACCTACCCAGTGTTTCAGCCGGGGCCTAGGATTTGTTTGGGAAAGGAAATGGCTTTCTTGCAAATGAAGAGGGCGGTTGCTGGGATCTTGAGTAAGTTTAAGGTAGTACCAGCTGCGGAAGACGGTTTCGAGCCGGTGTTCATCGCAAACCTGACGACCAAGATGAAGGGTGGCTTTCCGGTGAGGATCGAGGAAAGGACTGCTTAGGCAGGACTGAACTTCTATTTATAATTAAAGGATGCGCTTTGCCATTTGTTGTGCTTTTGAAATTGCGTTATGTTTGACCCAGAAAAAGAAAATTTGCGTTATATATTACGGTGAAAAAGCAGTCATTTTTGAATAAGTACCCTGAAAATATTAAAAGATGATTGGGGGGTGGGGGGAGTGGTACCGTAGGATGTGAAACTTATTTGTAATTTGTCCTGAATTCAGTTTTACCGTAGTTTTGCTGTTTATTTGTAATTTGTCCTGAAACTTATTGACCGCGACAACAAAGTAACGACAGAGAATAAAGTCTACGTTCTTCAATTATAAATTTATAGTCTTTCATTATTATAATGACACAATTTTTTTTTTTGACATTATAATGACACAATTTATTATAATGACACAATTGTTTGACTCAACAATGACACAATTTGACTTTCTGCAACTCCAACATTAGGTTCAAAATTGGCTCTTTCATTTGAGCCCATTACCAATTTGTGGGCTTCACTCATCTTATAATAATAAATCTTATAAAGTATGTGACCAATGGAATACCAGTGACGCACCCCTATCCCAACTTAATCAATCAGTGTCTTGACTTACTTAGCAAGGATTGGAAGGTTCACATATCTCACAGTTACAAAAAAAAGTAATAGATTTGTTGACTGGCATGCAAATTACGTCAAGGCACTCCCGCATGGGCTGCATGATTTAACTATCCCACTTGATGGAGTAAAGCATATACTGAAACATGACATCCATGGTATAGTCTGGCCTCGGTTGTCCCGTTTTGTTATAGGGCCTAACCAGGTGTTAATACACCTTCCATGTAAACCAAAAAAAAAAAAAAAATCTTATAAAGTAACAGAAAAAAATAAATCTTATAAATCCTTTTGCTCACCAGTCTTATAAATCTTATAAATCTTATAAAGTAATCGACTGTCAATATATCACTTCCTTATCTGAATTCCACGCACAAATGGTCCCCCTTTTGACAATGATCCCGGTGGATCTCAACTTTTTCTTTCTTTTTTTTTTTAGAAAGTTTTAGATTTTGGCTAAAGCAAGATACAAAATCAAGGACTTCCATGCACAAATGGCGATGGCTAATTTTATATGAAGTCAATAAGCGTATAAAACATCTGGTAAAAATTTTCTGGAATTTTCCCTTGGACATCATATCTACAATCTATGGTTTGGTTAATTTGCAGACGACAATCGAAAACAAACTTGGATGATTTGTTATACTCGTTTTATAATTCTGTCCGAGGAGATTTTAAAAGGGCGTGACGCAGACAGTAAATCTTTTCTCATGAGTTCAAGTGTATGGAAAATTATTAGGGCACCCCTATTTCAGAAGCAACCGGCCGCTTGGGAGGCTACAAAGAGGGGAAAAACAGAGGAAAATCAATTTGTCTCGTCGAAATTCCGTCCGTTCTGTCCCCTTTTCTTGTCCGCTTAGTCGGACCCTAACCCTTTGTTTGGAAAAAAAAAAGAGGGAGAAAGGAATCTAAGACAAATAAAAATGGAAAAAATGAATACTGAAAGGAAAGAATATATTTCATCATTCCTGTGGTTGAGAGGGTGTAATTTTTTTGGTATGAGAACTCAGTATACAAAAGTCGCATTAAGTTTTGACTAATCTGATTTGAACAACTGTCAATTCTTTTTCGGGGCCGATTCTCCCATGTCATTTTCTTCATGCATAAGACTCAAACTCGATACCTTATTGAAAAAAAACTGAGTTTCTTATCATTTGGATTAACGGTCGTTGGTATGTTCGGTAGAGAGTAATGTAAGAAAGAAAATTAAAAATATTTTGTTGTGAATGAATAAAAAGTAAGAAAAAGAAAAATAATATGTATTAAAATAATATGTATTATAATGTTAATTTTACCTTAATACTATGCTTGGAAAAAAAATAAGTTTGTTTGTATATAATATCAAGCTTTGGAAGCTGTTACAGACAAAGATTAATGAATTTAGTTCTGTGTTACGAGGGCACATGACAATACCTTTTAGATTGTTTGATCGAATGGCTGCAGTATGCCATCATACGATCAATGGCTGATTTGCATGCTTTCATGCTCTCTGTGTACACACAAAAATCCGGACCCAAAACAAAGTGCATGACCATTTAAGCCACCGTTAGTCATATCTCTCTTTATCAAGAAATCGAAGAAGCTATAGAAGAGTTTTGTCAAGCCTGCTCAAATTTGTTTGGTCGGTTTTATGAAATAATTGAAGGGAACAGTCACTATACCTACAATATTGAGAGGAACAATAAAAGCGGGTCAACAAAAAATTTAGTACAACTTTCTCTACGTGGCAATGCATGTGCCCTTAAACACAAGAAATTGGGTATTCCAACCGCAATTCCTCTCCCCTACGGCAATTCCGTCGTCCCAAACAAGCAAGTGTATTGTTTTGAGGAGGGAAGTTTTGGGGGACTGATTGATTTTGCTTGCGGTTGGAAGCAGACAACGTGCGTCTAGAATTTACACTTTATTATCATTATGGAAAATCTTTTACAACAACGCATAATTTTTTCTTATAAAAAAAATTATTGCAGGCATATCAAACATTTAATTTGTGAATGAAAATTAGAGTAACTTTTGTTTGTTTAAGTTTCGTTTAATCACCCCTAAAAAGCAACCCATAATAAAATATATGCTAAACCGGTATTGATATAAATTACTAAATTATTAAATATGTATTAATTTTAAAATAAAAAATAATTTATTAAATATTATCATATAGATTGTATATTTTTTTACATATTCTGTCTTTCGGGTGTACGTAATCAAATTCTATAATTATTACTTTTGGTGGCACGAGAATTTACTCTATCATTATTACTATGGTTATTATTAATCTCTTTAAGAAAGAAAAAAATTATGTAAACATGTAATAATATGTATAAAGTTGACCATAAAATTTAAATTATTAAATCGTATGTATTAAATTTAAAAAAAAATAAATAAATTATCAAATTAATTATGTATTTTTTAAGTTCTGAAGATTATATGCTTACATATGTCTATCCTTTAAAAAAATGTCATTGGGCAAACTTATCATCTATAGTACTTATTAATTTTACTAAATTTTTTAATAAGTAAAATTTATTTATAATTTGATATCACACAAATAATTTTTTTTATTTTTTATTTTAATAAATCTCACTTATTATTTGATATAAAATAATAAATAAATTATACTAAAAAAAAAGTCAAATTAAAAATTTCAAACCACCAGATTGAATTTCCAGACGTGCACGTCATTGGAAAACTAGTAGTTGTCCAAAAAAAAATTGAAAAGTCAAAAAATTATTAATCTGATTTTTTTATGATTCAAAAAACATTTGTGATATAATAAATTTTTTAATTTTAATAATGAATTTTTAATTTTAATGAAAAAATGTTTTATTATTTTATTATTTATTTATAAAATATAATTATTATTACTAAAAATTATATATTTATCACTTTCAAAATATTTTCTCAAATAAAAATCTCAACTTCGAAAATCTTGTTAAAAAATTAAAAGGATTTTTGAAGTCATTGGTTACTCTTTTCAGGTTGACTTCACCCCACGTGATTATGGAAATTTTTTATTTAGTTTGTCGTCGTTGTCAATAAAGTTCAACTATATAGTCACGTAATTTGTATTATAAAAAATATAAATAATTAATTTAATTAATTAATTATTTAAAATAAATTAAATATACTTTTTATTATTTAATTATATATATATATATATATATATATATATATATATATCTGAGATCTATTACATGGCCAAACAATTTTTTCTTATTATGTCCATATGTATTTTTTTTGTGCAACCACAAGTATTTTTTGTGTAACCACATAGGAAAAATGTATAATAAAAAAATAATAATATTTTTTAAATTACTTTTTATCAATTTAATTACATATAAAAATAATTAAAAAAAATTATTTGAACATAAACTTTTTCTATATATATATATATATATATATATATATATAGACACACGTAACTTTTTTCTCGCGGTGATCTGTCGCTATACTAAAATAGCCAAACTTTTCATTATTGTAGCTTGGATAAGCGCTGATTGCTTGTCTTTAACATGCACGCACCTTATTTTTGTAGCGTTGTCGTAAATTTGTTGAAAGAACACTACTATCTAATATATAGTAATTTTATATTCTGTAAAAAATATATAATTAATTTAATAATTTATTTTTTTTAATTTAATATATATTTTATATTTCAATGATCTTAATTTTTATATATTAATTTTATATTTATTATTATATGTCTACATAACTTTTTTCTTGTAAAATTGTCGATTTGCAAAATTACGCGAAGATGAATAATAGACAAATAGCTTTTTAATTGTGTTGCTTTTTTTTTTTTATTTGGTATCCAGTGCCTAAGATATTAACCCACATGATTAGGATGCCACGAAGTTCCGAGACCACATAAAAGTAAAACATGCCCTTGACGGATCGGGATAAATAAATATAAATAAATCCGTAAGACGATCTTCATTTTCTCTAACCATAATAATTTAATAAATTTAAAGTTAATATTTTCTTTAATTAACAGCGACGTTGGACTTTTTTAAAGATTCTAAGGTATGGTTCTTAATATTAGGGAACAGATTTCTCAACAATATATATATACATACTACACTAACACACAATTTTATGGATTCTTGGACACAAAAATAAGTAATATCTAAAATATTTCATATTACATAATTCATATTTTATATAATATAAAATTTTAGATAAATATATATTGTATCTTTGCATCAGTATATATCTCCTTTATATGGCATACGATATTATATATATATATATATATATATATATAAATTTTTAATTTGACTCATTCTTTTTTGTGTAATTTACTTATAATCTTAAAATACAAAATAAATGAGGTATACTTAAATATTTTGTACACAATATAAAATTTTTATCTAAATAAATCTACACAATTTGTGCATTGGATTTTCTTATTATAGCTTATATTTATTGATGAACTTTAATACTCAACTTAATCTAAGGTAATAATAAAATAATTATAAAATTTATTTAATGATATATAATAATTTATTCATAAATTTTTTAAAATTTTAATTATCTAATTACTTATATAATTTTATTATTATTTTATTACAACTTAAATATTACTAAATAGTCTAATATTTTTCTTTATTAATTACCATTCAACAAACTTATCATCTGCACACTACTAGATTCCATTTCGACAAGCATGGATTCAAGTCACTCGGAAATTGGAAATTGATTAAATAATAATAATAATAATAAAGAAAAATGAATTTTGAAGTCATTGCTTACTTTTTTTTCTAAATTTTTTTTAAATTTAACTCATATTTTTTTAATAAATATAACTTACTTATTATTTTATATTATATAATAATAAATAAAAGATATTTAAAATAAAAATATAAAAAATTAAATTATGTGATAGAAGATTCACTTTTTTTCGCGTTGACTGGGCCCACATGATAGTGGTAATATTTTCTACGTAGTGTTTTTTCGTATACTACCAAGGTTGTCTAACTTCTCATATAAATAGGCCTTACCTCTCGTCCCGAAAACCATCCTAAAAAATCCCATTTAAATTTACAATTTAATTTCAGATCCATATAGAGTCCATACATTCAATTCAATCCTGCAAGCAATGGACATGCCGCTTGAGCTCTTAGCATCATCCTTTCTTCTCGTTCTCATCACTCTTTTCTTCATCTTCTCCACAGCCAAAAACTCCAAATCGAACAAGAAATCAGCACTTGCTCCTCAAAGCCCCAAAATCAAAGTGTACCCACTTATTGGTTCCTATCTATCTTTCGTGAAAAATGTTGACCGACGCGTTCAATGGACTGCAGAATTTATCCAGAACTCGCCATCTGCAACATTTGAGCTGCATGGTGTTTTGGGTCGCAAGCAGATTCTCACCGGGAACCCAGCTAACGTCCAACACCTATTGAAGACTCATTTCCACATCTATGAGAAAGGCGACGAATCTAAACGCACTCTGTTCGATTTCCTCGGAACCGGCATCTTCAATTCTGATGGTGACACGTGGAAGTTCCAGAGGCAAGTCTCCAGCCACGAATTCAACACCAAGTCGTTGCGTAAATTCATTGAGACTGTTGTCGATAAAGAGCTCTCCCAACGCCTTATTCCAATTCTCTCAAACGCGGCTGCCACTGAAACGGTGCTTAATTTACAAGATATTCTTCAGAGATTTGCTTTCGACAATATTTGCGAGATCGCTTTTGGGTACGATCCTGCTTACTTGTCGCTATCTTTACCGCAGCAAGAGTTTGCTGAGGCTTTTGAAGAGGCTGTCAAGGTGAGCCAGGAAAGGCTCAATGCCATGCACCCTGTAGTTTGGAAAATCAAAAGAATTTTAAGTCTTGGCTCAGAAAAGCGTCTCAAAAAAGCCATCGCCCGCGTTTGGAACCTTGCCGTGAAAATTGTCAGAGAAAAGAAGGAAGAACTTATAAAAAATCCCTCTCTCGAATCCGTCGACCTCTTATCACGATTCTTGAGCTCTGGCCATTCTGACGAGGTATTTGTTACCAACGTGGTGATAAACATTATATTGGCCGGCCGGGACACCACATCCTCAGCTTTATCATGGTTCTTTTGGTTGCTCGACAGTCACTCGCAGGTGGAAAATGAGATTGTCAAAGAGATAAGGGAGAAATCGAATGTGCCTATTTTTGAGGAAGTCAAAGACATGGTTTATACTCATGCGTCTTTGTGCGAGAGCATGAGGCTGTACCCTCCAGTTCCCACGGACGGCAAGGTCGCAACAAGCGACGACGTTTTGCCTGATGGGACGCCGGTGAAGAAGGGAACACCAGTGACGTACCATACATACGCTATGGGAAGACTTGAGTCCCTCTGGGGTCCAGATTGGGCTGATTTCAGGCCAGAGAGGTGGCTACAGAGAGATGAAGCCACCCAGAAATGGAATTTTGTGCCCAAAGATCCATATACATACCCAGTGTTTCAGGCGGGGCCTAGGATTTGTTTGGGAAGGGAAATGGCTTTCTTGCAAATGAAGAGGGTGGTTGCTGGGATCTTGAGAAAGTTCAAGGTGGTGCCAGCGGTGGAAGACGGTTTCGAGCCGGTGTTCATTGTGAACCTGACGACCAAGATGAAGGGTGGCTTTCCGGTGAGGATTGAGGAAAGGTCTACTTAGGTGGTACTGGACATTTATTCAAAATTAAGGATGGGGTTTACTTTTTGGCGTGGTTTTTAAATTGCTTTCTATTAGATTGGGTCATATATACGGTGAAACAGATGTTGTACAGTGTTTTGCTGTTTATGTATTTTATCTAATTGTTATTTTTAGATTTTTTTTATATAATTTTTTTTATAAATTTTAATATATAAGTACAAAATAATAACACAAACTTATTATTTAAATTTATTATTTAATTAATAATTGATATTTAAATAATAAATTTATATTATTTTTTTATGTGTGAATTTTATAGTTATATATTTTTTGCCTTGCTTTGTTGCATAGACCTTGGTAGAGGTGTTAAAATCTGACCCGACCCGATGAGTTGACCCGAACCGTCCGAAAAAATACGACCCGAACCCGACCCGAAGGATGACCTAACCCGAAATGACCCGAAAATCTTTGGGTCAAACCCGACCCAACCCTAACCCGACCCGTTTGACCCGAACTTTTTTTTTTCTTAAGGGAACAAAAAAATAAAATGAAAAAATTTAACATATTTTATATTATAAAAAGTATAGATTATACTATTTTCAATATAAATCTTAATTATAAATTTTTTTAAAATATTTTGAGATTTTTTATACAGTTTTAAATTTTATTTTAATTTTTTAAAATATTTTAAAAGAAAAATTTTCAATTATTTTTCAATCATATGATTTTCTTTGATTTTTAAGAATTTTTAGTAAAATTTTTGAAATTTTTAAATTTTTAAAATTTTTAATAAAAAATGTCACGTCATCATTTTTGATGACGTGGCCAACCCGTGGGTTGACTCGAACCCGACCCGAACCCGAAGTGACCCAACCCAAAATGACCCGAAGATAACGTGACCCGTAAGTAACCTGACCCGAAGTGACCCGAACCCGAAGTGACCCAACCCGAACCCAACCCGATGACCCGTTTTGACACCTATAGACCTCGGCAATAAATATAGCAACATAGACGAAGATATCTACATCATTCCTTATTATAATGACATCGATCGTTTGACGCAATAATGACATAAGTTTTTATTTTGTCAATTAAGAAGTTTAATGAACTAAGCCTTTTTTTTTTTTTTAAATCTCACTTTTTTTTTATTAAATTTTTAATTTAAAATATCTAAAATATAAATCTGAACTCTAACCAATCGAACATCTCTTGAAAAACATAATCACAAAATTTTTTTTGAACTTCTCTAAACGTACACCAATTAATTGTAAGAGAAAAATAATTAAAGAGATAAAGAACTTACTACTAATATACTATTAACAATATTTGACTTACAAACTCGGGGCAACATTATCACACAATTTTACATTCTGAAACTCTTGCATTAGATTCAAAATTGGCTCTTTTGTTTGGGCCCGTTACAAATTTCTGGGCTTCACTCATCTTATAATTATAATAAATATTATAAATCCAAAACCCTATTGAAATTTGAAGAAAACCCTATAAATATTATAAATCCTTTGACCAAAAAAAAAAAAAAGTTTTAAATCCTTTCGCTCATCCGGTCAAACTAATGCTGGAATTGGGAATATTAAAGTTCTAAATTATTACCCAATGAGTTGTAAAAAAAAAATTATTACCCAATACACATTTCTCTCTTTTCGATGTTATGATGTTAATTTGACTTGCTGTATATGGTATAACATTATGCTCACATATGCTATAACGACACATTTTGTCAATTATCACATATGCTATAACGACACATTTTGTCAATTATAACAAGTAGGTTTCGGTGGCTTTTGTTTCCCAGTGATTTTTGCGAAGCACAACATAAAACAAGTCGCATGTATTTTGTGAAGCATCACAACATTGTTTGATGGTGTTATAAAATGCTCAAAGGAGAAGCGTGAGTAGTGTAGATATTTACGGAAGCTAAACCGTTATGAAATTATTAGGAATTATGAAGCTATTATTAAGGGTTATAAGGCCATAATAAATACTATATGATTTCCTGCTATAACGGTTTTTTGTTTCGTTTTTATTTATGCATTTAACGTTTCTTGTGGCTGAACAAGATGAAAAGACATTGATTTCTATCCTAGTTCCTTGTTATTAAAGTATTAGAAATGACATCTTCAAAGAACTCAACGGACTCTTAATCAATGTTAAATGAATGAGTCAAAATAAATGCTAAAATAATACCTAAAACGTTTATGTCTGCTCTCATGTTTTGAGATTTTGAAAGTTTAAAATAGTTGATTGAGGACACGAAAGAGAATGAGGTGAAATGCACATAGATATCATAGTCTATATCGGTAATATTTCGTACACGCATATTGCGAACCGAGAAATACACGCACCCAAAATCCTATATCTACGTGGCATGAAAGATTGAAAAATGGAGTAGAGGTGGCAAAGGGAGTATGGTGCTTCTTCAACGAGTTTGCACCCAAAACCTCGCGCCTATCTGTTTTCTTTTAGAGAAATAGGGGATGAACACAATTTAAATAATGATATATTTTACGAAAATTGTATATTAAACATTTAAAAATTTACAATTATGTAAAGAATTATTAAATTTTTTTTTTAACAGTGTTAAAAAATTAATATTTTTTCTACAATTATGAATTTCAAAATGTTCTATAATACGATTTTCGTATCATTACTCATTTAATTTTTGTAGGAAAGAGGCATTGTTGATGGTCGGATGAAAGGGTACTCGATCTCTCAAGTTCTAAATGCTGCTTTCTTCTGTACAACTTCAATTCAATATCTCAAATACAAGGTTATTAAACTGATTATTAACGTTAAACACTGCACTGTCATGAAGATTGGAGAGATGACACTGAAATTTGCAATTTAATTTTAAACAAAACCTTTTAACATCGACATCAGCTTAAAACTTAACAGTAGTTCTTCAGGGATGTTAGCTCCACATCCATATCAAGTAAAATTGCGTCAGGTCCTCCGCTGCTATCGCCGTTCGGTGTTGCCACCTATTTATAATCAGAATGTTGTCGCAACCCTGCCTGCCGTTGTGGTGTCGCCATAGTTAAATGCCTCTAAACCAACCGTCGCTCTTAATTCTAACTCCACTAATTCATCCAAATTTCCGAAATCAAAGGAGAAGGAAAAATTAAATGCCCCCTACCTGTAAAGGGGGAAAACCAAATTAAATGCCCAACCCAAAAATAAAGACCGACTTCTATCAAACAGTTTCAACACTCGGATGTGGATCTCTTTTGAGTTGGAGTTTTGATGGGTTTTCGCAGCTTTCTATTTCATAAACTTATTTTCGATTCCTCGAGGACAATTCTAGCTTCAAATTTTGTTGTATTTCAGTACAGTTCCAAATGAATAATTCAATCTCACTGATGAAATCTCTCTTTCATTTACGCGTAGGACAGATGATTCATATTTGTCAATGCGTCCAACTACAAACCACGAGCTGCCTCACCGAGTGGTGCACTGAGAGAATAAAAAAATATTTTTTTATTTTTTTTATTTTTTTATAAAATAAAACTTAAATTTAAATAAATGTTACTCTATAACATAAAGTATAAATATTATATGAAATTTCATAAAAAAAAAATTTCTTTCAAAATTTTTTTTAATAAAATGGTAAAAAATATTATTATTTTATTAATTTTTTATATTTTCTATATATAATATTCTGTATGCAAAACATTTCTACTTGTCAATTCTACTTGTTGGTGACAGTTGGGTTCCATGTCGTTCAGTATATTCTTCAGTGTATGATTGTCGATATACGTGTGTGTATCTATTTAATTAGTATAAAGAGGAAAGTTTAGAAAAAGCTTTCCCATGATTTTAGGTCTTATTTAGCATTTTTACAATTTTTCCCTTCAATCTATTTAAAAACAAAAAAAAAAGTCTCATAAAATTGTTCATTTGTTAATTAATTTGCTACCTGTCCATTAATTTGCTACCTGTCATTATTACCTGTCCATTCTTTCACAATTATTACTATTGAAACTTTTTTTTTCAATTATTATCATTAAAAATTAACATTAATTTTGCAAGTTAACCTTCCGAATTTTAAATTTTTGTAACCATTCTTCCACAATTTTCTTTCTTTAACTTTTCTACACAATGGAATATTTTTCTTTTATTACAGTTTACTTCCCTCAATCTTTCTTTCCCTCGCATTTTTTACATTCCAAACAATGTGTAAGAGACGGGAAGGAAGGGAGGGAGAGAAAGACAGAGAGATAGAGAGCTCAGAGATTGAAAGAGACGCTAAGAAAGAGTCATAGAGATGGGAGAAAGTACAAAGGAAAGGGAGAAAGTATAAAAGAAAGGGATAAAGAGATGAAAGCAAGAGATAGATCATACAGAGAGTGTGTGTGATAGAGGGATGGAAAAGAGAGATAAAGATGAAAGAGAGAGAGGTAGAGAGATTGAAGCGAGTGAGAGAAAAAAAAGGACAGAGAAAGTAGTGGACGTTACGTTATAAATTTTAAAAAAATTCACAATATTCCCATATGTGCACTCTAAAAATCAAAAAATATTTTTCAATTATTATCTAAACAACACAACATAACTTTTTTCCCCTAAAAAATTTTTCCTCTGAAATTTTTTTTTTCATTGTCAAATTATTTTTGTCTAATCCTATTTCATAGTTACACGACAATTGACTAATTTTCTTCGACACTCAAAGTAAAATCTTATGTTGCTTTTCTCAATTTCATACGACATCCTACTAATTCCCTTAAAAGAGAAAATATTTTGTTATATAGTGACTGTTACTTTTACTTTTTTTAATTGTTTATACATGAAATGTATTAATTGATTAGTAACAAGTTGAAAATCAAATATATTATAAATTTTTTATTAAGAATAACTAATATGTTGATTTTTTATATATAATTATTAAAAAAATACAAAGTGACTATCAATAATAAATTTTTTAAAAAATGGGACACGATCAAAAGAAAAAATGGTAAAAAAACAATACAAGAAATATAGGGAGAAGTAGAAGACTGCTCTCTATAAATAAGGGGCTCTAGCCCCTTACTTTACCAAATACAAGTATGTACTTGGCAAGTTACCATTTATAGAAATGCCAACTTGCAAAATTGCAGGAAATGAGTAATACTTTTTTAAGGGGGTGTTTGGTTCTATTTTTTAGGAAATATGTTTACCTTTCAGTTTAAAAAAAGAGGGGTATGAGTATTTGTTAAAATATTTGGAGGACTTGCTAATTGCTGATAGGGAGTCTAATCAGCTGTTGTTTCAAAAAGTAGATTAGGTCTATTTTTTAAAATTCTCAGTTACTGATACAAATATTTTAGACCTAAAGACCATTTTTTCTACTTTTATTTGTAAGATTGAATTTATATATATTTTAAATTCTTTTAATAAATTAAGTTATTTTATTTTATTTGTAGGAAATAATACTAATAGTTATTAATATAAATAAAATGATATATTAGTTTTTATGTGAAATTTCATTAAACATATTTTTTAAAATTTTTCCTAAAATTATTATTTTTTGTCTAAAAAATTATTGTATATTTTTTTATTGAAACTTGTTGCAAATTATTTTTTTTTTTGAAAACTGTAGTATATCTTATGCAATCAAAACCTGTTAACTTATAAACAATTAAAACAGATAAATTTTTCCTTCACACGAATGATGTCAGTGAAAAAAAATGTATAATATACAAAATAATCATTTTATAATTAGAACAGTAAACAACAAATATCAAACTAATCAGATGCCATAATTTTATTTTAACAATCAGTTACAGTAATCAGTAATAATAATCTGTAATTAGTAACAATAATCAACAATTAACAATAGCAACAACAATAATCAATAGATAAACTAAACAAGCCCTAACTGTGTGTTGCTTTTTTTTTTGTGTTTTGTTTTGGTTTTTTTTTTTTAGGTGTTTGCAGTGCCTAAATTTTGACTCACAAGGTTAAGATGTGATAAAGTTCTGGACACCATATATAACATGCTGTTGCCGTAGAGAATTATCGGAATAATATATATAGATAAGTTAGTAAAAAATAAAGATAAACCTGTGAGACGATCTTCATTTTTACTATACATGATAAATTTAAGGGTAATATTTTTCTTTAAGTAACTGCAAGGTTGTACTTTTTTTATCAAATAAAATGAATAAATAGAGGTGATGGTTAAAAGATTTTGTTGTTATAGATTCATTAGATTTTGGATTTAAACTGATTAATTAGGTAGAATAAATGTGGTAAAAATAATAATATAATCAAGTATAAGAATTTACGTAATTCGACTTAAAAGTTACATATACAATAAAGACGATTAAAAAATATTTCATTATAAATAATAAATAATTTTATAAGTTATATTCAATATATTTCACTGCTCAAATTCTTAAATACACCTAATATTTTCCTTATGTACTCTCTATCCATATAAACTTAAGACTTAAGTTTCTCTCAAGACACTCGGACTCAATACTTTTTGTTAACCCATGAGTACATATACACTTTAGAGCCAAACTACAGCCAAATGCATTTGCATGCTAAAAAGGCATTAAATACTATGCACGCGTGAAACCTTTTAGATCACACATGCATGTTTCACGCATGCATGTTGGGTTATTCAATTGTTATATTGGTACAACTTGTTTGACTAATAAGAACACGTGAAATCTGATGTATAGCTGCATTTACTGTATACCTGGACAACATTGATAGAAAATAGGTACCCATCGACATCTTATTTAGAAAATTTCAGTTCTTAAGCATCCTACAGATCCGTCATCATCAAATTAAACAATCACGTGGTACTGGTCAGTAAAAACGTTTCAACCGGTGATTAGTACATTTTTTCCTTTTATTGATAAATAGCTGTAGGATTGTGATATGCATTATGACTACGAGCAGTTTATTATTTTAATGATTTTTGTCATTGTTTTGGATTAGTTTTGGCATGATGTAGATGTAGTACCAGGAAAGGTAGAATGGATCAAGCTGATTTGGACATTGTCATTGAATCGACATACTAATTAGAAAAATGGATCAACCCATGGGCATATCATTTGTTCCTTGTCTGCTTCTTTTGTTTGCATATGATTAGTACATTTTTAATGCAAAATTGTGAATGGTTCTCATCTTTTTTTGTCCATTTATTTCAGTTACATGCCAATATTGGATATCATTAATACTCGATGGCAGCTTCAACTCAATAAACCTTTGCATTTTGCTGCATATTATCTGAACCCCCATTTTCATTATAGTCCTAATTTCAAAGCTAGTGCTGATGTCAAAATTAGACTATACCACTGTATTGAAAGAATGGTTCCCAATGTTGATGAAAGAGTTGCAATAGATTTGTAAATTGATGCTTTTAAGAATGCAAAAGGTCTCTTTGGTATTGAATCAGCAATAATGACACGAACAAAAAAATCTCCAAGTAATTTTTTTGACTACAGTATTTGTTTTCTTTTACAATATTATCATTATAACTTTAAATCTAAGCTTCATTTAATGTTAAATATAGGTGATTGGTGGGATTCTTATGGAGATGAATGTCCTGAATTGAAAAGGTTTGCCATTCGAATTTTAAGCTTGACATGTAGCTCCTTGGGTTGTGAACGTAATTGGAGTGCTTTCGAAATGGTATAGTAAATAAATTGTTATTGAATTTTATCTAATCCTATAAAATTGCATGACTTAGTGAATATTTACATTATTTAATCAATTTAAAGTCTTGTTATTATTTATTTAGGTTCATTCCAAGAGAAGAAATCGTTTGCACCAACAAAAATTGAATGATCTTGTGTTTGTTATGTACAATTTGAAATTGAAAGAAAGGGAAGTGAGAAGAAATAGTCAGGCCTTAAAATCCATTTCTATGTCCAATTTTCTTTCTTTTGATGAGATTCCTTCCGATGATGAGTGGCTAACAGAAAAAGAAAATCCAAGTCTTCCAACCAAAGGAGATTGGTTTGATATTCTTGATAGAGCTGCTCATTTGGAAGCATCGACTGGAGATGGAGATGAAGGAGATGTAGAATGTATTGCACAGAATTTGGGAGAAGCATGTAAACTTTTTTAGTTAATGTGGAAGTTCATGACATTAGTGATGAAGATAATGATCGCATGTTTGAGAATGATCCATTTTTGATGATTTTGAGTACAACTATAACATAGAAAATGTGGAAAATAATGATCATGTAAATCAAGGAGATAATAATCAAATTTAGGTTGATAACAATGAATGATGATGTATTATTTTGTGTATTGTTGAATATTAGTGGTGATCAAAATAACTTTGATGTGAATTTTCTTTAATATAAAATGTATTAATGCGTTGGTTGTTCTTCAAATTTATAGATAAGATTATTTATGCTTTACTTTAAATATAAAAAATTGAATGAAATGCTTAAAAATTAAAAATTAATTTATTATTATTATTTTTAATTTTTTTATCAATTTAGGTAGAATTTTACGATTTTACGATCCGATCTTACGATTCGATCCTTACATCATCAAAACGATCTTAGGTAGAATCCCGATTTTAACAACCTTGCTCGGAACCGACATCTTCAATTCTGATGGTGACACGTGGAAGTTCCAAAGGCAAGTATCCAGCCAAGATTTTGCTAGTGATTGTCGCGTTTATTTTTTTAAAATTATTTATACGTAAAATGTATTAATTAATTAATAAAAAGTTAAAAATTAAATATATTATAAATTTATTATTAAGAATAATCGATATGTTAATTTTTAATTAATAATTATAAAAAAATACAAAGTGACTATCAACAATAAATTTTAAAAAAAGATGGGACACACTCGAAAGAAAAAAAAAAAAGGTAAAAAAAACATTACACGAGCTATAGGGAGAAATAGAAGACTTCTGACTCTCTGTAACTAAGGGGCTCTAGCCCCTAATTTTACCAAATATAAATGTGTACTTGGCAAGTTACTATTTATAGAAATGCCAACTTGCAAAATTGCACGAAATGAGTAATAACTTTTTAATTGTGTGTTGCTTTTTTTTTTTTTTTTTTTTTATGTATGCAGTGCCTAAAATTTTGACTCACAAGGTTAAGATGTGACAAAGTTCCGACACCATATATAACATGCCCTTGACGGTGAGAATTATCGGAATAATATATATAGATAAGTTAATAAAAAATAAAGATAAACCTGTGAGACGATCTTCATTTTTACTATACACAATAAATTTAAAGGTAATATTTTTCTTTAAGTAACTGCAAGGTTGCACTTCTTTTTTTTATTAAATAAAATAGAAAAATAAAGGTGATGCTTAAAAGACTCTGCTGTGATAGACTTACTAGATTTTAAATCTAAACTGATTAATTACGTAGAATAAATATAGTAAAAATAATAATATACTCAAGTATAAGAATTTACGAGGTTTGATTTAAAATTTACGTTCACAATAAAAATGATCAGAGAATACTTCATTATAAATAATAAAAAATTTTATAAATTACACTCATTATATCTCACCACCCAAATTCTCTAATACACCTAATATTTCTCTAGTATACTCTCTATCTATACAAGCTTTAGACTTGAAGTTCCTCTCGAACGTTCGACTCAATACTTTTTGTAAACCGATAAGTATATATACACTTCAGAGCCAAACTGCAGACAAATGCATTTGCATGATAAAAAGGAATTAAATACCATGCATGCGTGAAATCCTTCAGATCACGCATGCATGTTGGGTTATTCAATTATCATATTGGTACAGCTTGTTTGACCAATCACAACACGTGGTAATCAACTTAGCAGTGGAAATTGTAGATTGTAATTGTGCTACTGCAACAACTTCACGTTGTCTTTAAACTATTAATAAAGACTAACTTCTTTTTGACTTTGTTACTTATTAAATAGAAGCATTTACTTATCTTAATTTGTATAAATTGTAAGACACTAACTTTAATATATTCGCTAAAGAGATTTATTTGAGCACTTTATTGTCATGTAATTTGTACTAAATTTGTAAGTGACCAAATTTTATAATATCTAATAAATATTATTAAATCATTTATAACTCTAAAAATTCAGAATAAATTTAATTTCATTAACTGTTCCTTAGCAAATCTCAAACCCTATGGATTCTCTCCTAGATCTTAAGTCTTTACCAACTAGATTACATGGTTGGTGGTGACGTTAGACATTTTCAGAGATTCTAAAGTATAGTATAGTTAATATTATGGATCAGGCTACACTAACGCACAATTTTACGGACTCTTGGGAAAAAAAAATACAATAAATAAAATATTTTATAATACATAGTTAATATCTTATATAATATAAAACTTTAAATAAATATTTACTGTATCTTTGTATCAGTATAGATATCCTTTATATGGCATACAATATTATATATATAATATAAAATATTTTGTATTTAATATAAAATTTTTATCTAAACAAATGTATAAAATTTGTGTGTTTGATTTTCTTATTATAGCTTATATTTATTAATTACTATTCACAAAATTATCATCCAAACACTCTAAACTATATTTTGAGATTTCTATTTTAACTCTTTTTTTTTAATTGAGTGTAATTTATTCATAATTTTAGATTATATAACAAATAAGGTCTACTTAAATTAAAAAATTAAAAATAATATTCAAATAATATTATATTATAAATTAATTTTATTTATTAAAAAATAAATAAAATTAATAAACACTTATATATATAGACAAACATGAGTTCACGTCCCTTGGAAATGAGAGAAAACAAAAATAAAATTTGACAAAAAAAAAAAAAAAGGCATTTTGAAGTCATTGCTTACTCTTTTCTCATGTTCACTTGGCCCCACCTGAACTTCTCATTCTCAACCACCACCCCCCCCCCCCCCCCTTCTCAGACCATATAAATAGGCCTTACCTCTCTTCGCCAAAACCATCTTCAAAAATCCCATTACAATTACAATTTACATCAGATCCATATAGAGTCCGTACATTCAATTCAGCCCTGCAAGCAATGGACATGCCAATTGAGCTCTTAGCAACATCCTTTCTTGTCATTCTAATCAGTCTTTTCTTCATCTTCTCCGTAGCCAAAAGCTCCAAATCCAAGAAGAATTCAGCACTTGCTCCTCAAAGGCCCAACATCAAAGTATACCCACTAATTGGTTCCTACTTATCTTTCGTGAAAAACGTTGATCGCCGCGTTCAATGGACTGCAGAATTTATTCAGAACTCGCCGTCTGCAACATTTGTGCTGCATGGTGCTCTGGGTCGCAAAAAGATTTTCACTGGCAACCCTGCCAACGTCCAGCACATACTCAAGACTCATTTCCACATCTACGAGAAAGGCGACGAATTTAGACGAGCTCTCTACGATTTACTCGGAACCGGCATCTTCAATTCTGATGGTGACACGTGGAAGTTCCAAAGGCAAGTGTTCAGCCAAGAATTCAACACCAAGTCGTTGCGTAAATTTATCGAGACTGTTGTCGATACAGAGCTCTCCCAACGCTTGATTCCAATTCTCTCGACCGCTGCTGCAAATAAAACGGTGCTTAATTTACAGGATGTTCTTCAGAGATTTGCTTTCGACAATATTTGCAAGATCGCTTTTGGGTACGATCCCGCTTACTTGTCGCCATCTCTACCGCAGCAAGAGTTTGCAGAGGCTTTTGAAGAGGCTGTCAGGATTAGCCAGGAAAGGCTCATTGCAATGCACCCTGCAGTGTGGAAAATCAAAAGATTTCTTGGTCTTGGATCTGAAAAGCGTCTCAAAAAAGCTGTCGCCCACGTTTGGAACCTTGCCGTAAAAATCGTTAGAGAAAAAAAGAAAGAACTTGAAATGAACTCTTCTCTGGAATCCGTCGACGCCTTGTCAAGATTTTTGAGCTCTGGACATTCTGACGAGGAATTTATCACCAATGTCGTGATCAACATTATATTGGCCGGCCGCGATACCACATCCGCAGCTTTATCATGGTTCTTTTGGATGCTCGACGGTCACCCGCAGGTGGAAAATGAGATTGTCAAAGAAATAAGGGAGAAATCGAATATGCCTATTTTTGAGGAAATAAAAGACATGGTTTATACTCACGCTTCTTTGTGCGAGAGCATGAGGCTGTATCCTCCAGTTCCAACGGACGGCAAGGTCGCAACAAGCGACGACGTTTTGCCTGACGGGACGGTGGTGAAGAAGGGAACGAGAGTGGTGTACCATCCATACGCTATGGGAAGACTTGAGTCGCTCTGGGGTCCAGATTGGGCTGATTTCAAGCCAGAGAGGTGGCTACAGAGAGATGAAGCCACCCAGAAATGGAATTTTGTGCCCAAAGATCCATATACATACCCAGTGTTTCAGGCGGGGCCTAGGATTTGTTTGGGAAAGGAAATGGCTTTCTTGCAAATGAAGAGGGTGGTTGCTGGGATCTTGAGTAAGTTCAGCGTTGTGGCGGAAGACGGTTTCCAGCCGGTGTTCATCGCGGACCTGTCGACCAAGATGAAGGGTGGCTTTCCGGTGAGGATTGAGGAAAGGACTTCTTGACTATTTTTATTTATTTAAAATGGAAGGATGGGTTTTGCTATTTTGTGTGCTTTTTAAATTGAGTTAAATATGCAATAAAAAACAGTCATTTTTTAATAAATAACCCAAAAAAAATTAAATATGATTGGGGAGTAGCAATATGGAGTGTGGATCCATTACTGTTTTCTGTGTTTTGTCCTGAATTTAGTTTTGCTGATTATGTAATTTATTTTTGTTGTTTCTGGATGCTTTATATAAAGTCTTTCTTACGGGCATGGAGTTCGGCCATGAAATTACTGATTAGACTGGAAATTTATATTATGTAAGTATAATTATTCATTCTTATACGTTAACATAAATATTACACTTAATAATTTTAATTATAGGTTTGTTAGTCAACATTCAACCACCATGGTTATTTATTCGTTTCTTTTCATTTTTTTTTATGAGAGCCATTACAGGGTCCCGATCATATTCTTTTATTTTTTTTAAAAACTGAGTTCTAAATATTATTTAACATTACTATAAATATACTTAATTATATCCTAATTTTTTTAATTTAACCGGGTTGGGGCCCGGCACACTTTTGCCGGCCCACCGACAATTATCCTTTTTTTATTTAAATGTTTAAAATGCAATCCTTTAATCGACACGAGGAAGGTCACAAACCTCAAGTAACGCAGAAGTACTGTCTACTCTTTCGGAAGTTCTATTTCACCCCCATCCCAAAAGAAAGACTTTTTTGTATTACAAAAAAAAATCATTTTATTAATGTTTTTCAAAAGTGTACACAAGATCAACCTAAAAGAAAGACTAATGCTTAGGATCATGACAACGGTCGTGGCCCACTAATACTAGCTAACTGTCGTACATGAAGTTTCAAAGTAGCGCAGAGAACTCCACCACTTTTTTGACTCAACACTGACATAGTTTGACTTTCTGAAACTGTGCATCGGGTTCAAAATTGGTTCTTTGATCTGGGCCCATTGCCAATTTCTGGGGCTTCACTCGCCTGATAATAGATGGATTGTTAAAAAGTTATGAGAAAAATAATAATAATAATAATAATAAATAATAATTTATAAAAAAATAAATATTTATTATTTGAATTGATGATAAATTTATAAAAAAATTATGAAAAAATAATATAATAATAATGATATTTTTTGTTTAAAATTTTTTAATTATTTTTTTTTTATCAAATTCTCTCAAACCAAACATACCATTAACGCACAAAAGAAATGAATATTCAGGAGCACAGCGTTGACTACAGTGGTTAAAACAGTTTTCTTCTAATTACTAAGTTTAGGGTTCGATTTCTAGACTTCTTGCCTCATCACCCTCTTCTCTACCATTTGATTTTCAACTCCCAAAGAAAAAAAGAAATGAATATTCAAAAGCAAGGAACCAAAAATATGTCGGAATAATGGGAATCATCAATTTACCATTTCGATGTAGCCCTCCTGCCAATTGAGATGAACTCCATATAAACGACAATTAAGCAAATGGACAGCTTAAGTCAAAAAAATCCCACTTGAAAACATTGTTAAGGCATGCGAACGGCTTATCCCATAGGTTAATTTAACACAAAATTTGTGATGGACCCTTCCATAGCATCCCAAGTCAAAAGATTGAAAAAGTTTGGCAACTTTTGTGCTTTTGCATATAACCAAAAGTAGTCGTCTTAACATGATACACGTGATAATAAAGGAGTGCATTGATAATAAAGGAGTGCATTTTAAACATCTTGTTGGATGGGAAATGGGGTCCAATCAAGAGTCTGCCCAAGAATGCCTCCACGGGACTCTTGCTATGGTTAATTTAGAGTTTTCAGAATCAAATTGATCATCAAATTAAAAAGTTAAGAGATTCAAAATTCAACCGATTTAATTGATAAAATTATAGTTAAATCAGTAAAATCGGTATTTAATATTAAATATATAAAAATTAAATTTTATATAACTTATATAATTATATAAAATATTATATTATATAAAAATGATAATAAATATCTAAAATAAAATGTATTTTAAAAATTATATTAATATTTACACATATTAAGAATATTATAATTAGTATATTTAACAAAATATAATTTATAAAAATTAATTAAAAAAATAATATTTATAAATATTGATTAAATATTAATTTTTAAAATTTAAAAATTAAATTAAAAATTTTAATCAATTGAGGGCTAAATTAAAATTTTTAGTTAAAATTAGAGTATTAATTATAATTTAAATAAAATTTTGGGTCAAATTATAATTTAAAATTTTTTGGTTTAAATTGAACCGGTTCAACCGGTCTGATTTTTTGTCGGTTTTCCCTATTTTTGACCGGTTTTTTTTTGTTTTTGACCGGTTTTTTTCGGTCCGGTCCGAATTTTATTTTTAGGCTTGAACTAGACTGTACTTAGGACCGGTTCCCAATTTTTTCGATTGAACCGACTGATCCGATCCGGTTCTTACTTCATTGGGTTAACTACGTTGGATCTTGCTTATTTGCGTCGGATTTCTCTTATGTTGGGATATTTTGAATGGAATAACTTTTTTTCTTTTTTCTTTTTTGTTAAGGAATGGAAGAACTTTTCTTGCTATGCACAATTGAATGATTTAATACGACAATTAGTGAGCTATTTTTTATTTTTAAAAAAAAAAAAGTTGTTAGTAGGTGTTTTCTAAGTCATACACCTGAAAAGTGCTATATCTATATGGCAGTGCATTCTAGCTGTCTATAATTTTTCTTAGCTTGTATGTAAGACTGTTACATTACGTGCGAAAAAAATGTATAGAGAATGGTGCTTACAAATTATATTAAAATTTATTTATGATTTAATATTATATAAATATATATTTTTATTTATTTATTTAAAAAGATCTCGCATATTATATAATATAAAATTATAATTAAATTATATTTATTAAAATAAAAAATTAAATTAAAAATTCTCATAAAAAGGGACCAGAATGACGTGACACACGTGTAGTCCACATCTTAAAAAATGCTGCTTGAGATTATTTGGGACTGAACGAGTAAATGGACGTAAGTTGGCATACCCGTCAGCCAGCTGAATGAGCATGTAGTTAATAAAATATAGTTAAGGACCAACTTAATACTTCAACTTCCGTATTAGAGATTCTAATATTGAGAATGAGTGTGTAGTTAATGAAAATAGACAAAGCTATTATATTGTATACTTTAAAGTCCAACGGGCTTCGTAATAAGAAAAAAAAAAAAACATACATTGATTCCTTCAAAAAATTTCCTAAGCAAACAAGTGCCTGAATTTTGTATTATTTGGTATTCGTAAAAAAAGAAAAAGAGAGAAAAAAAGCCTTTTTTTTTTTTTTTGAACACCCGAGAGAGAAAAAAGCTCGACCTTGTTAAGACGCTAAAATTTTATTTTATGGGAATTTTTGTTTTGACTTATATTTTAAAGTGAGTGTAATTTTATTCATAATTTCACATAATAAGTGAGATTCATTTGAAAAAAAAATTAAAAATAATTTTTAAATGATGTTATATTATAAATTAATTTTATTTACTAAAAAAATGAGTAAAATTAACGAGTACCAAAATTTATAACTATTCTTCGATTTGCGTATTTTTAAACGGTCATTTTCTACCGGCCCAATAGGGAGAAATTTCAATGTGGAGGGAATGAACTCCAAAATACTGTAGCATAAAAAAATTTCTCCATCAAATTAGTTTTTTGTTTAATTCAGAAAGCTAAAATGGCATAAGATTTTCATATGCAATATAAAATTAGTCTATCTTAGGGTCTATTTAGTATATTTGTTTGATATTACTATTATTAATTACTACTACTAATTACTGTTTGGTGACTACAGTTTCCTTTTATTGATTGCTGAAAAAAATAATGAAGTATTTGAATAATTTTTCACTTACTATTGTTGTTAAATAATTAAATAACTGATTTAGAAATTTAATTTATATTAATATATCATATCAACAAAATTATTTTTATATTTTATATTTTTATTTTTAGAATAAATATTTCATAAATAATATTGAGATTTTTCTCACTTAATTTTTAAATATTTTCAAAAAAATTATTAACTTTACAACAAAATAAAAAAAATATAATTTTTGAGATTTTTTTTAAAGTGTCAATGTTAATAAAAATCTAAAGTGAAAAAAATATTATTTAAAAATTGTTAAAAAATAAAAAATATTGTACTTATATAAATATTTCTGAAATATAGTAACAACTAACAAATCTAATTTATGTGACAAATAAAAAATAATAAAATTTTATAAATATTTTTTGAGGATAATTTAGTTTATATAAATTATTATTAACATTAAAAAATAAAAAATAGTTCAAAAAGTAGTAAAAAGTAATTTTAAACTATTTTTCAGTCAACTGCTTTTAGATAATTATATAAGAAAATAAATAGAATCAAACAGTAGATTGATAAAATTTACCCAACACATATCTCACTACTTTTAAAAATGAAATATAAATATATCTCTCACAAAATTAATCCAAACACTCCAATACTATCTTACATTATATTATGTATCGAACGCAATTTAAGTAATTAGAATGTAGAACATAAATGGAAAGCCAATCAAATGTAGAATAGTTGCCAATGTTGTTCTTTGTCTATCCCTAATGGACAAATGCACGACCACCATAATCACTACTATTTTCAGCGGCATGGAGCCTTGTGCCGTCGGTATTATCCCGTAATTAATTCTCCACGGATGACTAATTGTGTCCGTTATGGCAATATATTGTCCGGAAGCCAGGTCCAGAAAATTTTTAGGTGAACCTGATCTTTCTAATAAAGTCACGTTAGTTAGAAGATTGCATACTAACAAAAAGATTTTGCATCCTTCCAAAATTAGGTTAATTGTTCTGTCTGTATTGGATGACTATCACCTGAAAATCTATATATATATTTTTTTACAAAGGAATGCATTAATAAAATAATAAATATGATGCAAAAAAAAGAGTTAATAAATAGAGAATTAAAAAAAGAGATTATGTATATTATTTTATTTATTGTATTTAAATGTATATATCATTTTGGGTACAGTAGTTATTCCTTCTTACAAACATTTTAAAATCTCTCATTTTCATAAATAAGAGTAAGACTACATGATACATTTAAGTAATAAAATATAATAATATAATTTTATTCAACGACATTTAATTATTTTTTTTATGAATTTAACTACTAACAAAATTATATACTATTATTTTGAAGTCACTTTTTGTGAAGATAAACTTTTTTTTCCTACGATGTAATTGACTGTGAGTTCAACCAGTTTTGGAAAATTTATTCGATAATTAATACCCTTGTATGTATAAAATTCCTTCAACGTATACCCACCATTATCCTGGTGAATCATTGCATAACAATCGCTATGCTAGTAGAAGTGGTAGCCTCAGTTTTGCTGCTAGTGCTGTCTCTAGTTTTCATCTTCTCAATCGCCAAAAACTCCAAAAATTTTAAGACCAAGCCATGCACCCACCTTCCAAAATCATACCCACTAATTGGTTCCTATATCTCCACAATCGCAAACCGGAACCGGCTCATTGAGTGGACATCAGACATCCTCCCGAAGTCGCCCACTGGAACCGCTGCCCTGCAGAGCGCTCTGGGCCGCCAGGGGGTTTTCACAGCGAACCCCGCCAACGTCCATCACATACTTAAGACTCACGTCCACATCTACCAGAAAGGCGAAGACTTTCAAAGCACACTCTTCGATTTCCTCGGCAACGGCATCTTGTATGCCGACGGCGATACCTGGAGGATCCAAAGACAAGTACCCAGCCGCAAGTTCAGCACCAAGTCTTTGCGTAAATTTGTGGAGACCGTTGTTGACACCGGGTTAGAACAGCGTCTGATACTCATCCTTTCTGCAGCGGCTGCCAGTAAATCCGTTCTCGATTTGCAAGATATTTTCCAAAGATTCGGTTTCGACAACATCCGCAAGATAGCTTTCGACTACGATCCTGCGTATTTATTACCATCGCTGCCGCGGGCAGAATTCGCCCGAATTTTCGAAGACGCACTGGTTGTAAGTAGCGAGAGGTTCAACTGTTTGCACCCTTTGGTCTAGAAGATTAAACGATTTCTGGGAATTGGGTCGGAAAAGCGTCTCAAAGAAGAGTGCTCTCGAGTACGCGAGTTTGCCAAAAACATCATCAAAGAAAAGAAACGAGAGCTTGAAAAGCAGTCGTCCTCCTCGTCGTCGTCTATTGAATCCTCCGTCGATCTCTTGTCGCGATTAATCTTGAGTTCGGCGATTTCGGACGACGATTTTGTTACGGAAATTGTAATAAGCTTTGCGCTAGCTGGCCGCGACACAACAACTACGGCTTTGACGTGGTTTTTCTGGCTATTGTCTAAACATCCGCGAGTTGAAAAGGAAATTCTTAATGAGATAAGCGAAAACACACAACTGCCAGTTTACGAAGAAGTTAAGGACATGGTCTACACGAGAGCTGGAGGCTGTACCCACCAGTGCCGACCGACGACGTTTCGCCGGACGGAACCAAGGTGAAGAAGGGAACTAGAGTTGTGTACCATCCGTACGCGATGGGGAGGCAGGAGGCGTTGTGGGGCCCGGACTGGGCGGATTTGAAGCCGGAGAGATGGCTGGAAAGAGATGGGGTTAGTCGGAAGGTGAAGTTTGTGGGGAGAGATCTGTATACCTACCCGGCGTTTCAGGCAGGTCCCAGGATTAGTATGGGCACGGAAATGGCCTTCCTGCAAATGAAGAGAGTGGTTGCTGGAGTTTTTACTAGGTTTAAGGTGGTGCCGTTAGCGGAAGCCGGTGCCATGCCGGAGTATGTGATGTACTTGACCGTCAAGACGAAGGGTGGTTTACCGGTCAGGGGAGTTTGACTAATTTAATCATAGTTATCGTATCCGATCCGCTCGTAGATTTAGTTAAAAAAATAAGATTGTTGTTGGAATCATTACTTTACTCGTTGGTTATTGGTTGAATCATATAAATAATTAAAAATATAATAATAATAATAATAATAATAATAATTTAATTTAATAAAATATTTATATTACATGAATTATAATAAATAAAAAAAATTAATCCTTAAACGTAAAAAATTAGAGCAATATATTATTCTTTTAATCTAATAATATTTGTTTAATAATATTTTAGATACGATTTTATTTTAAATTTTAATCTACATTTTTTATTTAATTGGTATTAATTTAATATACTCATTTTTATTCGAATAACTTGTATTTTGTGAGACTATAAAATTAACTTCTAAATCCTAATGACTAAGGAATATAAAAAAAATTAAATGATAAATTTGTGATAATAAGTAGATATTAATTCATTAATAATTAAAATAAGTAACAAACTATTATGACACAAGTGTCAAAAAATAACCCAAAAAAATCCAACGTTTTTGAATTGGAAAAGAAATGTATGATTTTTGATAAAAACTCGATTTTTATAATTATTTTAATTACAAATACAACTAAAAAGAAAAAAAAAATCATTATTATTTCTTTGTATATTGAAATCAACTTATTACACATTAAATCTAATTAATTACATTCAATTGTATTCGAAATTGTATTCGAATAACTTTTCTGACAATTTTTTCATTGAAAACGTAACTTTTTCGTATCAAGAAAGTTGCTAACTAAATGCGTGCGGCTTTCGGCATCATCTCATATAAACACAAACATTGTTTTCTGATTTTGAGATTTAAGCCAACAATTTATATTCGTATGGTCATTTCATGGGCCAATTCTAACAATTTTGCTTGACGGCTCGAGCTCATTGAAAACTGGGCCTTTCTCTTTCAAAATCTGATTTCACGATCACGGTAGATCCGTTTGGAGATGTAAAATATGCAACAACTCTGCCCAATTGACTGTGTGTGGAGTTCACTAACCTCATTTTGTCGAACTAAGAGCCAGCTAATGACATTTTAAAATCCAAAAATGCAGGGAGAATAAGGTTAAAGGATTTGATATGGGACTGATAATAACCAGCAAAAAACAAACAAAGCAGGCAGGTACTACAAGTTACACAAGCTCAATGTACGCCATGGGCGCATTGTCCCCTCGCCTTGGCAAAGTTCTAATAATTCTGGTATACCCGCCTTCTCTGTCCCCGTATCTTTCTGGGACCTCAGCAAATAGTGCATGAACAATCTGCTTCTCGTAGATGAAGCCCAGAGCCTGTCTCCTTTTGTGGAGAGACCCATCTTTAGCCAAAGTTATCATTTTGTCAACATACTTTCTCATAGCACTTGCCCTTGCTCTTGTGGTTTTAATCCGACCATGTTTGAGGAGCTGAGTGGTGAGGCCTCTCAGAAGAGCCCGGCGCTGGTCAGGGGGTCGATTGAGCTTGGGAACTCGTTTGCCGTGTCGCATGGCAAATATTCGGGAGCCATTATCAATGCTCGGGAAACCACATTCAAAACTAGCGTGGTCTGCAAGAAGGCAGGAACTAACGCATAGAACAGTTTTCCACTGAATGAAGCATTATAAGAATAGGACAGGGGAGAAGTAACTCAACATTAGGTGGTAAGACCGTAAGAAAGTGATCTTCTCACAAAAACTGTCACAAATGCTGATAAACATGACCGGTAAACCTACTATTTATAATCTGTAATCATCTATTTCCTTAAGGGGAGGAATTTTTCAATTATAAGCAGCAAAATATGCGAGGAAAGCTAAGAAATACTTTATGGTGAGGTAAAATTTGGGACTAGGAGCAAAGGTTATATGTTCTATATAGTGCATGTTGCACATGGTGAGCAGTGAATAGCGAGAAAAAAAAAACGAATAGAATGAAATTTGATAAAGACATTCAATTGATAACCCACGAATACCTTTAGGAAGAGCAATGCTACAAGTGAAACAGAAAAATAAAACAAAGAAACACAAAAGTTACCAGAGAAGCCAGTGGACAGGAGAGGGTATACAGGACAAAGTCCAGTAAAAGAATGGAGGAGCTGGGGCTGCCTGCGATTGAAGAGGCTTAGGCCATGGCATCTTGTTGAAGAGATTCGAACTGAGGGAGTCAGTGAAGGAGAAAAGGAAGGGAGAGCTGACTTCAGAGATGCCATACTCCATCTACTATCAAGCCCACTAGCCACTGTCATTGCCATTGCCATTTTCTGTTGTTCTTCTCCTGCAGAAGTTCTATAAGCAAATTCTGTTAGAAGAACAGGTTATGGCTTGGAAGCTATCAATTGGCATTAGATCTCCTAAAAACAAAATGGCTTTGATGCGCTTGCCATCTTCGTGTGCAAAACCAACTAATCAAATAAGTGAATAAATGAGTCTGATGTTTCACCAGATACATTTAAATGAAAGCTAAAACAGAATGCCTCAAGCAGGTATATCTTGTCCCAGGGTACAAAGGTAAATAAATTCATAAAAGGAAAAAAAAGAAAGGAATGAAAAAAGTCCAGAAACAAGATTCACTACGAGTTTTGGAAATTTGAAAAGCCAACATAATTCAAAAGCCAACTAATTGGCAATGGGTTTCCTCTGTTGGAGTCTCTTCAGACATATTGAGATGCCAATAAAACCCCAACGCCCTTGTGTATCAATTGCAGTGCCCTGCAAGATAATCATACAGCTACTCCTTTCCAATCAAATCGTTCAACACTGATGATCAATTGTTCAGGAGAGCATCTTTAAATAAAACATGAAATTTGTGACTTCAAAGCTGCGAATCTGCCATCAAAAGGCAACCAACCGTCAAATCCCAATTGCTTATGTCCTTGACGAAGTAGTCCTATATTCTAACAATCTGATTTTTGCTTCTGCCCCATATCAAACGCATGGTCAAATTTGATTTTTGGGAAGAGGCACGAGGCCTAACAGTAACAGGCCTGCTATAGTGATAAGCAACATCCATCTAAAATCTAAGCATTTGCTGTGAAATGCCTTAGCTAGGTAATTCTTCTTACAGAACAAAAAAACAATATACTATTCCCAGTAAGAAGAAACAATATACTATTCCCAACTCCTGAGGCGCAAACAGTTGAATGAGTACAATTATTCATAAATACTGGAAGGGTAAAACGATTTCCAGTAAAGCCCATTGAAGAGGCACATCTAACAGTTCAATAGCCAAACACAAGACGAAAACAACAGCATAGATAATCAGCAAAGAATCCTTATACAAAGGTTGACAATCAGCGACTGCTAAACTATGAATTTTCCCTTAAAAGTTTGAAACTTTTATGACAGAAACGCATTTAATAAGAAAATTTTCCACAAAGACGACTGTTTCTACGAAAACCGTAACATTTTCACGCCTGCCATTCATCTCCCGATTCAAACCCACTTTTGTTTTCTCCCAAAACAAGACATAAATGCCACCAATTAAACCCAACACGAAAAATGGAAAGGATAAACTCAACAATTCCTACTGGAAGAAAAAAAAAAAAAAAAAGGAGAAATGTATCATCAAGAAGTAGAAGAATTCTGGACGGGAAACAATTTTTTAACAACCCAAATACGCAAAACAAGCATTAAATATTAAAGAAGTAGAAGCGGAAGTTCACCTGAAATCGGCACCCACCGAGAGCATGCGAAGAAGGGAAGGGAGCAAGGCCTTGCTCTCACTCGCACGCAACACCGTGTTATCTCAATTTTCTTCACAGTAAAAAGGAAGAAGGGAGCGGATAGGACTCCGCCCAAACAAGGCTGGCTAGGCTGTAATGAGCTGGACTTCACACACAAGCCCATAACTTCCATTAGTGGGCCTTTACAAAGCCCACAACTTTAATTAGAGAAAGCGTAATCCCAAGTTCAATTCTTAAATTGCGGTCAAATAATTTGGTAAAATGGCCCAGGCAATTAAATTTAGTAACAAAAAACAGTTGGATTATTAGTTTTAAAGGATTAAAAAAAAAAAAAGACTGTCTTATATTTCTAACACAATTTAATGTGATATCCTTTTAAAATTTTTTGAGTAGACACTTAAATTTTACTAATTTTATTCTCACTTTTTACTTAACTCAAACAATAAAAAAAAGGCGCAAACACCAAGAGGAGGAAAATGATTTCATTGCGGGATTTTTGAATATTTCGGTCTAAGTGTCCACAAAATAACCGTAATCATATATATATATATATATATATATATATATATTTTTTTTTTTGGGTATATCTAAAGAAAATGAAAAATAAAATTAACTAATTACAGATAAAGACAGTCTCATGATTGTCCATATAAAAATGTAAGTGGAAATGTCTCGTTTGGTATGGTTTAAATTTTCTATTTTCTCTTTATTTTTTCACAAGAAAATAAAAAATATGTTTGGTATCGTTTTGTTTTCTGATTTTTGTTGAAAAGTTGAAAGTGTTTTTCAAAGAAAAAAATAAATTAAGAAAATAATAAAAGATAATTTTTTAATTTATTTTTTATTTTCTTTTCTATACTTTCTCTCACAATTTTTTCTCTCTCTATCCACTATCTTCACCATATCTCTCTCTACTTATCCTCTCTCTATCCTCTATTTTTTCTCTCTCTACCCTCTCTCTCATTTTTCTCTCTCTACCAACCTCTCTACTCATTCTCTCTCTGTCCTCTCTCTCTCTCTTTTCTCTCTCTACCATTCTTTCTCTACTCTCATTCTCTCTTTTTTCTCACTCTACCAATCTCTCTACTCATTCTCTCTCTACCTACACTCTCTCTCATTTTTCTCGCTCTACCATTCTCTCTATTCATTTTCTCTTTATCCTCTCTCTCCATTTTCTCTCTACTCATTCTCTATCTACCCACACTCTCTCTCATTTTTCTTGCTCTATCAGTCTCTCTATTCATTCTCTTTCTACCTTCTTTCTCATTTTCTCTCTCTACCATCCTCTCAACTCATTCTTTCTCTACCATCTCTCTCTTTTTCTCTCTTTACTTATTCTTTCTTGATATTTTCCCTCAACTCTCTCTTTGTATTCTTTTTCTAGCCACTCTCTCAACTTTTACTCTCTCTACTCATTCTTTCTTCTTGTCAACTTATTTTCGCTCTATCCTTTTCTCGTTTTCTTTCCTTGTTTTCTCTCTCTATCCATTTTCTATCATCTCTCTCTAACCATTTTTTTTATTTTTCATCTCTCTATCAACCATTCTCTATATTTTTTTTTCTCTTTTCATATTTTTTTACTATTTCACTCACTATCCTTTCTCTATTTACCTTTTCATTCTTGTAGAAAAAAAAATAAAAGTAGACAATAATAAACACAAAAATTCACTAAATAATAAAAATAAAAAATAAGAAATAGAAACAACAAATTGACAGTATCTCCATTAGGGTCCAAACATAATCATGTTGATTTATAAATTTTCATTTTTTTCTTATTATTGTTACTTGACTTTAAAAAAGTAAAAATAAGAAAATTTAAAAGCTTAACATAAGAAGTGAGTGGATGGTTGAATTTAAAAAATAAAAAAATTTATTAAATATGGTTAAACTAAGTTATATTACTAATTTAACATTATTTAAATGAAAATACGAATTGATGCTTAAAACAAAACAACAATTGAAAGGCAGCAAACTAGCAGCTAGTGTCCAAAAAAAAAAAAAAAAGAGCCAACAAACAGCCGTATGCAATCATTGACCAAGTTGTGTGGAAGCATAGGAAAAAATATTTAGTACATTAAATAAATATATATATATTATGGGCATATACATTAGGGGTGGTTGTTTGTCTCCTTCAATATTGACCTGTATTTAAATTTTTATGTTTATATTTATATTTTTTTGAATAATTTAAAAATTTGTGTGAGTGTAGTGTATAAATTTAAAATTCGTTAATATTATAATCAGATTTGAGAGAAGGTTATTTCAAATTTAATAATACTTTTATTGTGAATTTTTTTTATAAAAAAATAAATTAAATAAAAATATCGTCATGTTCGTATGATGGTTTTTTATTGTTAAAAAAAAATATGATGGAAAAAAAATGAATGCTACCAGCGAATTTCAACGCAGCAGCGACCGCTACAAGGTCGCGTGCTGACCAGAGCGCCTGTGTCGCTTTTAAGACGGAGAATGGAAAGACAATAAAGACATGGCATATAATAAAGTAACGTGGATTTATTTAACCAAAAAAAAAAACAAAGTAAAAAAAAAGTAACGTGGAAAAAAGTAAGCCCTAGAAGTCAGATCTAGTTTTGTCTGAAACCCATTCTGAAAGTTTAAAGAAAGATGTTTTTGAAAGCAGAGTGGAGCATTGGAGATTCTGGAAGCTGAAGATGTCCAAATTCCAAAGCCACAGAGTTGTTCGGTAATCCTTTTCTTCTTGCTACTCTACTTTGAACACCAAAGTTGTTTTAGTAGCACATGCTGTGGCTATAACTTTTCTCAGATAATTATTACCCAAATACAAATGATCTTAGAAAGCTTTCAGGTAGCATGGAAATGATTTTTGAGAAATTCTTGCTCTTTTATTTATTTGTTGTGTTTGTGGGAAGATGGTGTCTTTAGCAACTGTTGAGGTAGTGAATTTAGAAGATCTGCTTAGAATTCAATCAGTCATATGTTGTCTGAATTAACTGGTAAGTCTATTTGTATTAGGTTTTCAAGGATTTATTTAAAGGAATGCGATTGAAGGCCTGGATTTGATAGATTATTAACTATTTGGGGTTTGTGTGAGGCAAGTCTGGAAGCAGAAAAATGGGTGAGAATCTTTGGGGAAGTGAAGAAAAAGCCATGGTTGAGTCGATGTTAGGTACCGAGGCCTGTGATTTTTTGATCTCATCGGCTTCTAGCAACATCACAAGAGAGCTGGTTTGTACTTCCAGGAATTCTGGTTTGCAGCCGGGGTTGCGTCAGCTGGTAGAAAGATCCAGTTGGAACTATGCAATTTTCTGGAATGCATCCGTCTTGAAGTCTGGAGAGTCCATCTTGGCATGGGGTGATGGGATTTGCCAGGAGCCAAAGAGCAGTGGCGTTGGTGGTGAGAATTCAAGTGGGGATCGTAAATTGGAGGGAGTTGAGAAGAAAGAGCAGGTGAAGAAGCGTGTGCTGCATAAGCTACACGCATGCTTCAATGGGGTGGATGATAGCAATTATGCAGCCAATTTGGATGTGGCTTCTGATGTGGAGATGTTTTATCTCAGTTCAATGTATTTTACATTTCGATGTGATTCAGCACATGGCCCTGGGGAATCATACAAGTCTGGTAGATCAATTTGGGCATCAAATTTGGTTAATTGTTTGGATCAGTATCAATTGAGGTCGGTGTTAGCAAGATCAGCTGGGTTCCAAACTGTGGTATTTGTACCTGTTAAGTCTGGAGTTGTTGAGCTGGGATCAGTCAAATCAATACCTGAAAATTATAATGTGGTGGAGCTGGCAAAAGGTATTTTTGGGGAATCTAATGCTGCAGAGGCAAAGGCATTTCCCAAAATTTTTGGGCACGAACTAAGTCTAGGCGGGTCAAAATCACGGTCAATCAGTTTCAGCTTTTCCCCAAAGGTTGAAGATGATTTAGTTTGTACTTCAGAATCTTATGCAACACAAACAATTGGTGGTAATCAAGTTTATGGAAGCAGTTCTAATGGCTATGCAAGTGACGCCAACGAGGGAAAGCTCTATCCTCAACTGAACCAAATGATTGTTGCAGGTTTCAATGCTGAATCAGTCATTGCTGGGTTGGAGCACCCTAAGGATGACTTATCACCTCAGACTGATGAGCGGAAACCAAGGAAAAGAGGAAGGAAACCAGCAAATGGGAGAGAAGAGCCACTGAATCACGTGGAAGCAGAGCGACAGAGGAGGGAGAAACTTAACCAGAGGTTCTATGCATTAAGAGCTGTTGTCCCTAATATCTCTAAGATGGATAAGGCCTCTCTACTTGGTGATGCCATTACCTATATTACTGATCTGCAGACAAAGATTAGGCTTTTGGAAACTGAAAAGGAGATGGGAAACAACAAACACAAGCATTTTTCAGCGCCAGAGATTGATTTCCAGCCAAGACAGGATGATGCACTTGTGAGGGTGAGTTGCCCTATGGAATCCCACCCAGTATCTACCATCTTGAAAACATTCAAGGAACACCAGATTAATCCGCAGGAGTGTAATGTTTCCACAACAGACAGTGACAAGGTTATTCATACATTCTCCATCCGTACACCAAGTGGTGCTGCTGTGCGACTGAAAGAGCAACTGGATGCTGCCCTCTCTCAGTGATTTCCCTGTTCAGTGTGTCCTATTATCTCGGTCCAGGTCATGCACTCCGTCATTTCAGAATGAAGTCATTTTCTTGCCTCTGACCGGTGCGAAATGACCGTTTATGGCACCATTATACTGGTGATCTGTTATGTTGCTATGTGATGTGGAGCAAACTTTTCTAATCAAATTTGTGGAGATACGAATCCCACTATCTTAGACCATGTAGATACCTAGCGTGATTTAGGCGGGTCTGCGTAAGAAGAACTTTCAAAAGGTGTTGTATTTATTGCTCTGGGAAACACGGTTGCAATCTTGAACACCAGGTTTTGTACAGCTTGTAGGCCTTATTTGTTTGATTGCTTTTGTGCAGGCTAGCGTATTAGTGATCGCTATATTATTAGTGTTCTTATTTTTAATTAATTGGTATCGACTGGGACTCAAACTCGAGATTATTAATTTTGAAAACGATTTTAGTACTAATTGATCTATAGTTTATTGATTGGCCACTATATTATTCTCAGGTGCAAAGATATTATTTTCAGGTGCAAAGACCTTGTACCCCAGGGCATAAACAAATTTTTAGTTTTTTAGATTTAAGTTTCTCTCAATTGAATCCTATAGGTTAAAACGTTTTCATTTAAGTCCTAAATGTTACTGTTTTTATTTTAATCAAGTTCAATCACTGATGAAATACGGTTTAACGTTAATTTGGGTATTTAGTCGATTAAAATATTATTTTTAAAAGGAAATGCATGAATAAAATATTTAAAAATTAATTATAATACTTATATAGTATAAAAAGCTTATTTTGAACATTACCAATAAAAAATATATTTTACTTAAAAATCTATGGAAATTAATAAAAATGAACGTTACTAATAATTTCTCAAAAATAAGTATCATATGCATATTAAATTTTTTTGTAAAAAATGTAAAAAAAATGTAAAAAATTCAATGCTTTTTAAATTTTAATAAATTCATTTCAATTGAGTATAATTTTGGACAGAAGAGACATAGACCATTAAATATGGTAGTTGACCGCATTATAAAATTACAAAAAATAAAAAAATGTCAAAAAACTACAAAAATGAAAAAAAAAGTATTTTACTTTAAAAACTTATAAAATTAATAAAAAATAACAAATACATTTTAAAAAAATATTATTAGCAAATACATTTTCTCAAAAATACATATCAAATGCATATTGAAATTTTTCTAAAAATTTCAAAAAAATTTCAGAAATTATAAAAATTCAAAAATAAATCTAAAAAAATTTATAAAGTTTAAAAAATTCAAAATGAAAATTTATTTTAATAAAAATCAAAAATTTTTTAAAATAAAAAATCGAGTGTTTGACCATTAAAATAGTATTTTTGAAAATTTTTGATTTTTGTTAAAATAAAATTTCATTTTGAATTTTTTAAACTTTATAAATTTTTTTAGATTTATTTTTGAATTTTTATAATTTCTGAAAATTTTTTGAAATTTTTATAAAAATTTCAATATGCATTTGATATGTATTTTTGAGAAAATGTATTTGCTAATAATATTTTTTTATATGTATTTCTTATTTTTATTAATTTTTTATAGGTTTTTAAAGTAAAATATTTTTTTATACATATTTCATACTTTTTTTTTTCATTTTTGTAGTTATTTGACATATTTTTTTTATTTTTTTGTAATTTTATGATGCGGTCAACGACCATATTTAATGGTCAAAATCCCTTTTGTCCAAAATTATACTTAATTGAAATGAATCCATTAAAGTTTAGAAAACATTGAATTTTTTAAATTTTTTTACATTTTTTACAAAAAATTCAATATGCATATGATACGTATTTTTGAGAAATTATTAGCAATGTTCATTTTTATTAATTTTTATAGATTTTTAAAGTAAAATATAATTTTTATTTGTAATGTTCAAAATATACTTTTTATACAGTATAAATATTTTAAATTAATTTTTAAATATTTTTATTCATGCATTTCCTTTTAAAAATAATACTTTAATTGGTCAAATACCTAAATTAACAGTTAAACCATGTTCCGTTAATAATTTGATTCGATTGAAATGAAAATAGTAACATTTAGACTTCAATGAAAACGTCTTAACTTATAAAATTCAGTTGAGAAAAATTAAAACTTAGAAGACCAAAAATTTGCTTGTCCTCCCCAAATTGGAATGATTAATGATTTTACTTGGTAACTAAGCATTCTTTATATATTTTTGGGGCGGGCTAATATTGCTCGGAGTATTTTTGTGTTTGTGGCGCAAATCACAGTTAACTTGATGAATATAGACATTCAACATTCAATCTGATCAAATCGATTATTTGATTGTGTCTAATTCATGTGCTTTGTAAATTTAAATACGGTGGTCAATTCTATTTTTTGTCAGGTCAAACGGGCGATAATTTATTTTAGACCAGCAAAGGTGAACGCTTGGACGCATTCTTTTGTTTGGCTGCAGGTTCAACAATTTTAAGCGGTCTTGACAAATTCATCCAAAGCGTTGCTAACGGTGGCTGTCGTTTTTTATTTTCTCTGTTTTTTAGTTTTTTAGTTTTTTTTTGGTCTTTTTTTCAACGTGGAGTTGATTACCAATAAATTTTTCCTATTTTCTTTATTTCTTTTGGTTCTGTGTAAGATACTTACAAACAAGTTGCATGGTTTGATGCGCAAAAAAAAGACCATAAAATGATTATTGTACTTGTTTATTTTATTTTATTTTTTTAAGTAAAATTAATTTATGAATTAACACTAGAAAAATATTATTTTTATTTTTTTAATTTAAGTGAAATTTATTTATTGTATAGTATAAAATTATGAATAGATTATGTTTATTAAAAGAAAAGGTTATATTAAAAATTTCCTCATTTTACACATATTTCACAGATCTGTTATACATCGATGTTAATCAATTTATACATATTATTTGTTTTCAAGAAATAAACAAATAAATATAACGTGCAAGACTCACGCTGTTTCTATTTCCCGTCTCTTTCTCTTTCTCTCCCCTCCCCTGTCCCACCCTCCTGATCTGTGTCTAATGTTTCGCTTCCAATGAAATGGTAAAATCTATTCAGGCATTTTTTTAAAGTTAATTGACTATGACTATACTTGAATTGAAAATCTTCAGACATTACATAGAAGAAATATTTCTTTAAACTAACGGCTTATCTATTTAGCCGGTCAATCAGAACAATTTGTCAAAAAATGTTATCCCAGTTATCACGGTTGAGCCTGGTTTTCGGGGGTAGAAAAGGAGGTCGAAAGTCAAATAATATTACAGAGAAAACGAACTTGGAATAGCGAATTGGAGTTGAACAACAAACCTGAACTAAGGTTTAAGCAACTCTACTGCAGAAAAAACTAATTCCACCGTGGGATGTTTCTTTATTTTTCATAATTTTCTTATTTAGAAATTTTATTGCTAGAAAAAGGTGTTCAAATATACCAGATTTCCACATTAGTAGGGTTTATCCAAGGGTCACACGTATGATTTTTACAATTATTCTTGCAAAAATATTGTTTCGTCACTACATTAATCAAGGTAATTAAGTACCACCCTTTTCAATGTACCAAAAGAATAACTAGCACAAACTGGTTATTGACAGTGTTGCTATATTTCTTCCTGCGGCCATGTTTATTATATTGCCTTGTTTTGACCGAGAATTTTATTTGTATATATATTAGTATAAAGAAAATATTTGTGTGCATAATTTTAGTATTTTGAATGAAACAAAAATAATAATTTTTATAATAAGATTAATAATTTTTTTAACATAAATTAATTTTATTATATTTAAAATACCGATTAATACAGAAAAAATTAAAATATGTAACGGTGCTTATTAGCATCTTTACCCAAGTAACGAAACATTTTCCAAAATCATAAACCCACAGAAAGGGCGTACGTTCAGGGCTCCCCTATGGCTGTTTGAGGTCCAAGTTACGAACCGTGTGTTGAAGTGTTGATCAATTCCCATTCCATCCCTCCGGTTCAACCTTCAAAACACAATGCCCAGTCAAACCCACAAAATATATATGCCACCGGTCAAACGGTACGTTCCCAATTCGCCCGCGTCGTAGTACTGAGACCATTATTTGCCTCTCTTTATATCTATGTGTATAAATATGTAGATACGTATCAATATTCCTCCATCTTCACCATATCAAAGCTGATTATCAATATTCCTCCATCTTCATTTTCAGTCCATATCAAAGCTGATTAGTTCATTTCCCCTCCAAATCTTCTACTCTTAAACCATATTGGCCGCAAAAATAACAAACAGAAATTAAATATCAAGTTGGATCATAATCTTTGTGATCATTAAGTAAAAAGAAATGGCTTTCTGTCAAAGGAGAAACGTCTTCAAGATCCTGTTTATTCTGACAATCTTCCTGGCATCTCTGCAACTACTGGCTGCGATAAGGCCATTATCAGAAGATTATAATAATAAGCAAAGATGGAAGCAAGAACGGCTATTAGTGATTCAGTCCCTTCAGGGATCTGTTCCAAACCCATGTTCTTATATTCCTGGACGGGGCACAGGCACTTGCAGACTGAGTGGAATGAACATAGCTGGGAATGTTATCGCCACCCGCTCACCTCCCGCTGCTGCTGCTGCTTCTTCTGATCCAAACACTGTCATGGATGTTGCTGTGGCTTCCATTGCTAACGAGAGCCATGACGAAAACCCGAGTTCTTGAGTCTGGTCTCCTCAAAAGTGTTAGTTAATGTGTTTGGTAGATGATATGAAGTAGAAAAGTATTGAATAGATTAATTTTATTTTACTATATTTTATATAATTTAATATTACCTATTATATATTATTTTATTTAGTATTATGTACTAAATTTATAAGTCTAAATCTTGACATAGACGAATAAAAAGAGAAGGATTGCAAATCTACGAGCTAACAATATTAAGAATATACATCACGAGGTCAAGACTATGTAGAGATTATAGACATTACGATACATTCTAATTTTTTCTCTATGCAAATTAAGATTACACAAGCCGTAAATTAGAATATTTTTTTATTTTTTTCCCTTTATTATTATTAGTTTTTTGGTTGGGATCCTTTTCGGGCAACCATTGCAATTTGTTAGAGTAATTTGTTGTCAATTGTATACGTGACTGATTAATTAATTGTGTTGCTCCCACCAGCAATAAAATTGTTTATTCATTGTTAAGATTTTGTTACAACGATGTGTACTTCTTTGACGTGGAATGGAACCGAAGTCTTTGGAGTTTTTACAGCATCCACGATATTCAAAATTCAATTGAAATTGGGGATAATTGAGGCTTCAAAATTACGTCAATAATTTTCTACTATTGACACTTGCTTATTAAAAATATTCATCCTTTGTCTTTAAGAAATTCCCATAATTAGAATTTAAATTTCTATTATAGAAGCCTTTGTTTGCAATCTTAAAAAAATGGATGTGAGATGTGTGTAAATAAAAGACTTATCTCATTGCATAACTCAAAATATAACGGAAGAAATATTCATAGTTCACGTATATACGGAATGATGAATACAATTACTTTGCAACGGGAACATACAAGAAAAGTGGTATAATACTTCTTTCATGTTATTAATCATGTTTGCCGATAATCTTAGGTCAATATATGCTGCTAGTTACCACCTAAAGTAGTAGTCAATAGTAAATTGGCGTGTTTTCACGCAGCGAGTTTAGGATTTGAACCTTCACGCTCACGCTCCTCCAGACTGAATCATGTTTGGGCCCTTTCAAAGTATAAGCTATGATGCGCGACGTTAGGCCTTGGTTTGCTTGTCTGGATTCTTGTGGTGGAGTCACGCTGAATTTCATTAGTACTCGAAAGATGAGTTTACCTCTTTAGAGTAGTTAAACAAGACTCAATTAAACGGAAATTACTTTGATCTCAACTCAAAGATCCGATGACTGAAATGTCTAGCAGAATCTTTTTTCTGATCAATATATATATATATATATATATATACACGCCACTACTAGTTGTCAAACGAAATAATCAATAGTTTTGATCAAGAAAGAAATTTATATACTAACTTTAGTATGAATTCAAGTTAATTCATATGACCAGCGATTTAGTCATTTTTATGTTTTATGCGAAAAGAAATTAAGGCAAATTAAACAAAATAAGAATACCAATTATTAGTTGCTTGCTCCTTACTTTGAGCATGCATGTCCCATCATTGCCAACTATTTCTCGACGTCCAACAATCAAGATTATAGTCCGGATTAGATACATACAAACATATATAACCATCACTGGCAGCCACCCCAATTGAATCATAGCTGCTTTCCTTGTCTAGTATTCCACTTATTTTAAAGTTTTGGCAGCCCGAGCCTCCAATATTTCACTTCATTTCGATTTCGTTTGAGTTGGTTTAGCTTGATTAAGATAGTTTGATTGAGTGGGTTTAGTTACGATTCGACAACATCTCCACTGCATTCCACGAAGTTTTAATTTATTTTGATGATAAGGCGATAATCTTAGAATAATTTTACGAGCCGCTCATGAACATGTTCATGAGAAAATTAATGTTTTTTTTTTTTTTTGGAGACACATGAGAAAATTAATAAGACTAATTAAAACACACTTGTCTGAGCCCTCCCTTGTCAGGGGGAAAGTACACATATGTTTTCTTTAAAGAAAATTCTCCAAGTAGAAAAAAATGTTGACTTGCAACGTGGATTACAAATAAAACTGCAGACGTCGCGTGATTTACAGTTGTTTTTTTTTTTTTTAGAAAAGGTGTAGTTTTTTTTTAATTTATTAAAATGTCCATTAGACCATAACTTATATAATAGGAATAATTTTTTTCTCTTATAAATTTTATTATTTTTTTAAAATTTAAATTCAAAATTTCTAAAAAAAAATTTTGAATTCGAAAGTTAATAACGATTGAATTCACAATTTAGACAAAAGATGGCTGTATTTGGAAAGTCAGATACAATGTTTATTAAAATCCACGCCTCTATGTAAAAGACAAAGCCGTCCCAAATAGAGAAACAGAAAGGACAGAACCAACCAAGGTGAACTTCCACTTGCCTAAATGGAAAGAGGCTTGATAGGAAGAAACTAACAATCTCAATTTGAGTCGCTGAGGTGGTCAGAAATATTAGTTTTTAATTGAAAAATTTAGTATTTCTTTTCTCACTGTTTCTATTTTTTAATTGTTAAACTACTAGTTTTAAAAGATTAAATAAAAAAATTGTGATATTAGTATAAATCAAATAATTTAATTTTAGATTGATCTATCATAAGGTATAGAGACAGCACCTATTTTAAATCCAAGGGTTCAAATGCCACCCTCGCTCACCCTTATTTCATGCCAATATTATATCACTAAAATATGAGAAGGATTTTCGCTCCAACCACGCCGCTTCTCTTAGTTTGTTAGGTTCATTTGTGAAGTCCTCCCTATTTGCTTGCACGTACGAAATTCTACTGTGTTATGAGATATGTTGGCGTTGGGACAACACTTTCGATCCACTTCCCCAAGATGAATCCCATAAAATTGAGAAAAAAAAAAAGAGAAACGATAATGAAAACTACGAACATCCGACATATTCTAATTACGGCTGCATTTATGTTGCATTCCATTAGCATATAAAATGTAGGCCGCCTAGTGCACTCCCACAATTTTTTTTAAAAAAAAAAAAAAAGAAGGAAAGGAAAAAGAATTTGATTATAATTATTTTACATCATTGTTCATCTTCATCCATTCTGCTTTCTTGTTCTTGTCTGAGACCTTCCGGTACTCAAAAGCACATTAGACCTTGACTGATTCAAAGTCGAGCTGAAACGGACTTACAAAGGAGACAAAACTCTCTCAATGTCCATTTATTTAGTGTACAATATTCAAATTTGAGATCTTATTTAAAGAAAACTGAACTCTACGCCACTTATATTAATAGGCGTTGGTTTATCCTTTTTGCTTTCAATAAGTTGCTTTTGCAGCACTGCACCGTAAGCCCACAAGCTAGGAGGTTGGACTGGTCATTTTATGGTCTCAAGTCGAAGTCCTGAGAGTCTTACCCTGTGCCTAACGAGAAACAGAGTCTAAGTCCCAAGTTTCACATAGGAGATGGCTGAAGAATTCTATCGTATAGAAATGAGCTTTTTTTTTTATTTTTTTTTCCTTCTTCTTTATTTCCCTTGACAAAATAGGAGCTATGACATTGAGTTTTAATTCAAGTGATCGCTAGCCTTATTGGTGTGAAGAGTAATTGAAAGTTTGATTCCTATCACATCTCTCGTTCCTTCTCCTTTGTATAAATTTAACTCTCTCCCAAGACCATAGTTTTAAAAACCGGACCGGTTATTGAACCGGTAAGAAGACTGGGTTAGTGGTTTAATGGTCCAACCGAAAAACCGGTGGTTGAACCGGCGGGTCAATTCTGATTTGATAAAATAATAATTAATACTTATAATTTTTCATTTTTTAATAACAAACAATGAGTATAATCATAAAAAATAGAATATAAGTCTACTTAAATTTAAAATAAAATTAAAATACAAAATATTTATGATAATTTTCTAATTAAATAAATTAATAAAGTATAAATATCAAAAATAAAATATTATAGAACTATTAATCGAATATTTATATCTAAAAATAAATATTATAGAGTCAATATATAATTCAAAAATATTACATTTTTCATTAATATAAATAAGTATTATTTATTCTCATTTTTAATCAAATAAATAAATAAAACGACGTCGTTTTGATCAAGATGACATGGTTGCCGGTTCACCGGTCTGACCGGCCGGTTCACCGGTTTTGGAGTTACTGATTTTCCGGTCCGACCGGCCGGTTCACCGGTTTTCCGGTCCGACCGGCCGGTTCACCGGTTTTTGGGCGGTTCATTTCCTATTCCGGTTTTATCAGAGAATCGGACCGGTCCGACCTCCGGTTCACCGGTTTTCCGGTCCGACCGGCCGGTCCGGTCCGGTTTTTAAAACTATGCCCAAGACTAAAAAAACAAAATAGGACCTATTGCACAGGCTTCTATTTTTCCCTGTTTCTTTCAGAGCCGTTCAAAACATGTGGTCTTTCGCATGAAGCACGAAACAGAAAAAGAGAAAAAAAATAGAGGTGGGTTTCCAGTGCAGGTCGATCAATACGAGAAGACAAAACAAAGCTGCCATATGCCAAAAATTGGATCCCATCGACAGAATCCATTTGAACACTTGAGCTTGCATGTTTCAAGGTTAGCCACATAATGTTTACAAGAAATTCATACACCTAATAAAGCTCCCCTGAACCAGGGGAAATTCGATGTAATGTGGACATGTAAGAGCATCAGACGCACATGCTGCAATTAAGATCCAAATATGAACCCCTTAAACAAGTTTTGAACAATCAAAATTCTGCTCATTCACTATCCAATTGCGTGACAGGTACCTATAAGTTTGACCAGCGAAGCATGCCTGACACGGACACGCAACAAACATACGGTGGACAAGTGTTTGACATTGTTAGAAGTGTTCACTAAAAAATTTTTTTTGAAAAAATTCGGACATTCGTTTCGGACACAGGAAATATGAATATCTAACACGTCATGGACATGCATAAAAATTTTTATAATTATTTTTAACAAATAAAAAAAGAAAAAATTTTTAAAATTTTAATTTAATGTTAGTCACTTGTTAGTAGCTCATGAAACTTTTGAACTCCAACTTATTTTTAACTTTAACAAAAAAAATCAAATTAATTACAAATCTTATATCTCTATTTCGGCACTCCACAACAAAGAACAAAGGATCTTACGATATATTCTTTGAATAAAAAAATTTTAAAACTTATGATAACTATATGAATATATTTTTGAATATTAAATTAATGAAAAATATATATATAGTATATAAAAATTTTATGAACTTTATTTTTTTTCATATATATATATATATATTTATTTATTTATATAGTCGTATTCAAACCGTATCCGTGTCTTAATATTTTTAAGGTTAGCGTGTCACTGTATTCATATTGTGTCGTATTTGTGTCCATACTTCATAGAGTTTGACTACCATTAGTATAATTGGAATTGAATACAATAAAAATGAGGGACCAACAATCTTTATCAGTACATTGGCATGCACCATGTGCTAAAGGTAGAGAACAAGTTGATGTAAGTTACGCAATTGGCACATAAATTGGTTAAATGTTTGAAAGCCAATCGCTGCAGATATTTATAATTGAATGGAGCACATAGCTGCGGCTTCGAAATTCAGATGAATATTGAATGGGGACTTTTTAGTGATTGATCTCCATGTCTTCTCTGTTGAACCGTAGATTTGAATGAAAAGAGTTTGAATGAAAAGAGTTTCTACCTCGTTGCTATTGCGACATTTGAGTTTCTGTTGAATCAAATAGTTCCACTGTAGACATTGCATATAGTTCTCGATCTAGTGCAACAAACCAAACGCGTAGCAGAAATGAGATTTTCTTGGCAAACTAGTCTCAATTTGCCAAGACTTTGAAGCCAAATCATACCTGCAGTGCAGAAGTGACGGGAGTGCACACCATAGAAAAATTTTAGATAGTAATTTTATAAACAAAATGGAACCAAAACTATATCTGTGTATGAGCTAGAAAAACAATGATGCTATGTTATGATTGCAACATGATCAGGGGAGGTCCTTATATTTGTGATCCAGCTCATTTGTAAGTTATAAATAGTTAGGGCATATACACAAAGATGCACTAGCAGGCACAAGCTTGATAATGCAGGCAGATATAGACCTCCATAATATATACAAATATACCAATTACAAATGGCATATGATTTAGTAATGGCCTACCAGCAACCATATTCGATGAGAGCTTACTACAACAGGATCAGTAATCCCATTAATATGCGAACCACGCACCATTTCCTCTGTCGCTGAGCCAGGTTTGCTGGATATGATGAACACATTCTGTTACTAAATCATGCACAAATCATGTCACCATTTACTTTCCGACGCTTGAATTGTGCAAGTTATTCTCACCTAACAAGGCTACCTACTTGCATTAGTGTTAGAATTGCATAGTAGTAGTGAGGGAATGATACCCCCTATCAATTCTTCATTCTCCAATTACTTTAAAAGGAACAATAAAAAATATAGATAGAGTTGGCTGACACAAGTTATTCAATTTGTATCTCATCAAAAAATGATTCTTCCCAGCAATGAGTTGGCTAAAAACCTCCTAACCCTACCATTTTAAAGATAGAGCTGTCCATAGACACCATAAATCATTTAACAAACTGAAACACTCAAAGCAATACACAAGAATCGTACAAGTTCTCTACATCAATAAATGTTATTCGTGGAGACATTTAGATGAGATATAAATGACAGTCGTTGGAAAAAGCAAATATGATGCCTAAAGCAAATTGTGTTTATGCCGAAATTATTGGTGCTTTACACCATCTTAGTCCTGCATCATACAAAAATCTTCTCCTGTAAAAGTTCTGGTTTCTTAACATACTTCTCAGCTTCCATTACATGAAAGTAAATGGTTGTTTATGCAGCCCAGAAGTCAATGGGTATAGCAGTAAAGCCTAAAACTAAACAATTATAAAGCAGAAACCCTTGATAAAGGAAGCAATCACTAAAAATTAATCGCTCAAACAGACGGAAAATCCTTGCTTGAAAAATTTGAAAGTGTAGCACTCACTTGAAAATGTCATCGTCACTGTCAAGCATGTAAACACCAGGCTGGCCCCAATCGTAGTCCTCCACAACCGCAATCTTACCAAGCATCACTCTCTTCTTTTTGAGAGAAGTATCCCCAACTTCCCTCCACTCGTTCTTATTCATGTTAAGCACCACATCATCCTTATAATCCCGAATACTAGACTCTCCGTACCCTCCCATTACCCCAAACTTCATATCCTCGTCCTTCCCCACCAAAAATCCCGAGCTGTCTGACCTATGATTCGACAACTTATTCATCACCACCCATTCATCCCTCCCCACATGATATCTCTCTGTAAAACTTACGGCGCTCCCATCCAAATCCAACGACTTATGCCTCGACTCGTCACCTGCAACGATTATTTGCCCGAAATTGGGAATTGCAGCACACGCGAAGCTGTCTCGTACAGAGAACATAGAGGAGCTAGCTCAATAGAAATTGACGAAATCAATAAGTAAAACTCAAGAGGAAAACGTCGAGCAAACCCTTGGGAAAACTTGAACGAGGTGGCGGCCATCGAGGACGTAGAGATGGTGACCAACAGAGATAAATTTCAAATGGCAGAGGCCCTGCTCTTGGTGCTGCCGGGCATGAGGGAGAGTGGGCCCTACGCGAAGGGGACCCGAGGGAATTGCCATAAGGGAAGATACAGAGGTGGTGGTTGACACAATAGAGGTGGTGGTAGAGGGAAATTACGGTTTTGGAGAAGAGGAAGAGGCACCACGACCTGCAAGTCCACTTAATACGAGAGTGGTGTCGGTAAGGGACCATGCAGAGAATCTGCGCTGCGACGTCGTTTGCGAGTCCTGGGATCAACGTATGGGCTTCGTCCACTTCCCGAGGCGGCGGCGGCAGCGCTGCCGATAATGATTCCAAAATTGAGGCATTTCAGTATAAATCTTAAGGCAGAGTTTTCTAACTTAACTCTTTTTTTTTTTTTTTTTTTTTGCTTAACTTATTAATAATTTTATATTTTAAATAAAAAAATAAAAAATAACTTTAAATAATTTTACTAACAAAAAGTAAAATTGACAAATATTTATATTTGTTTTCACACTTGGGTATGTCAATTAGGATAGTCTCAAAGATTAAAAAAATGATTTTATTTAATTTTTTAAAACTAAAATTTAAATATATTTAGTATTATTTTAAATATATTTTATATTATTCTCAATATTTTAAAGAGAATTAAAAAAAAATTAAAAAAAATAAAAGTTGAATCACCAATCCTACTCATGGGCTGTTGCAGCTTGAGCCATTAAACTTTTTATTTTATTGTTATCAATTTTTTTTTATTTTTGATGAACACTATTTATCATTTTTTTTATTTTTTATGAGCATTACTACGCAATCATATAATTTACAATACGCAAAAAACACGCAATAAACTTAATTATTTTTTTTTGAAATTCAATAAATTTTTTATTATCAAATAGTTTAGATCTCTATGTATTAGTTTCTACCTACTATTACGTGCTTACGTAACTTTTTTTTTTTTGAACTCTATTGAGGCTCAAAATTTTTCAATCTTAAAAACTTTCATTCCCACTGTCAATTCTAATATATCATTATAATTTATTGGCTCGAGAGCATAGGACTAAGAGTGGATTTGCTCTGTTATAAGAGTTTCATTATATAAATATAAAAATTAAATAAAATAATAATATCAACTCGTTTTTTTAGGAAAATATCAACTCGTTATTTAAATTTAAATTATTAATTATATTAAACTAAATAATAATTAAGATTCAAATAATAAATTTATATTATTATTTTGTATCTAAATTTTATATTTATATTTTTTTTTCCTAATAATAGGTGGGTTGATGGTTTTCCTTTGGAGTAGTTCTTTCCGTCTTGGGCTCGACTTTTTTTTTTTTTTTCTAGTAAATATATATCGTCTATTATTATTAAAAACAAACAGTTGATAAGAAGAAAATTTTGAAACGAAATCTCAAATCTCACTCAAAAATTTCGGCTACATCGACCTGAGTAATTAGAGTTTCTCAACATCTTGCGTTCAAATTTTTAGAAAAAAGGACATGAAATGTATAGAGAAAAAAATTAGTTTTGTTATACAACTCTCAATAGTTAGAGCTTCTCAAAATCTTAGATTCAAATTCTAAAAAAATATATATATACATGATATTTATAAGAAAAAAGTTATTCTCATTATACAATTCTTAACCAAATAGACCCTTAATAAATAAAAAAAAGACCCCAATTCTCAACCTAATAGACCCCTAATGTAAAAATAGACCCTGGTTATATTCAAATTTCGACTACCAACCATTTGTCTATGACGGGTCTTTGGGCTCGACTTAACGTGCAAAGCTTCACATCTGCTTCCACTTCCGGACATGACAACCTTTCCATGTGGAACGTCGAGTGATGGTGGTGGAAGACTGATGTATGATTTGATCCATTTATGGGACTCAAGCTAAGCCCACGAATGAATTTATTTTGTTCATTTGATCCATTTATGGGCCCGAAGCTAGGCCCATGAATGAATATATTTTGTTCATTTATTTTAACCTCAGTAATTTCACTTCACATCAAAATAGCATAAATCTTTTTATTTTTTTGGGTGAGGTTTAAACCACACAAGAGAAAACGAGAGAAGGGTATAGTAGAAATTGAACTCTTAATCACATTTTTAACTAATAAAATTAATAATCACTTAAACTAATATTTAGAGCCAAACTTTAAAGTAAAATGAAATTTTGGATCCATATGGTTGAAGCCTAATTGGGCTTAAACTTACTAGAAAAAATTATTTTACCATTTTATTGCTAAATTAGAACTTTAGCGTCCCAGGTTTGCTACTGGTTTCGTAATTTACTTCTTTCTCCGTCTTAATGACCAAGTTATTGGTTAAATTGTCGATTAAAATTCAATTTATCAAGCTGTTGAGTAAATCTGAATTTAATAAAATTGCACAGAAGTTCCCACCCTACGTTATACAGAATTGATTGGCATTGTAAAGGGACAAATTCCAATGTCCCATTTTGAAAATTAGCAATAATGGTGAAGGCCTAAGGGAAAAATACATTATGAAATTTATAATTTTCAGTTCATGGTATTCATAATTTCATATTTTGAATTATGAAAACTTTATGGATTTTTAAAAATTGGATAGAGAAATCTAAACTATTGATTGTAATTGATTTCTAAATTTGTTGTCCTTGACACGTTTTTTAATAAATGATGAATATATTGTGACCAACAACAGTTGTCTTGAACAATTCAAATCTTTGTGTTTAATTTTGCTGCGACTCTGTAATAAATTCCTTTGAATTAACCTGATACATGGAATGGAACTGAACAAACGAACAAACTTGAGCAAGGGAACAAGGGAAACATCTGGCAAGCAAAATTGTTCTGCCCGACAAAATCTAAAATCCCAAATCACGTGCAAAATAGGGGGAAAATAGTATATAAATTGTTGACTTCAAAATACAATTTTAAACAAAATACAATTTTAAAATACAATGTTGAACAACAAATCCTGCAGGAACGTAAAGTACACCGAAAGAATTATGCGACAACATTGAAGGGACAATAGCGTGGAGCAGGAACTAGCACAGGATGACGGTGTGGTGCCAACGCATATTTAATACTACGTTGCATATCTTGGCACTGATGCCACACAGAAATCCTTGATGTTGGTCCACCTGGAGCCTAAACGTCTTTCTCATGGCTGCAAAAACTTGGCAAGTCAACAAACTATCAGAACCAGCATGATGGGCACCGCCAAATCGTTCGATTCCCAGAATATTTGCAAGCTTCTGAAGCCCCAGTTCGCCGCCTTGAAGCCCCCCACAAAACCTCGCCATGAACTTCACATCAACAACGGTGCCAAACATACTTCCGGCAATTTCAGCGAACAAGGACGAGGTGTTTGGCAGGGACCCGTTATCCAGCACGCGCATCACTTAAGCAAGATCATTCAATCCATGGAAAGTAACCCACACAAGATTCATGCGCCGGCGCAAGATACGACCCAATGCCCTGCCGAACTCCGAGATGTCTATGCCGTGGCTTTTCAGTCTCTCGAAATCAATGCCGTTCTTCTTCAGGAACTCAATGGAATCATGTCGCTCTCTTTCGAGATTGAAGGCGAAATTGAACTCCCAAGTGGCAAAAACACCGCCTAGCCAGTCAGACAGCGTGATGCCCAGTTGAATAATGTGGGTGTTCTCCACATTGAATTTCAAAGCAAAGTATCGCTGATTTTCGTCAGTATGTTTCACAGTTTACAAGATTGAACCTGGAAAATCAGTGTCAATAGAAATTACCCCCTCCACATTGAATTTCAAAGCAAAGTATCGCTGATTTTCGTCAGCATGTTTCACAGTTTTCAACATTGAACCTGGAAAATCAGTGTCAATAAAAATTACCCCAAAGCCGTCCAAAGCTGCATCCATTGCAGCCAAATCTTCTTCCACATTATGGCCCCAAACTTCCCTCACGGCCATACCCATATACTTTCTTTTCTCCTTTTTCTTTCTTTCTTTCATTTGGCTGTTGAATGTAACTTCTACATTATAACTTACACACTCTTTAGGCCCATTTTCGCGTTATAAGCTCGAGTAGATAAACTATAAGTTTGATGTTTAATATCAGTGTGTTGACAGTACCTCGTTGAATGGTAGAGTATTACAATCTGGTAAAGTGCGGCTATGCTTGCAATCACTCTAATTGTTTACTGCCGGGAAAAGCAGGAAAGAATCATTGCTATATATGTATTTGGTATGGAGCTCTATGTCCATTTATTTTTTTTCTTTTGTCAACGTGAAGTTAATTACTAATAAATGATAGATTTTTCCTATTTTCTTTATTTCTATCTGGTTCCTTACAAGATGCTTGCAAATAAGATGTGCGGTTTGATGCACAAAAAGAGACCATAATCGTTTGACACATGTTTTATAGGATATCAATATTAAACAATTTGTATATTGTATATTTTCAAAATAAAATAAATAAATATAATGTGAGGAACCTACATTCATCGTATTTCCTATCCTCTCTGTTCACCTTCCCTGCTCGTCCCTCCATCTCATCTATCTAACATTTACCATCAAATGAAATGGTAAAATTTATTCTGGCAATTTTTTTTTTAATTTTCTAAATTAATTGATTCTAACTAATAGTTGAATTCGAAAACTTTAGACATTATATAGAAGAGGTATTTCTTTAAACTAATGGCTTACCTAATTAGCCGGTCAACAAGAGCAATTTCTCAAAACATGTTATTCCAATTATGACGGTTGAGGCTGTTTTTTGGGGTAGAAATGGAGGCCAAAAGTCAAACAGTATTACAGTGAATTCTAACTTGGAATAGCGAATAGGACTTGAACAAAAAAAACTGAACTAAGGTTTAAGCAACTGTACTACGAAACAAACTAATTATACCGTGGGATTTTCCCTATTTTCCCTATTTTTCTTCTTATATAAAAATTTTATTGTTAAAAAAACGTTTTCACATGTACCCTTCCACATCAGTATAGTTTAAACAAGGGTCACATGTATGATTTTTACAATTGTCCTCGCAAAAGCATTGTCTAGTCATTACATTAATCAAGCTAATTGAGTACCACCATTTTCAATGTACCAAAAGAATAATTAGCACCAGCTGGTCAATGATAGTGTTTCTATATTTCGTCCTGCCGCCATGTTTATTATACTACCTTGTTTGACCGAGAATTTTATTTGTATACATATAAGAGTCTTGTTACTTAGTTATCAAAGAAATTTTTAAATTATAATTTACTAAATTCGTTATATAATCGCATGAATTACAAATATAACGACAAAAAAAATTACTATTTTTACGTTACACAATAAATCTATATATTTTCAAAAATTTCTAAAATGATTCCATTCTAAAAATTCTTTCAGCAATTTGGCTTTCTCATAGCAAACTTTTTCCTACATATAAATCAAGTAATGAAATATATTTCTACCACCACCAACAGTTGTAATTTATTAGTAAGCATTTAGTTCGTACTAAACCGAAAGTTTCATATTTGAGCATTTCTAAGACAATTGTTGGGCTAAATCTATGCTGACCTTGTTTGCCACTTCTTTTAACGTACGACACAATACTCTCTGACAGAACTAGAAGGTACCACTATTGCTTTTCTTTTTTTTTTTCTTTCGCCAAAAAAAATAGCGAAATATTTACCAAGATCATATACCCATAGAGTGGACGTACGTTCAGGACTCCACTATGACTGTTTAGGGTCCAAGTTACGAACCGTGTGTTGATCAATTCCATCTCTCCGGTTCAACCTTCAAAACCAATGCCCCGTCAAACCCATAAAATATTCATGGCACCGGTCAAACCGTATGTTCCCTATTTTCCCATGTCGTAGTATAGAGATAATTATTTGCCCCCTTTTAAATCTATATGTATATATGTAGGTAAGTATCAATATTCCTCCATCTTCATTTACAATCCATATCGAAGCCAATTAGTTCATTTCCCCTCCAAATCTTCTACTTCAAAACCATTTTGGGCGCAAAAATAACCGACAGAAATTAAATATCAAGTTGTACTAGGATCATAATCTTTGTGATCATTAAGTAATAAAGATGGCTTTCTGTCAAAGGAAAAACAACTTCAAGATCCTGTTTATTCTGCCAATCTTCCTGGCATCTTTGCAACTACTGGCTGCGATAAGGCCATTATCAGAAGATTATAATAATAAGCAAAGATGGAAGCAAGAAAGGCTATTTGTGATTCAGTCCCTTCAGGGATCTGTTCCAAACCCATGTTCTTATATTCCTGGACGGGGCTCAGGCACTTGCAGACTGAGTGTAATGAACATAGCTGGGAATGTTATCGCCGCCCGCTCACCTCCTGCTGCTGCTTCTGATCCAAACGCTATCATGGATGTTGGCTGTGGCTTCCATTGCTAACGAGACCCGTGACAAAAACCAGAGTTCTTGAGTTTCTTCTCGGAGTCTCATGAAAGGTTTAATTCCTGACATAATAAGTCCACAAACTAACAATATACATATACATTCAAGACCAAGCAGAGATTTTAGATAGTCCATTCCAATTCTTTCTCTAAGCAAATTATGATTGCACGAGCTGTCAATTAGAGTTTTTTGTTTCTTTTTTTTTTTTTTTTGGTTGGGCTCCTCCTCTTCGGACAACCATTACAATTTGTTAGTGTAAATTGTTGCCCATTGTATACGTACTGATTAATTAATTTATTGCTACCACGAGTAATAAAATTGTTTATTCTTTTTTTTTAATTATTTTTTTAAGATTTTGTTACAACGATATGTACTTTAACGCGGAATGGAACCGAAGTCTTGTTTTTGCAGCACGATATTCAAATTTGCAATTTTCTTCTTCTGACTTTTGTAGCTGATAATTGTGGCTTCAAAATTACGTGAAATAATTTCTTACTGTTCGACACATGCTTGTTAAAAAGATTCATACTTTGTGTCTCTCGAAGATATTCAGTAGTTGGAATTTAAATTTCTATTCTAAAATTGTTAGGTTCTAATTTGAACAAAAGTGATATAAGATTTATATAAATAAAAGATCTATTTTATTTTATAATTCAAAATTGAATGAAATTTTTAATAAAAAAAAATCATGCTTCACATATATATGCGATGAGGAGTACAATTACGTTACGACGGAAACATATAATTAGAAAAGTGAGATTATACTTCTTTCATGTTATTAACGATGTTTGCTGATAATCTTAGATATATAGCCCATTGGGATTACCATGTTTAAAGTCGTAAATCTTTACAGATTTTTTCAATCACGTCCTAAACCTTTTAAACTTTTCAAACGAGTCCTAAACCTTTTATTTTTATTTTGTTTTAGTCCTTTTTAAACGGTATTCGGTTATCCTTTATGTATTTAGTTAATCTAAAGAATACGCTATCAAAACTAAAAATACAACCAAAAAATTACATATATACGAAAAAAAGTGAAATATGGGCTGTGTATATTTCTGTCCAACACCTCTTAAAGGAAACCAAATGCTACCTTGTCAAGTGACGAGCAGGCCAGGGGTGAGAATAAATATGAGAATAGCAGCGGTGACAACAATAGTGGACGCAGCAGCGATAGGCTGGTAGGTGTAAAAAGTAGAAAGTGCTAGGCTATTATTACTATTAATACTAGACAAGGCAACGTTGGTATCGCCGCCGTCGGTCGTGGAGTTTGGAGCATTCGCCATGGTGGTTGCCATTGACAATAGCGAGGACAGATTTGCAATTTGGACGGCTTTCTTTCTTCCTTTCATGCGTGTGTTTTCCTCATTAAATTCTTAAATCAAAATTTGAAAACTAATTTTTCGATAATTACAAACAGTAATAATCTAAGAGGAATTCTAAGGACAGTAGAATTCTCTATTACTTTTCTACCTTTACTTAACAGCTTAAAACCGGCAACGAGTTTTACCAAGCCTCACTTTTTAGTTTTTTTTTTCATTTTTTTTTCAAATGTAAAATCAAAGTCAAATTCTCCATAATAAAAGAATTGGAGAAGAATATGCAGACAACAATGAACAAGAAGGAAGACAACCCAAGACAAAATCACCATCAGGGGCCTCACCATGATCCGGCCATCTCCAGCATCAAACTTCAATCGGACTATCAAGGGACAAATCGAAGTAGAGACCCATCTGGCGGAGAAGGTGTGGCTGCTTCCAAAGCCGGCTTTGAGATCCAAAACTCGAATGAGGTACTGTTGTTGGGAAGGGCTGCAGAGGACCCAATTCCTCACTTAGACTTTCCTTGTATTTTTTTATTTTATTTTATGTGTTTTGATTTTAATTTCTGGAGAGGGATTGCTGGAATGGTTGGAATTGGAGAGAACACAACAGATCTGTAGAGAGGAGAGAGGAGAGAGAAGAGAGAGAGAGAGAAATTTGAGAAGTTTTTAAATATTTTTTTCTTATTCCTCGTTTCATTCCTATCTTTTCTTATGTGTATTTGCAACTTTTCAGCTGTATTTTTTATTTTTAATAGCGTATTTGTTGGATCAATTGAAATACATAATGGGTTGACTAACGAATTGATTGAATTCCATCTGAAAGAGGATTGAGATGAAATAAAACCTAAAGGTTTAGGACTCATTTCAAAACTTATAAAGGTATAGGACTCAATTGAAAAAATTTGTAAAAGTTTAGGACTCGCAATGTGGTTATCCCATAGGCCATTAGATGTAAAACGAAATAATGAATCGTTTTGATCAAGAAAGAAATTGATATATTAGCTTTAGAATGATCTCAACCTAATTCATATGACAAGTGATTCAGTCCTTTCTATGCTTTATACGAAAAGAAATTAAGGCAAATTAAACAAAATACGAAATCTAATTGTTAGTACCATTCGAGATAGTAGATTGGTTGGTGATTCAGTATGCTTCCCTCTTCATTGGCATGAGATTGAGTTTCTGCCGTTGTGCTTTAAATTGCCAACAATACTGTACATTATACGCTTGTGAGTTCTAGACTTGTTAACATCGAAGTCGGGTGTGGGGGAGGCCTAAGTGGGCTCAATAGTGTTCGTGTAATGAGTTTTCTCTATGAGGTAAATTGAATGAGAACAGTAATAAGTAAATTCTAGTCTCAACTCACAGATATAATAATTTATATACCAAAGATAAATATATGTTTTAAATAAAAACAAAGCCAATTATTAGTTGCTTGCTTCTTAATTTGAGCATGCATGTCCCATCGTTGCCTACTATTTCTCGACGTCCAACAATTAAGATTAGAGTGTAGACAAGCAAATTATCATATAGCTCCTACACATGCCGATGGTCAAACCTATTATCATATAGCTCCTAAACACGCCGATGGTCGAGGAAACTTCTTGTAGTATTATGCAAAATTTGTTATATCAAAAAAGTGTTATGTTGCATATCTAAGTGTATATTATTGCAAAGAAAAAAAGTTATGTTGCATTTAAAGTAGAGAGAACGTGCAAATAGTTTAAAAGTCTAAAATAGCCTTGGACATCGAAAACCCAAGGAATAAAGGTCAATTTGATCCATCACGTTTAACATTATTTTAAATTTCACCCACCACGTTTTTTTTTGTTAAATTTGATCCACAATGTTACGTCCGTTAGTCTAATTTGGTCCTTCCGTCCATAACGCCGTTAACCCTGCTGACGTGGCATGACGGAGTTTGACACGTCACCAATTTTTCCACGTCAGCATGCCACGTCAACATCTGTTGCTGACGTGGCATAGATATAAAAGTTAATTTGACCCACAAGGTTTCAGTTTATTTTAAATTTCATCCATAACGTTTTTTTTTGTTAAAATTGGTCCATAACGTTACATCTTTTAGTCTAATTTGATCTTTTCATACATAACGTCGTTAACTCAGCAAATATGATGGACAGAGTATGACACATCAATAATTTTCGTTTATGTCAACATGTCACATTTGCAGTAAAATTTTAAAATCCAAACCAAACATTTATACTGAAAATCATACTCTACGAATTCAAACAAAATAAAAAACTAAAATTCATAAATATATATCCACTTGAATACTTTTGTTTTTTTTAGCAAAAAAAATAAATTTATAAAATTCAACAAAAGTCATTATTATTTTTATCTTTGAATTTTTTCTTTTTTATTGTTGTCACTATTTCCTCGTCAAACTATCGCCGCCGCCTCCAACTACTATTAGCATTGCCAGTACAGAGCCATCTCTTTGGAAAAAAATTAATGACGTGTCAAATTCTGTCACGCTACATCAGCGAAGTTAATGACGTTATGTACGAAAAGATCAACTTAGACTAAAATATGTAACGTTATGGACCAATTTTAACAAAAAAAAAACGTTATGGGTGAAATTTAAAATAAGCTGAAACCTTGTGGGTCAAATTAACTTTTATACCTATGCCACGTCAGCAACAGATGTTGACGTGGCATGCTGACGTGGAAAAATTGGTGACGTGTCAAACTCCGTCATGCCACGTCAGCAGGGTTAACGGCGTTATGGACGGAAGGACCAAATTAGACTAACGGACGTAACGTTGTGGACCAAATTTAACAAAAAAAAACGTGGTGGGTGAAATTTAGAATAAGGTTAAACGTGATGGGCCAAATTGACCTTTATTCCAAAACCCAAAATAGAGTCACGTTTGAAGGGATGATGTTTGTCTTATTGGTTTGTACATAAACTTTTTCTGTTAAGATTATAGTCTGGATTAGATACATACAAACATATATAACCGTCACTGGCAGCCACCCCAATTGAATCATATAGTTGCTTTCCTTCTCTAATAATTCACTTATTTGGAGGTTCCGGTAGCCTAAGACTACGATATTCCACTTCATTTCGATTTAGCTTGAGTTGGCTTAGTTGCGTAAAGATAATTTGATTGAGTTGGCTTAGTTACATTCCGACAGCATCTCCACTCCAGTCCATTCCATGAACTTTTGATTTATTTTGATGATAAGGTGACAGTCTTAGAATAATTTTTCCAACCTCTCATGAACACAGGCTCCTAAGTAATATTAATTAGACGAATTAAAACACACTTGACGGAGTGTCAGAGGGAAGTACACATGGTGTAGATGTCGTGGATTACAAATAAAGCTGCATATGTCGAGTGGTCTGAGGGTTTTTTTTTATTTGAGTAGACAAGGTATAGATAATAATAATAATAATAATAATAATAATAATAGAAGTCACACTTTAAACAAAAGATAGCTAAATTTGGATAGTCAAACGCACCGTTGATTAAAATCCACGCCTATGAGTAAAAGACACAGCCGCCCCAAATACGGAAATAAAATACACAGAACCAACCAAGGTGAATTCCAGTTGCCTAAATGGAAAGAAGCTTGATAAAAAAAAAACTAACAATCTCAATTTGGATCCGACATTACAAACATATAATAACTGAAGTGCTTAAAAGTACTTATTTCTAATTGAGAGATTTAGAGTTTGAATCTGAAATCTCTCTCTCATCATTGCTCATCTCTCAACTGTTAGACTACCAGTTATATAAGATTGAAAAAAAAAGTCATTTTAGTCTTAGATTGATCTGTCACAGGGTATAGACAGAGCACCTTTTCAAAATCCAAAGGTCAAAATACCACCCCTGCTACCCTTATTTCGTGCCTCTATTATATCACTAAAATGAGAAGGATTTTCACTTCATTAATAGACACTAACCATGCCACTTCTCTTAGTTTGTCACTTCATTTGTGAAGTTCTCCCTATTTGGTTGCACATACAAAATTCTGCTGTGGCATGAGATATGTTGTGTTGGGTCAACACTTTCGATTCACTTCTCCATGATGAATCCCAAAAATCTGGGACAAAAAAGAAAAAAAAATAGAAACAATAATGAAAACCACCAACATTGGCCTATTCTGAAAACGACTCGATGCATTTATGTTGCGTTCCATTAGTATATAATAGGCCGCCTAGTGCACTCCCACAAATTCTTAAAAAAAAAAAAAAAAAAAGACAAAGGAAAAAGAAGTTGATTATAATGATTTTACATCATTGTTCATCATCATCCATTCTGCTATCAAGAAGTTGCTTTAGCAGCACTGCACTGCATGCCTCCACAAGCCACGAGGTTGGACTGGTCGTTTTTTGGTCTCAAGTCCAAGTCCTAAGAGTCACCCTGTGCCTAACGAGAACCACAGACTAAGTCCCAAGTTTCATAGAGGAGATGGCTGCAGAATTCTACCGTATGGATATCGGCTTCTATTTTTTTTGCCCCCTTGACAAATAGGAATTATTGCACAGGCTTCTCTTTTTCCTGTTTCTTTCAGAGCTGTTCAAAACACGTGGACTTTCCAATGAACCAGGAAAAAGGAAAAAAAAAAAAGAGGGAAAAAAACAGAGGTGGGTTTCTGGCATAGGTCAGTAAACACGAGAAACATGATTGCATCAAAGCCCCCGTATGCCAGAAACTGAATTCCAACGAGAGAATCAATTTGAACGCTTGATTTTGCAAGTTTCAAGGTTAGCCGCATAATGCCACCAGAAATGCAGACATCTAATAATGCTCACCTGAACCAGGGGAAAATTGACGCAATGTGGACATTTAAGAGGATCAGATGCACATGTTGCAGTTAAGATCTAAATATAAACCTGTTAAACAAGTTCCGAATTCATAATTGTGCTCATTCACTGTCTAATCACGTGACTCAGGAACAAAATGGAGCACAATTAAAATGAGGGACCAGCAACCTTTATCTGTACATTGGCATGCACCATATGCTCAAGGTAGAGAACGAGACGATGTTAGTTACACAATTGGCACATAAATTGGTTAACTGTTTGAAAGCCGATAGCCATAAATATCTACATTATTAATCCATATAGATTCTTTTACTTCTTAAACCTTCTAGCATCCATTATTCACTTCTAGAAGTTGTTGTTCAATCCAGGTGTCTAGATTATTGGAAATTTTCAAAGATCGTTCACCTTGCAAGCCTAGTGCCCAAGTTGTTCAATTTGTATCTCATCAAAAAATGATTTTTCCCAATCATGAGTTGGCTGACTAACCTCCTAAACTTACCATTTTAAAGCTAGAGCTGTGCATAGACTCCATAAATTATTTATAAAATTGATACACTCAAAGCAATATACAAGATTCCTACAAGATCTCTTGATAAAACATAAATAAGGAAGCGTCCTGTTCATGAACCAATACTCATCTCAATTGACTGCTGAATGCCTTATGATAATAGCAGAAGGATTAAACAATAAGGAGAAAGCAAACATGATGCCTAAAGCAAATTGCGTTTATGCCGAAATTATTAGTGCTTTTACACCATCGTAGCCCTGCATCATACAAAAATGTTCTCCTGTAAAAGTTCTGGTTTTTTAACATACTTCTCTGCTTCCTTTACATGAAAGTAAATGGTTAATTATGTAGCCTAGAAGTTAATGGATACAGCAGTAGAGCTAAAACCAAACAATTATAATGCAGAAACTGCTGATAAAGAAACCAATCGCTAAACAATAATCGCTCAAACAGACAGCAAATCCTTGATCTAAAATTTTGAAAATGTAGCACTCACTTAAATATGTCATAGTTATAGTCGAGCATGTAAAGACCAGGCTGACCCGAATTGTGGTTCTCAACGGGCACAATCTTACCAAGCATCCCTCTCTCCTCTCGCGACAAGATTCCCCAACTTCCCTCCATTCATTTTTATTCAAGTTCAGCACCACAGCATCCTTATACTTATAATACTCATTCATAGGAGGAACCCTTTGAATCCTAGACTCTCTATACCCTCCCATTACCCAAAACTCCATATCCTCATCCTGCCCGACCAAAAATCCCAAGCAATCTGACCTGTGACTTGGTAGCTTATTCATCACCACCCATTCATCCTTCCCCACATCATTTCTCTCCACAAAACTTAGGTCGCTCCCATCCAAATCCAACCACCTATGCCTTGGCTTGCTGCCTGCAATGATTATTTGCTCCTAATCGGGGATTGCAGCGCATTCGAAGTTGTCGCATGCAGAAAACATGGGGGAAAGCTGGCTCCATGAGAGACTGACGAAATCAAAACGGAAAACCAAAGAGAAAAACGTTGGGCGACCCCCTTGGGCAAGCTCCAACGAAGTGGGCCCCATCGAGGACTTAGAGATGGGGACCGAGGGAGATGAATTCAAATGGCAGAGGCCATGCTCGTAGCTGCTGCCGGGCATGAGAGGGAGTGGGCGCCACGTGAGGGTCTTGGGATCGAAGAGTAAAGGGGAGGACTGGACGGAATTGCCATAAAGGAAGACGCAGAACAGGTGGCTGACATAGCAGAGGTGGTGGCGAAGGGAAATTAGTGTTTTGGTGGAGAGGAAGAGGCACCACGACTTGCAAGTCCGCTTCATACGGGAGTGGTGTGAGTAAGGGACCATGCAGAGAATCTGCACCGCGACGTCGCTTTTGAGTCCTGGGATTAACGTTTGGGCTTCGTCCACTTCCAGAGGTGACCGCACTGTCGATAATGATGTCAGAAATGGAGGCCTTTCAAATCATCAAATTGTGGATTGATCTGAAAAACATATAAATCTCAAGACAAAAACGTTTTGTTTTCTCTTGTCCAGAGATAATAACCTTAAACGGTCCTTTTTTTTTTTTTTTTTAAGGCATCAAGGCTTTTTGAATTTACACGTGGAACCTTGTGTGAAGATGGTAGAAGACTTTTTTTTTTTTTTTTTTAGTTTCAATAGATATATAGTTAAAGTAGAAGAGGAACCTAATTAGTCAGTAATCGAAGTCAAGAGATCTTTTGAATATCTTACTGCTAGTTTAGACACTATCTCATGGAAAAGATTTGAGAATATATGTACCCAACAATTAAGGAGAATACGTGATTCGTTATCTAATCTGTCACACTGTTTCTTTCTTTAAATATATAAAATATGTGAATAACTCACTGCTATCATAACAACTCCCTGCAATCCTGATCATTTTTTTTTTTATCGTAAAAGATGGTAGAAGACTGTTGTATGAGTTGATCCACTCATGGGCTTAGGTTTGAAGCGCATGAATTCATTTGTTTTGTTCATGTATCGTGACCTGACTTGACTAATCCGACCCATTTCACTGCAGCATGGATCTTCACATATTTTGAAGCAAAATGGGCTTTTGCATCCATTCGGGTGAACCGTTGAAGCCTGGTTGGGCTTCAACTTAGTGACAGTAATTGTGAATTAATCTTTACGTAGACTTTAAGTTGATACTTCTTAAATCTTTTGATTTTATTGAAGTGGCATAAATTATATTCTTATTACTAAATAAGTAGAGGTTCAAATCTCACCTCTTGCTTATTGGTTGCTTCTTCTAACATAGTTTGACAGCCTTTAATACATATAAAAAAACATAATACTTCAAAAAAAAATTATTTTACCATCTATCAGCAAAATCATTACAACTCTTGCGTCCTAGTCTGCTCATTTGGTAATTTACCTCTTTCTTCATCTTAATGCTCAGGCTATTGGTTAAATTGTTGATTAAACATCAATTTATCAAGTTGTGGAGTAGATCTAATTTAATATTTTTGCACAGAAGTTCCCACTCCACGTTATTTAAAATTAATTGGCATTGTAAAGGGACAAGTTCTAATGTGAAATGTCCCTTTTGAAAATGGGCAAAAATGGTGAAGGGGAAAATGACACTATGAAAATTATAATTTTGAATTCATCATATCATATTTTTGAATTGCGAAAATACCATGGAACTACGAAAATTGGATGTAAAAATCCAAATCTTTGGTTGTAGTCAGGCCCCAATATAATTTTAACGGTTGGTTACAGTTGATAGGTTTTTTAAAGAATAGTGGACGATTCAGATTTCTTCCTATCTAATTTTGTGTGGAGGCTTTGTGATAAAATCCTTTGAATTGACATGGCACATGGAACCGAACAAATAAACAAACTTGAGAAAGGAACAGGGGAAACATCTAGCAAGCAAAATTGGCGTCCCGACAAAATTTAGCAAAACCAAATAACGTGTAAAAAAGAAGGAAAATAATATATAAATGGATTTGACTATGTATACACAGCCGGTGCACTGGTTAACATATCAGTAATAAAAAATTATTTTTCTTTATCAAAATTAAAATTTAGATCGAAATTTGTGTTATTGTAGAACGTAAAATGTAAACACTATATGAGATTAATTATAAAAAAAATTTCCTTCTAAAACTTTTTTTTCTAAAGCAATACAAAATATTATTATTATATTATATATGTGTACAAATGTGTATACAAAATATGTGTGTATATAACATTTTGTATACAAAATCCTACACTTCAAAATACAATTTTAAGCAATAAATCCTACGGCAACATAAAGTTCACCGAAAGAATTACACATAGCACCATGCGGTGAGACAACATTGAAGGGACAATAGCGTGGAGCAGGAAAGTGGAGCAGGAACTATCACAGGACGATAGCGTGGTGCCAATGCATATTCAATACCACATTGCATCTTGCAGATCTCGGCACTGAAGCCATACAAAAACCCCTGATACTGGTCCGCCTGGAGCCTAAACATCATTCTCATGGCTGCAAAAACTTGGCAAGTCAACAAACTATCAAAACCAGCATGATGGGCACCGCCAAATCGTTCGATTCCCAGAATATTTGCAAGCTTCTGAAGCCCCTGTTCGCCGCCTTGAAGTCCCCCACAAAACCTCGCCATGAACTTCACATGAACGATGGTGCCAAACATACTTCCGGCAATTTCAGCGAACAAGGACGAGGTGTCTGGCAGGGACCACTTATCCAACACGTGCATCACATAAGCAAGATCATTCAATCCATGAAAAGCAACCCACACAAGATTCATGCGCCGGCACAAGATACGACAGAATGCCCTGCCGAACTCGGGGATGTCGATCCCGTGGCTTTTCAATCTCTCGAAATTAATGCCATTTTTCTTCAATAACTCGATGAAATCATCTGCATGTCGCTCTCTCTCGAGATCGAAGGCGAAATTGAACTCCCAAGTGGCAAAAACACCGCCTAGCCAGTCGGACAGCGCGATTCCCAGTTGAATAACGTTGTTGTTCTCCACATTGAATTTCAAAGAAAAGTATCCCTGATTCTCATCAGCATCTCTCTCAGTTTTCAAGGTAGAACCTGGAAACTCAGTGTCAATCGAAATTACCCCGAACCGATCCAAGCTGCATCCATTGCAGCCAACTCTTCTTCCACATTATGCCCCCAGACTTCCCTCACTGCCACACCCATATACTTGCTTTTCTCCCGTTCATTCCTTTTGTTTTTTTTAGTGTCATAACATATCCGACATTTTTATCCTGAAAAAAGTTTCAGGAGAAACTGCAATTTTTATTTTTAAAATATAAAAATAATAGGTGTTTCAAAAAAATTAATTTTTGTTAAAAAAAACATCAGTTGTAATTTTTCTTAAGATATTTTTCAGCACAAAAATCACCACAACACCAATATTTATTTTTTTTTATTTTCAAGAATGCATAAGGTAGTACCTTCAGTGTCAAGTTTATATAATAGCTTTGTGGGACTCCGCATGGAATAGGGAAATCCCATCCCATTTTTACTTTCTTGCAAAAGTGTTGATGGCGTTCAGTCTCCTAATTTGGAAGAAGAAACATTTTGCGCGTTAAGAGCTCACTCCTTTTCATAATTGGATATCTATGCCGAGGTCAAAATAATAATAATAATAATAAATTAGGAAAGATTTGGTTCTAATACTGTAATCTAATCATTGTCTATTAGGATTATTATTGTTCAAGCGTTCAAGAAATGTTGGCTTGAAAAATACGCTAGTCTGAGTTGAGTCGGTGGGTTATTATTATAATCTATTAATTATAATATTCTATTCTATACATACCGTATATTTGGGGTGATAACTTTCTTTTTTGTTGTTCTGCTGCTGCCGAAAAAACCGACCCAAAGAGACAGACCACAAAGATGGCGAAATCGAAGGAGGTTACAGTTGTTCCAGCAACGTCAAACTCCACAAATCAACTGACATGAACACAATTCTCCCCACGAAGAACATGCCACATCAAAGCTAGTCTGCAGTTCGCCTCAACAACATGATTTTTTTTTTTTTTTGTGTCCCCTGTTCCTTTCGAATATTTGTCAAGAATTATTACATTCTTTGGGTGGTTTCAAAATCGGACAGTTTCTTGAATGGTGCTTCTTTCTAACACTTGATGAATTTTATTCCGTAATTTTTCTGCGGCATTGTCCGTGGAAATTCTACAGAACCAAAGGAGTAAATCAGGATGGTAATGTGATCTTTGCTCTCGTCCATTCATGTTTAGATTCTTTTCTTGATTCTGTATTGTTTACATTTATGCACGTTTAATTTCTGCATGCGACAGAAAGACCAAGATTTTGTTTTTTTTTTTTTTTTGATGCATAAAATCGCAATTTGGAAAAGAAACAGCATGATTTTACGTGGATTAAGCAATTTAATGGATGAATTTCTTTCCCTTATTTATTTGGCTGTTGAATGTAACTTCTATTTCATAACTTACACACTTTTTAGACCCATTTTCGCGTTATGGGCTCAAGTAGGTAAACTATAAGTTTGATGTTTAATATCACTGTGTTGACAGTACCTCGTTGAATGGTTACTGCAATCTGCTAAAGTGCGGCTGTGCTTGCAGTCACTTTAATTGTTTACTGCCGGGAAAAGAAGGAAAGAATCATTGTTATATATGTTTTTGGTGTGAAGCTCTGTGTCCTTTTTTTTTTTTTTTTTGTTTTCACTTTTCAACGTGAAGTTCATTACTAATAAATGATAAATTTTTCTTATTTTCTTTATTTCTTTCTGGTTCCTTATAAGATGCTTACAAATAAGATGTGCGATTTGATGTACAAGAAAAGACCATAATCATTTGACACATATTTCACAGGATATCAATATTAATCGATTTTCATATCATATATTTTCAAAACAAATAAATAAATAAATATAAGGTCTATTTAATTTACTTGTTATTATTGATTATTGATTGCTGTTAATGATTATTAATTATTATTTCTTATTATTGTTGTTGATAAATAAAATGAAATTATAGTGTTTAGTTAAATTACCACTAATTGTTGTTGTTTAAATAATAAAATGATCATTTCAGACATCTAAGTTGAAGTGATAAAATTAACATGCAACAACAATAGTCTCACATTTTTTGGAAAAAAGTTTATTTTTTCTTCTATAATATAATGTCTTTCATAATAAAACGTTAATTAACCAAGGCCATCTAAAATTGTTTAACTTGTCCTTGTCTCGATGTATTGAATAAAGTATATGAATATAAATATTCACTTTTCATGAATTGAAACGTTAATCAACTCGTATTTTAATTTTATGTTTTATTCTATCACATATTGGAATTATAAATCACATATTAAGTTTATTAAATTATAAGATATATTATATCAGCTATACCATGTGAAGCTTCTTTGATGAATGATACAAATTCCATAACCAAAGCCATCTAGCATTTTATTGATGCAAACTTATCTCAAAGGGGATTGCTAAATTTATCAATGCATAATAGTTCAAAAAATTTTGATTCATGTCAGACAAAATAGTATTTGAGACAAACAATCAAATAATTTAGTAGAGGATAAAGTACGTAGAAACTTGAAACAGAACCACATGTATATCAAGGAATAAAAAAAAATGTATATCAAGGAAAAAAAAATTGAACAAAAAAAAGTTATAGAAAACAACAAAATACTTCATTATATTACTTCCCCTTGAAATCTAGAAGTTCTATACTAGTAAAAGAGCATTTATTGTCCACCAGGTTTTTATAAGCCCTTCCTCCATAGACTATGATTGAAGTGTAATCAGTTCTCTTTACTTTCTAGAGTCGTGCAAGTCCTATACATTTCCCTTTTTTACTTACTCTCAAATAAAATTGTGCTGAAAAGATGAAGATCACTGTCCTCCATTACATGGGGTAGAGTTAGAACATCATTCATTACTTCTTAAATACTACAACCCGGTCGATCCCTAAAAGTGTCCCTCAAGGTGGCAGTTCTCATATCCATGCTTGTTCTCAACTCTTTAATAGAATTAGACAAGTATACTGCACAAGACTGATACTTCTTTTCTATACCATTTTTCTTGCCTTTCTTTCGGTGAAAAGCAACTTCTTCTAACCTTTTCTGTTTCTTTGCATTATCTTGATAGTTATTGCCCTCATTTCCTACTACACTAACATTTTCTGAAGTAGCTTGGGAAATAGGAGTTCCTGTCCCTCCATTTCCTAGCATATAATTATCTAAATATACTTCAAAGTCCTCCTCCTCTAAGTGAGCTATTTTTTCAATAGGATCAATGCTATCGTCATTTGTCATTTCAATATCAGATAGTAAAATTTTAGATGAAAGCGCATAAGCATATTCTCCGGTAGCTACAGTACCCATAAAAATAATCTCATATTTGGAGTAAAGCTCCTCGCCTATTCCTTTGTTACGTAGCTTTGCATAAACTGGATTTTCCTGCATTTAAAAAATTAATATACATGAGTTTATATGTATAATAAAAAAATAAAAAAAATCAATTATTTATGGCAAGGACTAACTTGAATGTTTTCAGCTCAAAATTTGTCATCGACCACAACTGTTTCTTTTGAGGATCCCACCCCAAACCTATTTGTTTTCCTATCAAGTTTTTCCATAATTTCCATTGTGACTTCATCCAATCCCATTTGTGCCTCATTTGGTCTTTGATGAAATCTTCACCAATAGCCTTTATTTCGGTTTCTAACCATTACCATCCCTTCTCTCCCCACCCACCCCCATTTTTTCTACCTTCACTAGTGCCCTGAACACATAAATCCACAAAATGTTGAAATTGATCATCTGTCCAAGAAACTCTTGCACCAGTCTTACCTTTGCTCCATTCAGTCTTGCTACTCATCTAAGTAAATATAAAATATAATTATTAACCAATGATTTATTTGATATAAAGACAAATTATTATATCAATCATTCATGCATAAGACAAATTAACTATATTAAAACTTAGAAGCATACTCCTAATTGGAGGACAGACTCCCAACTCAAGTGTAGCCCATAAAGCATGTAAGCAAAAAAACATACAAAGGAAACTTGTAATGAATTACAATTCAAAAAACTTAGTCTTACAATTTTCTTATCAATGCTATATAAATAAATTGCTTACTAGCTGACTCTTCAGCACTCAAAAAAACATGAATAGCATACAACCCATATAAATAGCCTATATAAACCACATGAATAACACATTTAAATAAATTGCTCACTGGCTAACTTAAAATGGAATACTATATCTGAGCTATGTCATGGGATCCCTAGGTAGAAAATAATTATGTATTTGAGCTATTGGATGCTTAAGGATGGAACTTTTTTTATATGCAAACTTACACCATCAATATGCCAAATTATAGGATGGAATACAATTGAATGCAAACTTACATTTACTGATATGACCCATGTTAAGTAGAGCCTGCAAAAGAGAAACAAGTTACGCATATGGCATTGGACAAAAGCGTTTGAACAGTAAAAGAACTATTTGTAATATGGTATCTAAAATTTCAATATTGTCCAAAGAACTATTTAAATCATAAAACTGAGTTAATTACTATAAATTCTCTCTCTGTTTTTTTTTTAACAGTAATTGCTATGGAATCTCTTAGTTTTTCCAAACAATTAAAGAAATATTTGTTTTGGTTTTTTGGTTTTTTTTTTCACTTTGGTTAAACATAAACCTGTACATTTGTTCCAACAGAAAAGGATTACTATATAAGCTTAAGTATAATTTCCCATTATTACAGTAGATATCTATCCATGCAAGTCTACATGGTTGTTTATGTTTTAGAAGCCATTAGGTCTTTAGGAAATTGCGTAATGAGTTGAAAACCTTTGGTGTTTATATCATCAGGAAATCAGCAAGAGCATATCCTGACATCAAAGGTGGATATTAACTGTATATCAATTGTGACCAAATAATCATATCAATCAACCCTAAAAGTATCACACTCTTGCAAGCAAGCAAACAGGCAAATATACTCCACCCCATCTTACAACATCCACGTTATGGAAGGTTTTTGTCATGTCACCAATGATTTCTGTATCGAATTCCTCCTCCCCACAAAAGTCCGGTCACATAAACTCAATAGCAACAACAATCAATGCAACTCAGGCACCGCCAAGCATACAAGATTCAATCCATTCATAATAGCAGCAAATAAATGCAATTACAAGAATTAGAGAAATAATTGAACGGTCCGAACTAAAAGGATAACAGAAGCAGCTACCAAGCAACGGCACAGTAAACTATCAAAGAAGGGAGAAAAGAATTAAAATTGGAAATAACAGCAAGTGCGTGCCAAACATTGGAGTTTAAATTTACATACCAAAAGCGTGCTTCCCGGGTCTGAATTGGGTTGAAAGGAAATTGTTGTATGAGAAAAAGAGGGAGAGACATCGTGCTTCTCAAAAAGCAAAAGAAGAAACGATAGATAGAACAGAAAATAAGGTTAATTACTGAGGGTATTTTAGTAATGAAAAAAGTAATCAGCTGCTAATATAACAAATAAGTACCCTAGAGCTACTTTTCCTATTAACTACTTTTCTTATCAGCTACTTTTAGGCTCATTTATCAGCAATCAACAACTGATAAAAAATTTAATCAAACGCTCTTATTCTTACTTTTTAAATTAGCAACAGCAACAGAAGCTCTCAAATGCAAAACCAAACACCTCCATAATTTTAGTAACCTACATTCATCGTGTTTCCTGTTCCTCTCTCTTTATCTTCCCTGCATGTGGCACCTTCTCATCTATCTAACGTTGCCCATCAAATGAAATGGTAAAATTTATTTGAATATTTTTTAAAAAAATTAATTTATTCTAATTAATACTTAAACTCACAATCTTTAGACATTATAAAGAAGAGGTATTTCTCTAAACTAATGGGTTACCTAATTAGCCGGTCAACAAGAGCAATATTTTCTCAAAGAATGTTATTCCAATTATGACGGTTGAGGCTGTTTTTTGGGGGTAGAAATGGAGGTCGAAAGTCAAATAGTATTACGGTGAAATCGAAATTGGAATAGCGAATTGGAATTGAACAATAAAATTGAACTAAGGTTTAAGCAAACGTACTACAAAAAAATTAATTATACCGTGGGATTTTCCTTTATTTTCCATAATTTTCTTCTTATATAGAAATTTTATTGCTAAAAAAAGGTCTTCACATTAACCCTTTCCACATTAGTATTGTTTAAACAATGTAGTTTAAACAAGGGTCACATGTATGATTTTTACAATTATCCTCGCAAAAGGATTGTCTAGTCATTACATTAATCAAGGTAATTGAGTACCACCATTTTCAATGTACCAAAAGAATAATTAGCACCAGCTGGTTAATGATAGTGTTGCTATGTTTCGTCCTGCTGCCATGTTTATTATATTACCTTGGTTGGTGCCAAACTGAAGGTTAGATATTCAAGCATTTCAAGGACAGTTGGTGGGTTAAATCTACGCTGACTTTAGTTGTCACCTCTCCTGGTATACGACACAACACTCATTGGTAGGACTGAAAGATATTACTGTTGCTTTCCTTTTTTTTCTTTACCAAATAAAAAGAACGAAATATTTTCCAAAATCGTATACTCATAGAGAGGACGTTCGTTCAGGACTCCACTATGACTATTTAGGGTCCAAGTTACGAACCGTGTGTTGATCAATTCCATCTCTCTGGTTCAACCTTCAAAACCAATGCCCCGTCAAAGCCACAAAATATTTATGGCACCGGTCAAACCGTATGTTCCCTATTTTCCCATGTCGTAGTATAGAGATCATTATTTGCCCCGTTTTAAATCTATATGTATATATATGTAGGTACGTATCAATATTCCTCCATCTTCATTTACAATCCATATCGAAGCCAATTAGCTCATTTCCCCTCCAAATCTTGCACTTCAAAACCATTTTGGGCGCAAAAATAACCGACAGAAATTAAATATCAAGTTGTACTAGGATCATAATCTTTGTGATCATTAAGTTATAAAGATGGCTTTCTGTCAAAGGAGAAACAACTTCAAGATCCTGTTTATTCTGACAA